>OY292516.1:13333638-13886598 GCA_958496365.1 Subacronicta megacephala | reverse complement strand
AATCCATCACAAAACGTGGTGGCTGTCAAAGAGCCTTAAGTCGGATCGAAGTACCTATTAAAATTCATCATCACCAACCCATTACATTGTCCTACTGCTGAGCACGGGTTTCCTCTCAGTACGAGAGGGATTAGACTTCAGTCCGCCACGCTAACCTTCTGCGGGTTGGCAGACTTCACACGCCGTCAAGATAATCTCTCAGACATGCAGGTTTCCTCACGATGTTTTCCTTCACCGTTTAAAGCGCGTGATGATTAATTATTAATACGCACATGACTTCGAAAAGTCAGAGGTGCGTGCCTTGGATTTGAACTCGAGACCTTTGACTTGGCAGTCCAATGGTCATATCACTGGGCTATCACTGCACTTTACTACTAAAATACAACCAATAGAATACGTACTACTAAAAATAAGTCTTGAAAATCGTTGTCGTAGCAGATACATACATACATACACTCACGCCTTTTTCCCACAGGGGTAGGCAGAAACTATGGACTGCCACTTGCTACGACTCTTGCCTACTTATCTCTTTCGCTTCTCCCACGTTCATACATCTTTTCATACACACGCGCCGGTTGCGAGTACTACGCACCTGACCTTTTTGGAGAACCTCGCCGATAAGATCGGTGTACGTCCTTCTAGGGTGACCTCTCCCGACGCTGCCACTAACATTCGCCTTATAAATTCCATTCATAGTCGTAGCAGATATTAGTGTTAAATAGAAGATTCCATGCCATTGCTGTACAATGACGATTTCTAACCAAAAGCTGTAGTCGCTGTAGCCTACTCAGTTGTGAATAAGAAGTAGTTGTTGTCGCAATTCTTACTGCCATGAACCTAGAAAGAGTTTTAAGGACATAGAATTTGCGAAAAACAATTGCAAGTAGGTCACTTTGTTGAAAACATCGGCGTCCTCCATTCATCTGTGTTCAATATTGTTCTTTTTATAAAAATGCCAACGTAATAAATATTGTTTACCTTTTTGAATATTTTAACTTTAACATTTAAAAAATGAAAGCTTTCTGATATCGATATCTATCTTGTGATAAAGTTATGTAAGAGTTATCTGATTTGACATTAAGAAACAACAATTTAATAATAATATTATTTTTTTGGTCTTACAGTAAATATCCTTTTAATTGGGCACTTATAAAGTTAGGATTTTGTCTTGAGGTAGTCAAAAATAAAGAAGATTTGTCAAGAGCGAGTTGTTTACATAAGTACTGTGCTAGCAGCAAATATCGATAATGACGAAAATAATAGCCATAACAGTAAAATCAAACCTTTAAGGAAGAATATGAAGGATTAGGGGGAAAGTATTCTGCTGCAGAATTCTTCTGGCACCACTACAACCAAATAGATATTCTACAAACAAGCAGAGTGTGTTCCTGGTAGAAGGGTGATGAAATTGTTGGATAAATAGTCTCATTTTGAAAACTGGTATCGTACGAGTATGATGTTGGTTGCTCAATTGCTACAGTTGCCGCTCACCAATAGTATAAAAATCCTTGTCTCATGGAGAATGAATAAAGATAATGTATAATTTAATAGAGTTACCCGTGACTTTTCCCGCGTAGAATCTCAGTTATCCAGCGGGATAGTAAATAGCTGATGTTAATCGGGAGTAATGTAGCTTTCTATTGTTTCTTTTTATGGAATGACTCGGCAAACGAGCAGGCGAGCTACCTGATGGTAAGTAGTCATCGCCGCCCATGGACATCTGCAAAACCAACCTATTTAGGAAAAGAGAGGGGAAGGAAAAAAGGAGAAGGAAGGGGATTGAGGGAAGAATTGGGCCTCCGGCCCTCTGACTCACCGAACGAAGCGCAGTACCGAAACGCTACTACTCGGACGTCGGTCTTCTGCAAAAGTGTGGATCCCCAGTCCAGTACATCCTCAGTCAAGCCGGCCCATTCATGCTGCGAACAGCGTTGCCCTACCACAGAAAAATAGTGACGGAGTAGTTAAAATTGGTTCAGTAGTTTCAGAGATACTTAATTAAAAACAGAGTACAGATCTGGCATAATTAACTCAAACAAACGTTCTTACAAGCCCTTCGCATAGCAATAAAAACTTAATTTGAAAACTTATGCACCACAAACATCAACAAACCCTTAAGTAGGTCAAAACAGTTACAACAACAAATGGCGTCTGGCCAAAAGGGCAAACTTCAATATTATTGTAGAAACAATAATATAACCTAACCGACAATGTTTTAACTTTGAGCAAAGGGACGAACTAAACGAGCTGTTACGTTACTTTTGAGAATAAATCAAATACAAAGTGTAATTGAATTTTCTTAAAAGTAATATTAGAGGATTTTATAAAAAAAAAACTAAATCTGTCAGACATCTGGCGTCAAATCAAATCAAATCAAATGTTTTTATTTCAAATAAGCTTTCACAAGCGTTTATGAAACGTTATTGACTCTAGTTGCACGGTTCCAAAAAGTTGATCTCATGGAGAAGAATCCGGCAAGAAACTCCATAGACACTCTTTTAAAATATATTGTTTTAACATAATTTGCTGGTACATTATGCCGATCACAGGATGTGAGTGCATTGGAGGTTTATGTCATAATTAGCCTGAAGTCGGGACTAAAATTACAAGAAGGTTCTCAGCAAATGAGAACGCAATGTCAAACTAAAACAGATACACTATGTGTAAGAATACACATCATCAAAAATATGAACTAGGATAACTATAAACTACTTAGACATAAATGGCTACGATGTACTCACATTTACAGTTCCTGTTTATATAAAGTGGTAAACAATATACCAGATAATTGAGAGTGAATAAAGTAACCTCAGGTTGCCAGGGAGACCACACTGCCCCTGATAGGAAAAAAGGCGCATCTAACATTTTTTCCAGATTTGAGTTATATATATTGCCGGAATCAGAAAAAAAAGGCGCATCTGCCTGTATTTTTTATATTTTTCTAACTTCCTCCAGTGCGGTTTTAGCACAACAAAATAGGGCGCTTCTGTTCATTTTTTTACACCCGATTGAAGATGAAAAGACGAATTTATGTGAAACTTAATTAAAAAGTCGCATTTATGTAGATAATGTCCTTATACTTTATAGTTTTTTTTTTAGTTCAGTAATATAAAAGACGCATATTTATCCCTATTTCTAAGAGGAAGATAATAAGACGCAAATAGGTATTTGCGACTAACGCGCTAATAAAAAACTGTTTTCACATTAAGAAAAAAGACCACATCTGACCACTTGCGCCCTATTTACTTCGTAAAATTGTTTTAGCATAGGCGCATTTGCCATAAGCGTCTTAATACTTTACGTTGAATAAATAATTACAATATGATACTTAATAAAAAAGGCGCAAGTGTACAGAAACGTCCTTTTTTCCTAGAATTGTGAATCAAGCGGAGATTGCGCGGGGGTCGGGCGGGGTATGTTTAGTACGGCGCCTGATCAGTTTCTATGTCAGTTGCGCCCGAGGAGGTTTAGGAGCACGACGTGTCGCGGTCGCGCAATATTTTGCAGCGTGATTCGTCGTAACAAAGTAAGTATTTTTTATTTGATAAGTTTGTTTGTTGTTTATGTGTGCATTTTTATTCAACCGTAGTATGCCAAATAATAATACAAATTGTATAAGACTTGTTTTGATAGAAATTATATCATTTCCTTGAATAAAATTTATAATACATTAGTGATACTAACTGAAGTAAGCTTTTATTGAGAAAATCTTATTGAATTGTGTGTGTTTATAATGTATTCTAACATTATTAATTACTGTTGTTACAGCTAAAACTAACATGAAAAAAGGTCGATGCTTTGAGTTACTTACTAAAGCTTTAGCTTCCACAAGTACGGAAAGTGCAAATAGTACTGCAGCAGAAAATACGGAGCGAATTTCGCTGTATCCCTTAATTAATGACCAACACCATTACCAAATAAGCCATGGTGAAGAAATTAACCACGTCTCTACACCTGACAATGTTCTTCCGGATAAAGTCTGCGATAATACCACCACTGCACCTACTATCAGCAGCAGCAGCAGTTCAACAGTAAGTGATTTTGACTCTGATGATTCAGTTTTTGATAAAGATTACATTCCACCACAAAGAAAAAACAACAAAAGTAGTGTTATCGACTCAGATTCAGATATTGATTTCATAGAGAATTCACAACAAAACAACATTCGCGTATCAGAGTCACCTGAACGAGAAGATTTTGAGCCCGAAAATCAGACTGACCAGGCTTTTGAAAATGTAATCCAACTTACGAAGAAAGGAAGTGTACGTAAACGCAAACATTACGATACTTCATTGCGAGAGCGTACTAAAGCTAAGAAAGAGTTGAAGACTATTACCAAGTATTGCGTTAAACCAGGTTGTGGCGAAGAATGTAAAAAAAAGTGTTCTTCAAATATATCTGAAAACCAGCGAAGTATTATAAATAAGCAGTTTCGTAATTTCACCTGGAGAGAACAATACATATATATAATTAACAACACATCTCAAACTTTACCGGCCAGGCGAACAAAAAAAAATCCTAACTCAAAAGTAATTAACCGAGGAAAAACTATTACATATTTTATGTTGAATGAAAATAATGAGAGAGTAACGGTGTGCAAGATTTTTTTTTTGACGACACTTGGATTTGAGAAAAAAAACGACAAGGTTCTGCGAAACGCTTTAAAACAAGCGCAAGTACAAGAAATAACGGATATGCGAGGCTGTAATCCCAACCCTAAAAAGATCGATAATAAGCCCATCATTGATAACATTAATTCTTTTCATCCTGCTGTATCACACTACAGAAGGGTACATGCACCCAATCGAAAATATTTACCGTCGGAGCTAAATATTCGTGATATGTACAAAGACTTTTGTGAAAAGATGGGTATAACTGAGCAGTCCGCTCCCGAATATTGTGTATCTTATGATCACTACCGACGAGTTATTAAAGAACTTAATATCTCTTTCGCAAAACTAGGCAATGAGGAGTGCGAAATATGCGAAAAATATAAATTACATAACCCTGATATTATGGAGATCCGTCATCGAAATTGCACCGAATGTAAGGAATACGAATTACATCACAGAAGATACATTTTAGCACGACAGAAATACGATGAAGATAAATCTCGTCAAATGAGTATGCAAGACCAAACCAGTGACGCTATGTATTACTCAGTAGACCTAGAAAAGGTTATAATGTGCCCTCGTCTAGATGAATTCAAGGTTGCTATATTTTGCCCAAGACTGATATTATTTAACGAGAGTTTCGTACCTCTGGGAGACAAGAAATTTCGAGGCGCGAGGGACACATTTGCTTGTATCTGGCACGAAGCTATTGCTGGCAGGAAAAAAGACGACATCATAAGCTGTTTCCGAGCCTTTTTTTTGCATTATCGTGATGTCAAGCACATAACTCTGTGGCTAGATAACTGTGCCGCTCAAAATAAGAACTGGACACTTTTTTCCTATTTATTGTACCTGATAAACTCAAGCGATGTCAATTTGGAAACTATCACTCTGAAATATTTGGAAGTAGGACACACTTACATGTCAGCGGATGAATTTCATCACCAGGTCGAGTTGTCACTCAAAAAGAAGAAAAGAATATATGACTTCGAAGACTTCCATCACGCGGTTTCTGATACTCATCGTAAAATTACTGTGAAGAAAATGGTCGTCAGCGACTTTTGCAGATTTGAAGATTGTTCTTCTTCCTATAAACTTCAAAATATGATACCAAGAGTATATCTGAGTAACATGTGCGAAGTCACTTTTCGAAGGGGAATTAATACGCATTCATAAATATAATTCGCATTCAGAACTGATTTTGATGGCTTAGAAAGAGAACTGGACTTCCTGAGAGTGAAAAATATTAAAATTGGCATTCCAAGACCAGTAATAAAAACTCAATTCAGAGGACTTAATGAAAAGCGAAAATCTGATATAATAAATCAGTTACTTTCTCTTATGCCGGAGAACCGAAGGGCGTTTTGGCGAAATTTGCCAGTTAATGACAACTCTGTCGATTTGATTAACGAATATGAGGAAGATGTTGACAAATAGGCACACAAAGCAACAGCAGCTCTTTTTCTTTGGTGGCAGTGAAACTACAATTACTTCACTGGTCAATGCTATCAATAGATAGCATTGACCAGCGAAGTAAAAATTCTAAATACAGAATTTTTAGATTATACAATATTTTTTCAAAAAAGCAATTTTTATACTTATTTTTAAGATTTGTCCAAGGATTAATAATTGTCTGTGATCTTACGTTAAAGTTAGATTTTAAGAGAATCTAGAGGCAACTGCCTCTAGATTCTAGCAAAAAAAAAAAAAAGGTAAAATTTAAAAAAAAAAACATCAGTCTTAACTAAGACTGATGTTTTTTTTTTAAATTTTTGATATTGATTTTATAATGTTTTTTACTTTGATATTTTAGTCACATAATAATCATAATATTGTTTGTGTAAACACTTATAGTAATGTGATTATTAGCCTAAGAATGTTATTTTTTTTAAGACGTGTTTGTTAAAATAAAGATTAAGGAGATAATCTATACATATAAAATCCTTTGTCCTGAATGACTGACTGACTGACTGACTGACTGACTGACTGACGGAACAACGCACAGCCTAAACCGCTGATCGTAGAGACTTGAAACTTGGAGGGTGTATTCTTTGTATGACGTAGGCATCCGATAAGAAAGGATTTTCCGAAATTATATCCCTAAGGGGGTGAAAAAGGGGGCCAAAGTTTGTATGGGACAACGTGATTCCTTGGTCCAATCTGCTTCAAATTTTGCATAAACGTTCTTTAACAGAATTGATGGAAGCCGTGTTTTGTATTTTATTGAAATTCATCCCCTAACGGACTTAAAAAAGAGGGGAAAGTTATTTTCGGGATGATTTGCTTCGATTTTGATATCAATACTCCTTAGTGCTTTTGATTTAATTTACTTTTTATTTTGACACATGTCATGTCATGTTTGAAAACTCAATGTGATTTTATTCAAGAAACGTTGGTTGATAAACGGACGATAAAGTGGAATTGAGATTGAGAGGCACACCATAGAACCCTTCTTAAAAATGTTAGAGGCAGCAATAGAGTGATGGGTGGAGTTACTGTGCTGCTGGCAGGGGAATTCCGTCAGATTCTGTTGTACCTAGAGGAACCCGAGCAGACGAAGTCAGAGCTTCCTTTACATCGTCATACCTATGGCCCAACATAATGATTATCTTTAAAAATAAATACGAGAGAGAGGCGTCTGCTGGAGAGTTTTCTGAGCTATTACTTAAAATAGTAAATGGAGATTGTAAATATGTTTATCATCTTTCCTGAATACAGTAGTGACAGGTGACTATGACAGATCTTAGAGTATATCCTGATTTTTCTAATATACAAACGAAGTCTATAGATTGGCACTTAAGCTATATCGGGACTAGACTGAGAGTATCAGCATTGCACAAAAATATTAAAAAGGTCACTGTGATTACTGGATGTGCTCGGGGGATTCAGTTTTCATACCTCGAATGTGTGAATTGATGCCTATGTTTTTAAGAAGATGCTTTGTAATGCTATAAATAAAATTTCAGTCGACCGGAGATGTACAGTCGGGGACATAAAAATGTTATATTTTCTACGCCTACTTTTTTTTAGTAAGAATCATATCTACAATAGAAAAGTTCATGCTATGCTGTATTTTGGCCAGCTTATCACTTGGGTAATTCACCTTAGGGTCATACCATAAAATAAAACACTTTTTTTAATAAACATTTATTATGGTAACAATACAAGCACAAAGTCGCATTAACTGATGATACCGATAGTATACTGACGTGGGCAAGCAACGAGCAAATAACGACATGCAACTACTTATTTAATAAGCCCTGCGAATTACTAATACGCCCACCCATCATTTTGGAGATGTAATCTTTTGACATTAAACCTATAAATTCTCTACAGTTAGCAATGCCATGGCCAGCCACTACGTGCCGATGACGTCATGTGCGTGTTAAACAAGGTTCAAGCGCATTAGCAACTTGCGGGGCTTGTAGCTTATAGCTTTATTGTTATGAATAAATTAATAAATATCGGAGTGGTTTAATTCCACATGTAGTCCTATGATGTCTGGGGTGATATCTTTTTTCTCCGGTAGATTACCGTGTTCTGCCTAGAATAAAAATTGAAGCTTATGATATCGCCAACTTGAGACATCATTCTTTGAAAATAAAGGCACGCTGCTGCATCTTACCCTTAATAAATTGGACCACAGATCAGAAGAATGGACATGAACACCTGTTGAAAAGCAAACGTTACATTCAAAGAGGTATTTAAGCTGTAACAATTGCGTAAGAAACCTTTTCTTGCTTCTTAATAATTATTATGATCATTGATAATGTATTTTAGAAAACCATTGTTTATAAAACTTTTGACATCAAAATTGTCACACATTTATAACCTTTTGCTAAGTTATTCGTACAAGTAACTGCGTTACCTTAATTCCTGCTTAGACCCTGCTTAAGTAGGCAGAAAGAGTTATCAACATTCAACTTCAAAATACTTCCAAAATACCGAACTTAAGAGTAAACATAGCGACGTCCGCGCCATTGATTTGAAAGTAAACGCTGTAATTCACTGCGTTACTTCAAAGGAAAACTTTCTGAGCATTCATTCATAATCTCTTTGGAGTACCATCGTCATTTAGGGTTATCTTGCTCCAAATTTCGATGCTAAAGCTTTTGGAAATATTTGACTTAGCTTATAGATAAATCTTTTCGTGTTTTTTTTAAACTTGCATTTAAATCAGATTTTGAATATAGGTACCCTTGTTTTATGAACTTTTTCGATTCGAATTGGTTTTTTTTTTATATTTTATCGTAGCATGTTTTATTCTTGTTTGTGTTTGTTTCACATATTTTCTTCTGCCAGCTACCTATCGCAAATCATCTCTCGATCTTATGGCCCGACATCGAGGGCTTCCTAAGCGATCACTTCGCAAAAATATTGAGTTTAATAATATTTCCTTGGCACACTACAATAAACAGTTGGCAAAGACGCGCCACTTATGTCGTATCTCACATAAAATATGGCGGGACGAGCTAAAGGCTAAGTGGACGTATTTTGTTTGGAGCCAGATAAATAAATATCTTGACTTTATCATATTATATTGCTGAAATAAAGTTAGGCAATGAAGGTCGTGTGAACTATTACAACAAAATATGCATGCAGGCTGTCTTGTTTAATTATGAACGCATGGTGGAATGAGAAATATTTCAAAGGTGATTCCGACACGAACGCGATAAACTTATACTTACCAGGCCCTCTAAGTGATGTATGAAAGGGACGGAAACGGTACGGCACTTTTGTAGGAAAAAACAGTACATCATAATTATATTTTAATTTAAAAAATGTCGGCATTTTAGCGCCCCTGCATGTACCAAAACTTTGTCTGTAAAAGCAGCTCAATTAGTGTAGCTATAGTAACTTAACTGAACGCGTCACGCATTTTAAACAAGCTCTAATTTAAGATTTTATTGTATAAGTATATTTACACTAGCTTTATCTCAGAGCACGTCCTCTCCCTCTGAGAGGAGGGTTCAAAACTTTGAAAAAGTAACTAGGTACAGTCACAAGCACATCAGAATATACAAAACTGTCAAATTTCTCCAAATGATTTTGAACCACAAGATGTTAATAATAAAATATACTGGTTTCTAACACTGACGCGTATATTAGACATTGAAATAAAACTACTTTTTACGGATTTTATCGCGTTACATTGGAATTAAAAAATATCAATATAACGCGATAAAGTGGCGCAATAATAAAAATAGTTTTATTACAATGCTAATAAAAAAGTTCATAATTCCAAATCGACTAAAAAAAATTGACATTTTTTGGTGGTAACTTGAAGTGCTGGCCACCATACCTGAGCAATTTTTTGTTAGTTTTTGGCAGTATATAGGAAAGGCAAGCAGTCCCGTAACTAGTGCGGTGCCAGCTGACTGGTGCAGATGATTGGATGATTTAGTTCTTTTTTAATGGCAGAGTTCAGTTATACGTGTTCGCACCGCGCATAAAAGGGTTCTTACGGCAAGTGAATTTTAGTTTGTACGAGTCTAACATACTCTGCGCTTTATTCTGATGATCCATGAACATACCATCACGCCTGTATTCCCTGAAGGGTTAGGCAGAGGTGTACTAATATATACCCATCTACACTTCGCTGGTATGTTTAGGTCCCACGTAATAGGGGGCGAGCCTATTGCCATTAACCGGGCAAAATTCCAGCCCCTGAGCTGTTACTTAAAATTTCATAGAAAACTCAATAACACTTTGCTCAACCTAGGAATCGAACCCAGGACCTCTAACGTAGCAGTCGCACTTACCTACCATACCACTAGACTAACGAGGCAGTCCATTATGATCCATGAAGGTTTTATTAAAAGGCTATATAACTATTCGCATGAAGTAATAGTAGCTTCAAGTCTATGCTCCGCTTTTCTTTCAAATCAAATCAAATGTATTTATTTGCTAAAATATGGTATTCTTCCAAGGTGCCAACCAACATTATAAACAAGTCGCTAGTAACGACCACTTCAGGGGCCGTATTACCTCGTATTAATGCCATCATTTTTAGGTTGTGAGAGAGGGATGCCGCTCTACAGGTTAAATAGTGGCGTCCCTCTTTCACAACGTAAAAATGATGGCATTAATACGTGGTAATACGGCCCCAGTACATTTAAAACTAAGCTCATTCCACGCCTGAGAGCACTTACAGCGACTTGCTTCCAACTTTTATTTTACTACCCTCGTGTTTACCGAGTTCTGGGTTTCGGTCTGGTTTATTGAAATCCGATTAACGAATTATAGGATATCGAAAAATGCTGCAGTGTGTTCGGATCCTTATTTTTGTTTCAGTAAGTATAGTTTTCTTTTGAAATTGAGTAGGTACCTATTATTTGTTTGTTCCTGCCTCATTAGTCAAGTGGTCTTTTATATTTTTTCAATATTATTGGGTTATAGTACCATTCCTGACAATCGTTGTCAGTCTATTCTGGTTTGTGATTGCCAACTTAGTCTTATGATCTTAAGCACGACTTTTATGCTGCTTTCGATTCCTATTTAGAGCAAGTTATTAATGAGTTTTTCCTTGAAATTCTCAGTAGCCGCTCAGAATTTGGATTTGTAGGCAAAAAGGCTCGCCCTTTAAGGGAGAAAATATTTCGCTGAAGTGTGGGTATACCTCTGCCTTACACAGGTGTGATGGTATGGGTTAGGCACAGAAACAAATACTCAATCGACAATTAAGAAGTTTTAAAACTAAGGAGTTTTTAAAATTAAAAAGCAAAAATAACGAATTGTAAAACAATAAATTCGATTCGGATTTTTTATTAAACCCAGGACTTCGGGCTCAACAGACGCACTTGTCAATAGCTGTAGCCCACTGAAGCACAAATAATTGACCAAATATTTTGTAACTTAAAAAGGATACTTACAATGTGTCTGATAGACATACTTAATATTAAGACCCCAATTTAAAACAGGCCTACACAAAGAAAGATAACAGTAAAAACTGTGGTATCAATGTAAATATAAGATGATTAACTTCCCTTGTTTGAGAAGCAGAGATTTTTTGCTTTCGGAAATCCGGGATGAATCTTTTTGATCCTCTCCATCCTCTGAAGTCTGTCCGAACCCCTTTTGAAATATTGTGTACCCTTTTCGCGCTTGAGTGAGCTAAGTGCTCACACAATCCCTTCTAACCTCACATAATTCTCATGTCGTATGTACCGTCTGCATGTTTCAAAGTAATGTCGGCCATAAATAATAATTACAGACCCATTTGTTTAACTTTACATGTTTATAAAACTTTTATTAAAATAATAGAAAATAACATACTTAGCTGGTAAATTAGATATGCAACAACGACCTGTTGAGCAAACAGGTTTCTACTACAAACCGCTAGCACACTAGCAAATAAATAATAGATAAACACCAAGAATTTATTTGACAGCATTATACATTGACGTCACCTGAAGACGTAAAATGTAGAAGAGAAATTCGACATCACAGGCGGGGGTCTCGGTAGCTTGTTGGTAAAGCATCCGATGTACTTAAACAGACATAGTGCCTAAGGTATTTTCTCCCAGGAAACCGTTGGATGATGCAGCGACGATATAATGGAATGAGGCTAACACTGTTGCCCATATAAATATGACAATTATATATCTATACATAAATACAACAGTCTTAACTACGAATATGTGAATAATATAATTTAGATTTTATTTTAACATAAAAATATTGGAAGCACCCGTTTACGCAAAGGCCTGTGAACTACTTCCATATAGTTATGCCAAAAGTTAGTTATTTGAACAGCAACTTCCATCTCTCACTTATTTCTCAAGTTTAACACCACATACATTTCATAAAACGATTCGGTTTCGTAACTTAATTAAGACCTCTGCAAATGAGCTTACAAATATCCTAATAAGATTTAATGAATGCGCTGTTAATAATGTTTTGCTCAAGCAATTGTTCGTGTATCGCTTATCTGCGAGTTCACAAGTAGGATAATATGTTAAAATATGACATATTATACATGTAACTATATCAAAATAATAAGAATAAATAAATACAATATTGTTAGGAGATTAATGAAGTTTTTAGGCGTACCCGCCTATTCTAAAAGTGACATGCGGTGGTTTTGTATAAAAGACAAACCAATACGTCAACTCGCTCTCTTTTGCACACCCTTTTAATTTCAAACAATTTTTTTTTTTGGGATTACTCGGCAAACGAGCAGGCGAGCTACCTGATGGTAAGTAGTCATCGCCGCCCATAGACATCTGCAAAATCAAAGGAGTTGCAGATGCGTTGCCGAGCCTATTTAGGGAAAGGGAGGGGAAGGAGAAAAGGAGAAGGAAGGGGATTGGGGGAGGAATTGGGCCTCCGGCCCTCTCGCTCACCGAACGAAGCGCAGTAACGAAGCGCTACTACTCGGACGTCGGTCTTCTGCGAGAGTGTGGTACTTCCCCGGTCAAGCCGGCCCATTCATGCTGCGAACAGCGTGGCCCTACCACAACAAACTATATATATTAAATGCTACTCACGCCGACAGCTTGTGATAAAATTAAATGTGTAACTCAATTCAAGTGCTTTAGTCTATCTTTGCATCTTTATTAATGAAAAAAATATAGTCTGTTCGCAACCGTTCTATACCAAAAAATCAAAAATCAAAATCAAATGTTTTTATTTCAAACTACCTAGCTTCTGCCCGCGACTTCGTCCACGGAGTAGGCAAAAAGTCCCATATCATGTGTTATTCAGGTAATAAACTGTGTGCCAAATTTCATACAAATCAGTTCAATCCTTTTGGAGTGACTGAGTAAGAGACATCCATCCAGACTTTCCCATTTATTGTATTACGTATGGTACAACTTATAGCCTTCCTCAATAAATAGGCCATACTAACATATTTTTTCAACAAACTCTTTATAATGTTATCATAGATGTGTTAACTTTGAAAATACTATGGAATTGATCATCTTTCTTATACAAACATCCGAAATCATGATTACCATTAAACTGCTACATACACAAATCACAGTAAATCTATTTATTAATTGCTTATTTTTTATTATATCTCAGCTTTAAATAATGCAAAATGTTCACACAGATATGAATATTCTATTGAAAGAAAATTTCCAAGTGAAAGAAAAATTCGGCCTCAGGCAGGGTTTAAAGAACCCGCGTCCCTCTGGTTAAGTATATGGTTATTAAGCTACATACAACGTAAATACGATCAAATCACTTACGAATCTACTGAATTTCAACTTTATTTTCATCTATATGACATTAGCCTCATCAATGCAACCTTTGTTAGATGAAGATAGCGATAATTTTTTGAAAAATCGTTTATTCATAAAAAGCTTTTGACCGCGAGTTTATACTCGTGTAATTTAAAATCAAGTATCTATTTATCAAAGAGAGTAAAGAATTAAATTTAATCCCAATAAAATGGATTTGAAACGGGTAGATAAACAGCGTTCATTTTTGTGCAAAATGAAGCGACAATATCTAATGAATTTCTTTACATACAACATTTCATATTCCACCCATAGGATCGATTATAAACAAATTATCTGAGCTAGTGACCAGTGAGCAAGCAACACAATATATAATAGTTGCCGTGTGAGAAACAGTTTTTCCTGAGGACGACACAGGCTTCTCGAAGTGTCTGACCCTGCAACTTGCTTATATGGTCATAGCGAAACATACGCTCAGTAGATACTGCACGCGTTAAAATTTAAATGGGATAAAAATTTTAATGAATCAATGAAAGACTTGAGATAAATCACTATAAACGAAATGAATGAGTTCCTCTACTAAAGCAACAATCTTACAAATGTTCACTGGTAGGGTTACTTATCCATTCAAATGGAGAAATGAATCTTCGTCGATTTTAAAAAAAACACACATACATATGCTCACGCCTTTTCCCCACAGGTGTAGGCAGAAACTATGGACTGCCACTTGCTACGACTTTTGCATGTCTCTTTCGCTTCTTCCACATTCATACATCTTTTCACACACACGCGCCGGTTGCGAGTACTACGCACCTGACCTTTAATTTTTTAAAAAAAAAACGTCCCAAAATTCTTGTGTGTGGAGGTTGCCACCTAAGTGAGTCCTCATGTTCCGCATCAGGCTCAATTTCTATACCCGGGGCCAGAGCACGGAACATATGAGTCATGCGCTCAACTCATCATCTCTAGTTCCTCGGGTTATAGCGAATACAGTCTGAAGAAAATCAAAAGAAAAAATGAAACAGTAATCCCATGATGTGATAATTTCGTCGGATGTCTTACAGAGTGCAATTGACGTCTTCCAAGGTCATCCAAACGATTAAGCTGCACTCTGCGTCTATGTCCTGGTTGAAGAGTATCTTAAGCAGTGTGGGCAGTTTTACCTCCAGTGAGTAAAGTGGCAGCAATCCCCGAAGTGGCAACAGCTAGTGCAATCTTTCCTTCTTCCTTGTCTTCGCCCTTCAGCTAGTAGTAGGTAGTCGATTCAAAAAGTTTTAGCCTGTATCACCAAGGGCGTCCGGGAAAAATGTTTCTCTGTCCTGTTCATTGACACTTCTTCGACATCGGTAAGAATCTCGATATTATTGTTCACAATTTCAGTCATCGCAGAACAACTGTAATTTATCTCTACAACCTAGTCTGACTAACTCACAGAACTAAAGTTTTTTTTGGCTCTGGGAAGCAGGATTCAATAGGCATTTATTTAAATAACAATATCTTGAAGAGAGCAAAAGCGAATATTAATAACACGCTCATCAGACTCTGCCACACTATCTCTATCAGCGCGCTCCAGCTCCGTGAAAGGTAGAATGCTCATCGCCATTAACATCTTAAAATAATATGTGCACGAAGTGGCTCCGCAGACTGTGTTTAGTAAAAAGCGCATATAATATTCGCGGAAGACATTTGGATACCCCTCTACAGGCGAACCCCGTTGGCGTCTATTACATACTCTTCTTTGCTGCTTTGTAAAAAATATCAAGGAATACTGGTCACCTTTTTGTTCACTGTTCTTATTTGTAATTTCTGTTTAGCTTTGTGTGCAATAAAGTAGGTATATCAAATTATAATATATTCTACATATAATAAATTTGAATGGTCACCTTTTTGTTCACTGTTCTTATTTGTAATTTCTGTTTGTTTGTGTGTTTTTGTGTGCAACGTATATCAAATTATAATATATTCTACTCATATTTTTTTTCCGATTTCTACTTTCTATGGAACCAAACGAAATAGTAATTGGTTGATATTTATTTAACCTTTAAAACTTTAAACAGCGCCATCTATGATTTTATTCCAGAACAACCTGATCTCCGGAATATATTAAATTTTAAATTTTGTGAATAAGTTATTTCCTGGGGTAAAATGTAGCCTATGTTTTAAGTTAGACCTAAGGAAATACATCGGTGAAAACTGCATTCAATTCCATGCAGTGGTTTTTGCGTGATGCGGGTACAAACATACAGACAGACAGACAGACAGACAAAAATTCTAAAAATTGTTGTTTTGGCTTCTCTTGCTCTAATAAAGACCCCCCGTGTTATTTTTTTTTAAATACCTTCAATGTACAGACATCGGCCTGTTACATTTTTATTATATGTTGAGATAAGCTTTCACAAGCGTTTATGAAACGTTATTGACTCTAGTTGCACGGTTCCAAAAAGTTGATCTCATGGAGAAGAATCCGGCAAGAAACTCCAGACACTCTTTTAAAATATATTGTTTTAACATAATTTGCTGGTACATGCCGATAACAGGATGTGAGTGCATTGGAGGTTTATGTCATAATTAGCCTGAAGTCGGGACTAAAATTACAAGAAGGTTCTCAGCAAATGAGAACGCAATGTCAAACTAAAACAGATACACTATGTGTAAGAATACACATCATCAAAAATATGAACTAGGATAACTATAAACTACTTAGACATAAATGGCTACGATGCACTCACATTTACAGTTCCTGTTTATATAAAGTGGTAAACAATATACAAGATAATTGAGAGTGAATAAAGTAACCTCAGGTTGCCAGGGAGACCACAAGTGCACCCGTATTTTAACACCACACATTTTTATCATCAACGTAGTCCTTGATTTTGTAGTATGCTTTCTTAACAAGGACCGATTTAACATAATTTTTAAATTTCTTACCGGTGAGATCGGTGTTTTCTTTGGTTATGGGCTGAAATTCGGTTTTGTTGCCAGTTGCTCTGGCATACATGAAATTGATGCACCGGTGTCTAATAGTGCACCAGTGGCATTATTAGAAAAAAGAAATTAAAATATGACTGCCTAATTAGTCTAGTGGCTAGAAGTAGTTTTTATGAGAGGTTATCAAAGTTCATAAATCAGTGACGTCGCGGTCGATTTATTATGTTTGCTCGACCTGGGGATCGAACCCAGGACCTCTAGCGTAGCAGTCGCGCTTAGGACCACTAGAATAATGAGGCAGGTGTATGAAAAAAAAAATATATAAGTATTGACGGAATAATTGTTAGCCAGAAGCCTGAAAATTATCCTTACGAACCGGTTTGGCCCAGAATTTGAGGAGGTGGTTTGTTGACCGTGTCTGATTGGAATGGAAGTCTGTAAATCACTTGTCTCTATCATTTTGATGATAATAAACTTAGATAACAACAGAGAAAATGTTATTTCCAATATAGTTGTCCATAAGATTAATAATCACCAACCCATATATCGTCCCATTGCTGGGCACGGGTCTCCTCTCAGAGTGAGAGGGATTAGGCTATAGTCCACCACGCTAGCCTACTGCGGGTTGGACTTCACACGCGAGAAAAAAATCTTTCAGGCATGCAGGTTTCCTCACGATGTTTTGCTTCACCGTTTAAGGGCGTGATAATTAAGTAATAATACGCACATGACTTCGAAAAGTCAGAGGTGCGTGCCTTGGATTCGAACTTAAGACCTTTGACTTGGCAGTCCTATGATCATATCACAAGGCTATCACTGCACAAGTCCTGTGGTCATATCACAAGGCTATCACTGCACTGCTAAAATTAATGAAATTAGGAGGAAACTCTGTTACAAAAATATTTGACGCATAAGAAGAGCAATGTGATTCAATTATGTAAATCAAACAGCAGGGAACTTTTCGTTGTTCAGGTTCAGGGAGCCGTCAAATTCCGTTCTTATAAAGATTTTACAGCAGTTTGGGCTGCCATTACTATTCAATGCACGTCTCCTAATACGTATGCTTGAAGGGGATAAGTTCATGACAATAGCCAAATAAGGACTCAAACACGTTCACTCTCATGCGAGAATAAGCCGCTTCATTATTATTTCGTCGAGGTAAAAACCCAGTAAACAATTCCTCAACCTTCCTTCCTAAACCGTTCGATCCGATTCAGTAGCAGCTCGGAGTCCGAATTTGTGCCCGGAGAATGGCAATAGGCTTCTGGGTATACATTAAGTTCACCTCTGCCTAACCCTTCGGGGAATACAATCGTCATGGTATTTTTTAACAATTCCTCTGGAATCAGCAATTCAGCATGCTATAACGCGTAACAGATTCTTAGCATTTTTCTTCAAATATGAGAATCATATTATGACGTCGCCTCAAAAGACGTAAATTAAAAAATGTGACGGCAAATTACGACATGGCGGGTGGGAGTCGCGGTGGCTTAGCGGTCATAGCGTCTGGTGTACTTAACCAGAAGACGCAGGTTCGAATCCTGCCCGCGGTCGTATTTTTCCTTTACTAAAATAACTTAATCATATTATGATTCAAAATAGGCCTTATATTCGGGGAATTGATGATTGTGGCTTTTTTGCTCACATGCTAAAAATATTTGAAGGACACTTTCTAAAATAAATATTTACATAAGCCCAATATCTGGGCATACGAGCATGTTTATAATAGCCCACGGAATAATGTGAGTACCTTCAGGTAATTTTGTATCGTATAACGACACTGGCAGTCATTTTGTTTTATTGCGCACAAAGGAATTTTCAAATAAAGGAGTGGCCGCTTATCACACCGTACTGCAATGGCATCAACCCATTACATTGTCCCACTGCCGGGCAAGGGTCTCCTCTCAGTAGGAGAGGGATTAGGCTATAGTCCACCACGCGTACCTACTGCGGGTTGGCAGACTTCACACGCCGTCAAGAAAATCTCTAAAGGCATGCAGGTTTCCTCACGATGTTTTCCTTCACCGTTTAAGCGCGTGATAATTAATTATTAATACGCACATGACTTCGAAAAGTCAGAGGTGCGTGTCTTGGATTTGAACTCGAGACCTTTGACTTGACAGTCCAATGGTCATATCACTAGGCTATCACTACACACACTACACACCGTACTGCAATATTAGAAAATATTTGATACGTTGGTTAACTTTGGCAATGCAATTGTGGTATAAGATTGAAACTCTGGTCTTGAGTTCCTCTGGCCTGGTACCACCGCTTTGTGATATTCTACTGGTAAACAATGATGTTAGACTTCGCCACTGAAGTCTTAAGACGACAATGTGCTATTGTTACTACTGGTGCTGCTGGCGTGCCTACTAGTTGCCGATCCGAGATCCGTGTCTGTTATCATAATACCTACAATAAAACAAACCATCAACATACACCAAATACCTACTAGCTGTTAAGAACCATGGCAATCGGGAGATTAACTTGACATGTGTAGACAATAAATATAACACTCGCTCAATGGCCACCGGCAAATACACAGTACCTAGAATAAATAACTACTATGGTGACAGAACATTGAAAAAACGCTTGCCTTATCTATTAAATACCTTGCCGGAGGTCATAAAACATGAAGGTGACAAACATGTATTTAAGTGTAAATTGAGAAAATATTTCCTTGACAAGAATATATACTTATGCATGTATAAACTTAAGAAGATAGGAAATATTAAGAACAAATAGGAAAAGGTTATAATCACATCTACAATAATCAACTATATACCTAACTATGTATCTTCGAGCAACACGTGCTCGAAGCTATGTATGCATTAAGTTTAAATTTTACGGAGACTCACGATCCCGCAGTCAAACTGATAACACAGTTTTGTGGGGCAATGTTTAATTTGTAGCACTTTTTGTATGTAGATAGATAATAATAATAATAAAAACTACTATAAGTAATTTGTAGATTGACGGCATTTTAGTGTGTCTTATATCAAGAAAATTTAATAGTAAACCCAATTAACTTTGTACCTTTTTTTTTTTAAGGAATTAATTTTACTAATTTTAGTTTAAGAATTACAACATTGTATAAGTTTTACTCTGTATTTAAATTCTTCAAGTAAGATTGTGTAACTTTAATTTTGCTAATTATTCACGAAAGATAATACACATGACTGAAGGCTTATACACATTAATGTTAATACTATTAACTAATTTATATTGCAAATTTATAGTGCAGTGATCCGTAAAATGTCCTTCTAACATTTGTAATCATGCTGTTACTGTTCTAATAAAGGTGTCATGAGCACAGTAACAAAATGATTGCAAAATGCCCCTTATTTTTTTGTTCAATAACCTTCCTTTCAAAATCTGTACCTAATTTAAAGTAAAAATACCTACCGACCAAACCTATGTTAAACTTCTACCCTTCAATATTTTTCTAAACCTACGTAAACTACATCGTTCAACCTTTTGATGTTTTCTTTTTATAAGCAATCAAACAAGAATGAAAGTGTTATCTCGGTGGCTGCGTTTCAACTCGGATATAGCCAGACATAATCTTAGAAGCTTTCTCAGTTATTACGTCATAAAGTTTTGACTCGTACTGAAATTCTATCAAGTCTATCTTTGTAAGTTTTATGCTTACAATGAAAACCAACGATACTAGGTTTATATATTGTTAATAGTTATGTAGTATTATATATTAGCTTAACCTAAAATTAGGCTAAGTACAACTGCAAATTCGGTTTCGATTGTTGATTATTCGTTAAAATTGGTTCAATCGCTGCTCAGTGTCTATTCTGGGGTAATTACTGAAAAAAGCTTGTTTTGATGATTTTATAAAAATCGGTTAAGCCCTTTCGGAGGAGTATGGTAACTAACATTGTGATACGAGAATTATATATATTATAAGAGGTAAGTATAAGAAGTCGGTCTTAGAAGTACAAATGTATACACAGTTAATTGTTTTTGCAGTTTCTCCTGCAAGTAATTCAAACTTGCAGAAGTTGACTTGTTGTACCTAAGTGTGTAACTGGACATGCTGCCTTCTGTCTAGACACAATATTAGAGACTTCACAAAAATGATTTTAGCAAGAGAATAAACAGTGTTCACGTTACAATTTACAATACCGTGTGAGTGGTATCCTCGTTGGTCTAGTGGTCCCAATCGCGACTGCTACGCTAGAGGTCTTGGGTTCGATCCCCAGGTCGAGCAAAGTGTTATTGAGTTTTTCTATGAAATTCTCAGTAGCAGCTCGGAGTCTGGATTTGTGCCCGGTGAATGGCAATAGGCTCGCCCCCTATTACATGGGACCCAAACATACCGGCGAACTGTGGGTGTACATTAAGTACACCTCTGCCTAACCCTTCGGGGAATACAGGCGTGATGGTATGTTATGTGAGTGGTATCCAATAGACCAGTACACAACAGTGCGCCATACATTTTCAATAGGGAATTATTTTCGTATCGGCCCGTAGGTGGTATGAATTTTTCATGAACAACGCCACGCGCGGCACGGTTGGCAACTTATCAAAGTTTCAGTGGTTTCAGCACTTAGAACAGACGTTAGTTAAAAACGGTCAGGGACGGTGAAAGTTTTTATTTTATAAAAAACCTAACTATTCGTTTGCCAGTTTTTTATTAGTATGATAAAATGACTTTTTCCCAGGCAGGGGTAGGCAGAAACTACAGAACGCCATCTGCTACGAATCTTGCATACTTTTTTTGCTTCGTCCACATTCATACATCTTGACATATTATACATGCAACGGTTGTGGGTACTACGCACCTGACCTTTCTGAAGGATCTCACCAATAAGGTCGTGGTATGTCTTTCTAGGGTGTCCCCACTATTATTCTATAGGTATTAGAAAAGCCGAAAAAGAATCAGTTCTGTTTTGGTCTTATTTTTACTACGAAAATCTACATCCTGCGTCAGGTGACAGATTTTGCAATCAATCTGTAATCTGTACTAAAATGTAGATTTCAGTATCTTTTTTTATACTACCTTATAAGTCTAGTGGTCGTCAGTGCGACTGCTACGCTAGGTGTCCTTGGTTCGATTCCCAGGTTGAGCATCGTGTTTTTGTATTTTATATTTTATTTAAAATAGATTACAACGCAAGCCTATCGTCACTGACCACACCATTTTTTTTTAAAAAAGCTTTCTAGCAATGTGAGTCACACATTACTAGTATTCTTGTTAACCCCTCGTACTAAGCTAAAATGCTTGTGTTACGAGTGGGTTCACGTCGGTAGTGCAATGGGTGGGGTTCGAACCGGTAACCACATGATCGCAAGTCCGACGCTCTAGCCATTAGGCTACCGCCGCTTTTAAATAAATAAATATTAAATGATGTAATACATTAATTCCATTCCTAAATAGCTATGAAGCAATGCAGTGATTATTCAATAGACAGAGTATTATCTTCTTAACAAAATGGACAGCCTAAATACTACGCAAAACACTAGATCGTAACGTCGAAACTCAGTACTCTGTAACATGTTGCAGTCATATGGTAAAATCTATACATAAATTCTGCCAATTTGCACTAGGTCAATGTGGTGAATTATTTAACTCCCTCTCTTTCTGAAAGGAGACCCGAGAGGAGGGGTTTTAATCTATATAATTCCACAAGAACTCTACCCATTCGTAGCTAACGTCACATTTGATTTACTGCTTTGATTTACCGCAAAACACTAGATCGCAACGTCGAAACTCAGTACTCTGTAACATGTTGCAGTCATATGGTAAAATCTATACATAAATTCTGCCAATTTGCACTAGCTCAATGTGGTGAATTATTTAACTCCCTCTCTTTCTAAAAGGAGACCCGAGAGGAGGGGTTTTTATCTATATAATTCCACAAGAACTCTACCCATTCGTAGCTAACTTCACATTTGATTTACTGCTTGGAGCCGGTTTTATCGAAATCCTTTAGATCAATCCCGATACATGGAATATTGCCAAAACGAAACGAGTGTAGCAGATGTTACGTTTTTTACCGTAACTTTTTTGGCACTCGTGGGGTAATTCGACAAACAGTAAATCTCGAAGCAACAATAGTAGCTTATTTATTTATTTAATTCTTTATGCACAAAGAGTACAGAGGCGGACTTAATGCCTTAAGCATTTTCTGCCAGTCGACCTTAGGGTGATGCAGAGGCAGAAATAGGTGCACTTACGGTGAGATAAAGAGATGAAAACAATATACTTAGGTATAAAAGAAGAGAATTTTTTTTTATCTTATCATGCCTATGTATTTTCAATACTCAGATACGGCATTATTATATGGGGTAATTCAGTAGATATAGATGGAGTGTTCCCTCTAATTCTACAATATAATGATTGTAATTCATATGGTCTTTTGGTCTACCTATACCTACTATACCTATCTTAAGGCCTTCGGGCAAATAGTAGTACTTATAATTATTGCCTAAGGTACGTATGCGGCAAGTTAATAATAATTATTGTGGCTTATACGCAATACACTTCGTTTTGTCTTGTCTCTCTTCCAGATGCTGTTTTTATCCAAAAAATTCCATAAGAACCATTAGTTGTCGGCAGTTAAAGAAAAACTACCGCTGAAAAGGTATAATGTTCCATGAAAAGCTTCAGAACATTGTTTAATTAAAGAAAATGACTAATGGGTTTCGTGCACAGCCATTATACCTTTTAATGAGAATAATGGACTATAAACAACAATTTATACTTTGTGTAATGAAAATACATAGCAATTTTCACATACATTAGTTATTATGATGTTGATGCTGGAAGGCACGAATGACAGAGTCCTGTGTTAAGGTAGCAGGTTCGATTTCGGTAGTTGTTTCAGGTCTTCGTGCATACCTTTTGAGAATTTAAGTTTATAACCCACCAGACAACTACTAGATATATCGTTAATTATTCATCATTATGACATATTGTCCCATTGCTAAGCGGCGGTAGCCTAATGGCTAGGGCGTCGGACTTGCGATCATGTGGTTGTCGGTTCGAACCCCACCCATTGCACTACCGACGTAAACCCACTCGTAACACAAGCATTAAGCTTAGTACGAGGGGTTAACAAGAATACTAGTAATGTGTGACCCACATTGCTAGTAAGCTTATTAAAAAAAAAAAAAAAAAATTGCTGGACTCAGGTCTCCTCTCAGAATGAGAGGCATTAGGTTTAAGTCCACAAGTTGTCTCATGTAGGTTGACAGACTTCATATGTCGTCGAGAAAATGTCTTAAGCACGCAGGTCTTCTTCTCCATTGAACCGTGCGATAAATTAATAAAATAATTTTGAAAGTTCAAAGTTACGTGTCTTAAATTAGAACTCGAGACCATTGACTTAGGATTCCAATGGTCATAAAGTGATATGACCATTGGACTGTCAAGTCAACTACGCCTTATCTCGTCAGTCAAGCTTTCAATAGCTTGACTGACAAGATAAGGCGTAGTTACGGTATACGTATGTGCGTGTAATTGTGGCTACGTGTGCGGCTACACGCCAAGCTATACAAAACCAGTATAGACAGGCCTTGAATTGTGCAGAAAACCCATACAATGGAAGATACGTCTAAACTGGTTTTGTATAACTTAATGTGTAGCCGTGTGTACACGGTTAGGCGTAGTTTTAGCTGGCCTCACTTTGTTCGCAAAGTACCATCTTAACTTTTTATTTGATCTGAGGTAACACACTATATTTTACTCTCATGACGGTATCGTAAGCTAATGCTAATGCATCTAAAAAAGTGCTTCATACGCTTCAAAGTCACTCAGTCGTAAAACTTCAAGCATAAAATGCATCTACGATAACAATATTCACCGCCTTACATGAAACGGAGTATCTCTCAAAAAATTGTCAGAGCGCAGGTCGTTGACCGGTAACAAAACAATATCATAACACGTCACAGTAACGCAATACCCTGAATGCGAATCTTTGTTACTTTGCTCACAGGCAAGAATAATGTAAGAAAGAAAGAAAAGAAAGAAAATGAATTTATTCGGTACAAATAAAAATCCAAAACATAAAGAAATAAAATAAAGATCTTAATAATCTAAAGTAACATTTGGTTGCTAACAGCATGCTCGTACCGAATAGGTTACCAGCTCAGCATGTGCTGAGTGTCAAGACCCTCAACGCTGATTTTCAGCTGGCACCCATGAGGTGACATACGGACGTAGGTAATCCAGGTGGGGGTAGTCTCTAAATGAGTAAGTTTGTGGGTGACGATAATATATAATATTAAACCAATATATATATTACAATTTACCTAAACGAATATGTTTTATTGGTTTAAAATATTATAATAGAATATAAATATTAAACAAATAACAAACACCTCTTAAATGGAGAATGGAAACATAAATACAATAAAATTAAATGATAAAATGAATTAAAATATTTAAATAATTTTATATAATTATCTAAGCATGTGACTATGATATAAACGAGTGCAATAATAATAACAACAGCTTGGAAGCTTAGGATGTATCCCGTAACTGCAGGCGATGCAACCAAACAGCCTATCCTCCTCGTACCAATAACCAATTGTAGTCGCAATTAAGCACTTATTCTTGAATGTAATGCAAATAAAATAAATAAAATAATATAATCATAATTAGGTAGTAATAAATAATTTATAAATAAATTTAGATAAAAGATAGGTCAATGTTGACAGTATTATTAATTTTTTGGTGCGTAACGATAAAATTCCTTAATTTGGCTTTAAAAGTGTTCAAATTTTTAAATGTACTGGTCCCAGTAGCTAGTACCTATGTATTTTGAAATTATTTATGTCAAGACCGCTCAATGTGTGGAGCTCTTATCTGTCCTTAAATTGGAATTAAATAATTAGTTTTCATGTTTAATTAATGGGCACATTAAGTACATGATAAACGTTTCAATAAACTAGAATTCCGTATGAAAAATAACAGTTTTGGACTGGCCTTTTCAGGCGTCATAGGCAGGAGTCCAATTGCGTCCCTCCGGTTACATACAGCGGACGTTTTCACTAAGCTACCGAGACCACTGGCTGGCAATGCCACTGCCAATAGGTTCGACTTCTGTCTGAGATCCTATTTTTCCTTCATTAGAAAATTCATATCTTTGTAAACATTTACCATTATTTAATGTTGGAATAATATCCAAACTCGTAGTTAAGAGTCATTTAAGTATTGTTTAATTAAGTTTATACTTTTTGGCTAATCATATCGTCCTTGCCAAAGGGAGCCAAGACCAACTTTGAATTATCCAAAGTATGTCTAAATTTGAATGATCCAAAGCTGTTTCTCTTGAAGACAATACTTATGAGCCTAATGCCATAATGGTCACAGCAAGGCTGATGAACGTATTTGGGTTTGATTCCAATGACGAGCGAAGTGACATTGGATTTCTCTGTAAAAGCATTTTTCATTATCAGCTCAGAGTTTTTGTGTATGACGTCAGCTATAGTTATTATTGTTGTTCCACACTGAGGTTAATTGAATTAGAGATTAGTACTAGGATAAGGAAATGTAAAATGTGTGGTGTTTACTGGCAATAAATGATTATAACTGTTATTCCTTCCATTTATTTTTAAACATATATTTTTAATTTACATCTTTAAATATGTTACAAATAATAGAAAAAATAGTCATCCACCGGTATTGGGAACAGGGTCCAAGCTACCGGTGGTCAGGGCACCAAAGAGACCTTCTAACAATACATCATATTAAAAAAAACTTACTAAAACAGTGAAACACGTGCAACCCACGCTCGTGATTAAATTAATTTTTGTGTGTAAAACTACAAAAATCTTAGTATAAACATTTTCAAAGTGTTGGACAGTGTTCTTAGGTTATGTGTTGGTGTTATTTCCGCGTAAATCACTGAAAATTAGTGCAAAGAAATACGTTAGACAGTAAAGGACAATGGCGAACTCCCAAACAAATTTTTGTTGAGATTTTTTTTGCGTCTGCGCATGAAAAATATGTCAAAATATAGATTTTGTATTCTTGTTTTTACACCGAGATTATTGCAAGTCAGGAATTAAAGATACTCCAGTTTGAAGTATTGCAGGTTAAATTTTGACAACAAACAATTAAAATAAGTATGAGTGCAAATAAATAAATACCATGATCAGTTATATCATAATCAGTGTTCCTCTACTTTTTAAATATATTTACATAGTTATTATGCCTATTTAATAGCAAACTATTGCACATAAGTATTTTATATGAAAAATAACGAAACGATACAAAACGTAAACGGAACGTAACAGTTGTCAGTGAGCCGATTGACAGGTGACGGACGGATGTCATTTCTTTGTCACCTTTGTTGCCATACTAGATTCAAGGTTAGAATAATTATTATTACGATTTCATTTTATTTATTTTTACAACTAAAACAGTTGTCTTCTTAGCACAAAAATAATGTTGTCATTTTCGTATTTATTCTGATACTTTGCATTATGTACATTATTGAATAAAGGCCAAACACTTTACGTTACTGGGAATTTAATTTAATATCTATGGCAACATTTAAAGTTCAACTGAGTATTCGACAAAAGATGAAGTCAATTGTATTTTCAAATATGATGATTTTTTTCCAGACTTAGATAGATTTAATTAATAACTTGAAAAAACGTAGGAAATTATAGTATATGTATCTATAAAGATGATATTTATAGACGCTTAATAATTCCCTCCACAATATTTTTTCGCCATTGTACTTTATGTATCTAAATTTAATATGTTCTGTTTCCTCATTTTTACTGTATCCTTCACTCTTATGTGTCTAGTTCGTAGCAAATAAAGATTTATCTTATCTTATCTTATCTTAACCGGCGAACAAAAATATTGCCTTACCTCACATTTGCTTAATATTTCACTAACATTGACAGTTCATTGACAGTACGTCAATTATCACAATTGTCAATTTTCAATCTTGTTGGCAATCTAATAAAATAAAATTGTCAGTGAACAGTGTTGCCGTGTACTTGAATTAAAAACTATTGCACGCGTCATGACTTTTATGATTGCAAGTCTACAATGTTCCAACTACCAATGATAATTAAAAAGCTAAATGATTTTACTGAAGAAGTTCAGCAACTACGCATGCACCAGAGCATGCTTGCTACGGAATCAGCCATCCAGGAGATGACGGAGAGGGCCAACATGTCCAAAAACGTTCTTTTTTATGGAGTACTAGAATCAAATAGCGACATTGCTGATCAAAGGAAAGAGCACGACAAAACGACAAAAGGGAGTGTGCGGCCATAATTAAAACTGTTACAACTACAGTATATTGCGATGGAATAAAAGTGTTTCATCTTGGTGCCCCTAAATCTGACGCGAATGCAAGACCTCGTCCGCTGAAGGCTATACTTAACAATAAAAAAGTTGCAGTGGAAGTTCTCCGCAACAGAAATAAGCTCAGCGAGCCTTCATCTATTACTTCGGACCTGACCTCTCTTCAGAAAGAATACTTAAAATACCTACGAGATAAACTCCAAAGCCGCATTAACAAAGGGGAGACGGATATTACTATAAGATATGTTCGGCGACAAACAATGATAAACTAAATATCAACAACGACAAAAAGCTCACACACTCACCTCAAGCAATTAACATCCACGAAAAAATACTCCCGTCAACATTAATAACGATTACCATTCTTTAAACAAATATCCAATCATCAACTTCTAAACTAGATCGAACCGCAAAGGTCAATACTTTGAAACCGAACCTGATCATACTTTCTGAAACATGACTCAAACCAAATATACCCGATTCAATGATAAAAATACCAGCATTGATAGGCGTAACGGTGGGGTAGCAATATATGCTTCAAACAGGACGAACTTTATGATTAAAATACTACCTACACAGTAAGAAATATGAAGCCTCCGAATTTTCATGTTTAGACGTAAAAATCGTTATCAACAGGTTTATACTATGCGGACTATACAGGGGACTATGCAAGACTCTACGCTGGACCGAGACAACAGCTAACATGATCACTTGAACCATGCTACTGAAACCAACACCGTGGCTATACTAGGAGACTTTGACTATCGCGGAGTGAAGTGGCCACTTGAGTATACGTTACGCCAAAAGAACATTTTTAGTGATCACATCTTCAACAAATTAGAATGAGACCACCTCAGGAGCATACACTTTCAAATAAATAAAATGCCTTATATTTTTCCGTTTTCAAGTAGGTTGGTTTTTAATTTACCTCAGTTACAATAACCTAATGTCAACCGCTCATTGCCTTATACAAAATATTGCTTTTCCCAATGCAGGGACGTTGCTTATTGAGGAGTTCTCCTGGTACTTCACCATATGCATTGTGACGAGCATAAAATGCAACAATATTAAAGAAATCAAATGGAAATCCCTAAAATACCTATCACTGAGGTGTTGCGGTGCAGTAGTGGTCTTCATCATCAGTTTCACTGCACCAAATGAAAGTTCCCTAGAGCAAATTCACGTAACTCCTAGTGCAAATACAATATTTGAAGATTTCCCTAGATTTATCCAGGATCCCATCATCAGATCCTGACTTGATGGCAACAGGATGACCTGGGGAGTATACCCTTTTAAATAAAAAAATATTTTCCAAATCGGTCGCACTGTTTTCGAATAATGGGGAAATAAATATAAGAGGTCATCCGTGGTCTCCATCAACAGTTCCACTTGACCAAATAATGCTTTTCGAAAGAAAATTACACGAGTTACTTAAAAAATTCAAAAATATTAGGTTAGCCTATAATATTTGATGAGTTCCCTCGATTTCTCCAGGATCCCATCATCAGATCCTAATTTGATGACAATGGTACCATCTCGAGAGTATAACCTTTCAAACAAAAAAAATATTTTCATAATCGGTTTGCAAATTGACGGAGAATTCGGTGAACATACATAGAAAAAAAATATATACAGACGAATGTAGTAACCTCCTCCTTTTCGAAATTTCTAAAGTCGGTTAAAAATAATAATGTGCAATAGTTTGCCAATAAATAGGCATAATAACTATGTAAATATATTTAAAAAGTAGAGAAACACTGATTACTTTGATTAATTACATGATTACATTCGGTTTAAAGATATTTATTTCTCAAAAAAGAACATTATCTACAGTTCATTTTCATAATGAGAAATGTACAAACATATGAGTAAGCATCTCTGTGATCGAAAAAATAATAAATAAGTTAAAGTTATGGTGACATTTTCTTTTGTGTGTTAGTAGTTGCTAACGTAACTTTCTAGACCCTTTTTGAATTTAAGAAAGCTGACACAATTGGTTACTTCGTCAGGTATTTCATTATAAAGTTTTGCCCCTTCATATAGTATGTTTTTCTTTCCATAGTCAGTTCTAGGCTTTGTTACTACTTTTAGTAGTAGTTCTAGTTTTTTCCTTCTCCTTGCATTGTATGTATAAGTTTTCTTTTTAAAGTTTGCGAATGAGTTCCCTGTGTTACAATTTTATGTATCAGTAGTCCAGTTTTGAGTAGGTATGTATAATGTCTGATTGTTAAAATTTTGGTATCATTGTAAATTTAAGGGTTGGTGTTAGGTAGTCGTAGTTATATAATGTTTTTATAGCTTTATTTTGCAGGACTTGTATTTCTTGGATATTTGATTTTGAAGCAGTTCCCCATATCTCAACCAAATATTCTATATGCGGCCTAAAGCGGCCCTGCGGCCCTTTCTAATGAGAGCGTTATAAATCATTATTCGAACTTTATTCGGGATACAAGCAGACATCCGACGTAATGCGTCTATAAGAGGAGATATTTTCGATTTAATATAATTTATATGGTGTTTCCATGTTAATTTTGTGTCTAAAATAAGGCCTAAATATCTTTCACTGTTGGATTTTGTAATATTCTCGTTACTTAATGTAAGTTGGATGTTATTTTAATTTTTTTTTTATTATTATTTATACATTACATTATTATATACTGGATCATGTTATTTATTTATTTGCACTCATACTTGTTTTAATTGTTTGTTGTCAAAACTTAACCTCTAATACTTCAAACTGGAGTACCTACCTTTAATTCCTGACTTTCAATAGTCTCGATCCAAAAACAAAAATTGTTCAGAAATACAAAATCTATATTTCGACATATTTTTATGCGCAGACGCAACAAAAAAAATTCAACAAAAATTTGTTTGGGAGTTCGCCATTGTCCTTTCATAATTCTAGGACAAAGGCAGTACTACCCTAGGTATAGGTTTATTGCGTTGACTTAATTTTTACAGCTACATGGGAGCGTAGACTTAAGTATTAATTTCAACTTAATACCTCCATGTGTTTTTGAAACTGACAGAGTGACCTGTCGAAATACGGAACATTCTTAATTTTAAGGAGTCAAATGGAAAAAAACGGAACCCTTATAGATTCATCATGTCGGTCTGTCTGTCTGTCTGTCTGTCCGTCCGTATGTCACAGCCACTTTTCTCCGAAACTATAAGAACTATGCTGTTGAAACTTGGTGGTTCTGTGAACCGCATTAAGATTTTCATACAAAATTAGAAAAAAGAACAAAAAATAGAAAATAGATTAGAACTTGGGAAAGGATATAAGCTACGTTTTGTTGTAAAAAAGGGATGAAAATTTTTATGGTAATTTGTCATTGTTGAAGATAAAACGATGAAACTTTGAATTTACGCACTTGATAAGAAGTAAAAATTTGTTCCAGCGTTTTTTAAATTTCGACCTGTGTGGGGATGAAATAGGGGATGAAAGTTCATATGGAAGTCCAAACAAAGTCACGCTTTGAAGCCCAACCTCGGAACCGATTTTGATGAAATTTGGTACAAAAATAGATTAGACCTTGGAAAATGATATTTATGCTAAATAAGGGATGCAAAATTGTACGGAAGTTTGTCATTGTTGAAGATAAACGCTGAAACTTTGTGTTTAGGCACTTGATAAGGAATAAATAAATACATGATATGGGGTTTTTGAAATTCCAAACTTTGTGGGGAGTACAGGGGACGAAATTCCGTTTGGATTATGACGAAATTTGGTATAAAAATAGACTAGACCTTGGGAAAGGATATAAGCTTCGTTTATATTTCGGTAAATAATAAAGTTGGGAAAATTGTGTGGTCTACCCGAGCAAAGAAGCGGACGTAAAGAAGACGTGAATTGGAAAAAACTAAACAGTCAAATCGTGTTGTCCACGTGGGCGAAGCTGCGGGCGGAAAGCTAGTATGTCATAAATCGTAATGGTGCGGAACCCTCCGTGCGCGAGCCCGACTCGCACTTGGCCGGTTTTTTTATTTTTCAAGTACAGATAAATAAGAACTACAAATACATTTCCTAATTTGCTTATCTCGCACAACTACCTATATAAACGCACATTATTCAGGGCGTAACGTTAATGTGGCTTCGTTTCATCAGAAAATTAACATTTCTTCACGAAAATGTTTAAATTTATTTTCGCTTTTTTTGTCCTTCAATCGTATGGTAAGTACCTAATTTAATAATAATATCTGCACTAATAAATAGACGGATATACTATATTAATTTTTATTATTCTTAATTTATTTCTCTTATTCAATAGGAGTAAAGTGGATTTTTGGACGGTCTAGAGTTTTTACAAACATGTCATTTCATGATAATTTTAACATTTGTAAAAATAACCTTTAATCTATCTGCTCTAATAATGCGGATCATCCTGTTGTAATTATTATTATTATTTTGGCGCCCAAAGCTAGAAGATTCGTTTTAAGAAGAAAATAATATTTGAATTAAATATAACTCATCAAGTTTTTACATTACCTAATTTATATGATATAAAATATGGTCCCAAAATTTACCTGTCAGCGAAAAAGTAAAGAACTATGACAAATATAGTCGCACATTTTTTAAAAATTAGGTAGCAGCGCCCACAGACTGCCTTACTGATAGAATTCTTGTCTAAACAATAAGAAGAAGACAATAGGAAAAAGGTTGGGAAAGAAGAAGGAAGGGGATTGAGGGATTACTTGGGCCTCCGGCGCTCAACACTCTCCAAAAGCATACATAGGGACTGTAACATAGCGCGCTTATTCTGTGGGTGTGTAGTAGGTACTTCCCCAGTCGTCCCTACCCTGTATCCTTACGTTGCCGCCGTGGTGGGGCTTGCGTGTTTCAATGATTTTTGGAGCTATAGAGTAGAGTAGTAGTGCTACTCATGCCGGAAAGGTTCAATTTGAGAGACCAGACTAAATAGGATACGCGCCGGAGTCTACTATGGACTGCCGTGAGGGGCATACCACCCGAAACACTGGATGGTATGTGCGCTTAGCTTCTCGAACTTCTTGAGAGCAAATTTGTGCGACGGGTCCCACATAGTCGTGTAATGCGAATACCGCGACAGGCCTCTGTGCTTCCGTCGCCAAATCGTAATCGTCAACGTCGGCCGCATCTCGTGCGCGAAAACGAACTCGGCCGGTGACTTTTAGGGAGCAACATCATACAAAGAGGATAACTCAAAGCAATAACATTGAAAACCTAGAACATCTGATACTAGTCAGCTCACAGGCATAGTGCCGAAAAGCAGGTATAGTGCCGACTATACTCCGAAAACTAAACATTTATTTACTCTCAGGTAACATACTGCAAGTAACAAGCCTGCCTCCTCCTGAGGAAGCATCCGACACGCTTAGTACGCGCATTGTGGGGGGAATGGCCGCCCCGGAAAATCTGGCACCCTACATGGTGTCGCTGAGAACATCGTCCGATAGACACTTTTGTGGAGGGGCCATTTTGAATAAGCGATGGTTACTGACAGCCGCACATTGCGTTTTAAGGTATGGGGTTGTAAACTTTTTCTATGGACGTCGATCATATTTTTTTAGTAAGGAACTAAGTCTTTAGTAAGTACCTTGATCAATTGATTCGCAGCGTATGGTTGCGACAAGCGCACCATAACATTGTGAATGGATGTTTTTTTTTAAAACCTTCAACCCCTCACGGTCAAGTGTCAACTTTTATCCTTAGGATATCAGTATTCCCTGCATTATATTTGTAAATATGGAAAATTACTTCAAAAAATGGGTGGGCACACTACGTGCCATATATATCCAATATTTTAAACGGAAGTGAAAACTCTATACAATGTGAGATGCGGTCGTAAGCGCGTCTACTACGTACAAAGTGTTATTGGGTTTTTACCTGACTACTCGTACAAGGAAGAGTAACGTATGGATGTAAGACTGTAGCTCAAAAACTAATGATTATATTTTGACAAATGATGATTGATTCGTCTTTATGGTAAGATGATTATAGGGTATAAATATAAAAAAAAACAATATGGCTGACAAAACAATAAAAAAGGTACCGAAAACAATTTATTTTTACTCGGTTTTGGACTTGGACTTTTGGACTTGGATGGATTCGTCTTGATCCAAAAAGTGCATGTGATATTACAGTAAATATAATATAACAAACATGCGGTGTACAACTTACTAGTAGCGCCATTTCTTATTTTACGATATATTTTTTTACCCAAGTCTGAAAAAACAACTGAAAGGTATTAAACAAGCAAATTATCCTATGACCTGAAAAGTACTTTTCATTTCTCATACTCGGAAAGTAGTGTTTATTTGATCAGAATAGCGGGTGGAAAATGCTACTTCCCACCCTTGGGCGGGAATAACTCATAGTAATTACTTTCCTCCCTAGGGTGGAAAGTAATTTTAAAAATAGAACAAAATTAGGTTAGGCAGTCAGCTGTAAAAAATCTAACATAATTAAGAAAAAAAAAAGCTGCGGTCTTGTGTGTTTATAAACGGCCAGTGTGAATTTAAAAAAAACGCGTGCGGCTGAGGCAGTGACGCGGTGTGTTCCATAATTAAAAATTTAAATAGACTATGACTATATATAATTTGGCGGGATACTAACTTAACTTTTGCTATATCGAAATCATTATTAAAAATGAGTTTTTTTACTTTCCTTATATTCGAAATGAAAAGTAGAGTGCTTAACTCGGGTGAAAGACATCAATTCCTACTCGGACTATAGCCGCCCTCGCTGCGCTCGGGCGTCTAAATACCTCGTATGGGAATTGATTCCTTTCCACCCTTGTGTAACAATCTACTATTCCAACTTATAACCGCTGTCGCATGCAGCTTGCATCTGTGGCTATGGCCATGCAAAAACGGTTATAAGCTGGAAAGTACTTTTTCTGGTCATACGATAATTTGCTTGTGTAATACTTTTCAGTTGTTTTTTTAGTATTTGGGTTTTAGTTTTTAAACTTAAGTTTTCCTATGAAATTCATTAGCAGCTCGGAGTTTGGATTTGTGTCCGATTAATGGCAATACACTCGTCACTATTTTACGTAATAACCATGACGATATCACTATTAAATAAAAAAAATAATATTTATTTCTCTTTATAGCGAAACAAAGGACTCAATCACAATAGTAGTTGGTACAAATAACCTCAAGGTCGGGGGTAACCGTTTTGAAGTAGACTCCATTATCATGCACGAACACTACAACCGTACCTCATTCCAAGACGACATTTGCGTCATCAGGGTGCGTCAGGACATCCAGTTCAATGACCACGTTCAGCCTATACGGCTGCCTGACAAGGATACTGGCGCTGGAGTCACAGTCGTGCTGGCTGGATGGGGGAGACTCTCTGTGAGTTTACTTTTGTCTATAATATTGTTGGGTTTATACTCTATTTCCTAGCGTTGATAAAAATGGCAAAGTTAGTTGAACCACTGCATTTTAATTAAAATTTATTTATAACTATTGCAATAAAGATGGCTTTAACATACTATCACGTCTAGTTCCCTGAAGGGTTAGGCAGAGGTGTATTGATTTACATCGGCCGTTCGCTGGTATGTTTTTAGGTCCCATGTAATATGGAGCGAGCCTATTGCCATTTACTGGGAACAAACCCAAATCCCAAACTCTGAACTGCTACTGAGAATAACCGAGAAATACCCAATAACACTATGCTCGACCTAGAATTCAAAATTACCTCAACGTTCAACTCAGGTTGAATGAAATGGTCTCAGAAACAACTTGCGTCATAAAACCTGTCGTGTTGTTGGGATCCGAGTGCTAGGCCGTTAAGAAAATGGTTGAAAGAAGAATACGTGCAGCGGAGATAACAATGTTGAGGTGGATGTGTGGAGTTACTAGGATGGATAGAATAAGGAATGAATTTATTAGAGGAAGTTTGAAAGTGGCGCCAGGGACAGATAAGTTAAAAGGTAATCGTTTGTTTTGCTATGGACAGTAATGAGAAGGAAGGAAACCGCATGTAATTAAAAGAATTATGAATGTGGAAGGATGGAGGGTAATGGGCGACCAAAGAAAAGATGAATAGATTGTGTGAAGTCAGATATGATAGAAAAGGGATTGAATGATGAGATGATGACTAACAGAGATGAATGGAAGAAGAATATAAGCTGCGCCGACCCCAAATAAATTGGGGAAAAGGCAGGAAGATAATGATGAAACTAGTCGGAAGCGTCGCTGCTGGCCGTGAAATCCTGGATGGATTCGAGATCGAAACTTACGCTAACCAATGAGGAAGTCTTACGTAGCGTATCCCCGGTTAAATCCCACAAGATTAAATTTTTAGCCCATAACTTTTATTGTATACTTCAATTATATGCCCAAACAGCCCCATACTAATCTAGCTGTCTACACAGACGAAACAGCTACATATACAACTTCAAATTATAAAGATATCGCCGCCCTCACCGAATATTATCGTAATCGACTATTAGGTACTATAGAAGTGCTTTAATTGGGAATTATTGTTCCAGAAGGTCAATTACACCTTGTGAATTTTTTCCAGTATATTCGTACGAGTACTTTTTGAGATAATCATTTTGTAATTACTCTACATGTACTGTTCGCCTCAAAAAAAAACAGAGTTTTATGACGAATATTTATTTATTTAGGACAACTTACAAAACATACACTAATACAAACTTTACAAACATGTTTTACAATGATGTGCTGAGTGTTGTTTCACTTACAAGTTGCCACGGCATGGTAAGTCTAATAATATCATCATAATAGGTTATTACTTCTCAATGTCTCACCTTTTTCAGCAAACTGTTATCACAATCTTATTCGCGTACAAGCAATTTAGGTGATGTATAATACCATTCGGGTAATCATTTAATATTTTTTTAACGTTAACAATAAGAATTGTAATCGTAACAATTATTTACCGGGCCAGATAACATTTCTGCACAACAGACAATTAGATCGTATTCAACTATTACTGTGTAGATCCGTGTCGATAAATTTACCTGAATAAAATCGTATTGTTGCGTTACGGATAAACATTGTATTTAAATTTTGGTATTATACATTTTTGATTATAGCTTCAATTGAGTATCAACATATTTCTTTTTAATCATATCACTTTATCGAAGAGAAAATCAGCTATCTTTTGGTATGTATATGATTTTTCTATGTTAACCTGGTAAGAAGTTAGGAGCCAAGAACGGTATTTAATTTTTCCTGTAAAATTTAGATTTTTCGATTACGGTAGTGTTCCGTGAGAGCTATATATATAACCAGAAGACGCAGGTTCGAATCCTGCCCGCGGTTGTATTTTTCCTTCACAAAAATAACTTAATATATGTAGTTATTGTTATTTGGCGCCTTTCGTATTCCTTCTTTTTAAAGTGGAAACTCAAATTTGATACGTCAAAAACAGAAAGCATTCACTAGTCATGTCAAAATAGATGGATACTCGACACCTTGGGGTAAAACGGTTAAATACTTAGGAGAAATGCCCTCCGTGCAATAGGTATTACGGCCGTCAACGCACTAAAACCCATACTTCGCAAGTCTAATCTCAGTGCTCAGACAAAAATGTGCATCTAAACCACCCTTGTTAGACCATGTTTGACGTATGCAGCACCAGCCTGGAGCTGAAACTTGAATCAGTGAGGGTTTTTTGAGCCAGGGCTTTTGGTTCCACAGAAGGGTTCAGGGCCCTGCTGCGTACCATTGGCCCCCGCTCTTGCGAGTTCATCGGTACGTTCATTGCCAATGATACCCGCGTGACCCGGTATCCACCTTAAAACTACCTTATATCTCTTTGCTAGAGTATTTAATCGAGCCATGCAATCTCACTTGTTTCGACGTAATAACGTTAGATTCCAGCGCTAAAAGAGCTGCTTGGCTATCAGAATTTATGTAGATGGTGTGGTTATTGTAGTGCTTTTGCAGATTAGGTTCCGCACACTCCAAGATGGCGTATACCTCTGCTTGGAAAATGGAGGCATATACACCTAAGTTTACGCTCTTGTTAAACTTTGGTCGCTCTCCATATATTCCGCACCCTACCTTCTGTCCCATTTTAGAACCATCGGTATACCATATTAGGCTCCCGGTCTCGTAGGGCAATTGGCCTTTTGACCATACTTCCCTTAAAGGCATTTCTACGGAGTATTGTTTTTCAAATACATGGGGTAGAAGCATTGCATCCGTTGTCATGCTAAGTACTGACATTTCCAAAACTGAGTCCTGTAGCGTCCTCATTTTTTTGGATAGCCAGTTTTTGCCCCAAAAGTTGGCCCTATACATGGTGGCTGTAGCCTCTCTGTGTACAAATACATGGAGAGGCGGTAGTCCCAGCAACACATTTAATGCCATCGCAGGGCAGATGGATATAGCTCCTGAGGCAATGAGCAGGCAGCATGCCTACGTCATAAAAAGAACACGAGGGCGTGTTCTTCGACAGCCCAAATGGCTAGTCGTAGAGACCTAAAACTTAGAGGGCCAGCGATTTGGGCTGTGCGTTGTTCCGTCAGTCAGTCATTCAGGAGAAAGCATTTTATATGTATAGATTATAAGTGATATTGCATTCCACAAATTTCCTTGATAAATCCTTTACTGTGCAGGCTGCACGGTTGTGGAACGCTTTACCTGTGTCGGTTAGGTGTGCCCAAACATTGCCTGCGTTCAAAATATTGGTCAAGGAGCATTATTTGTCGCTATAGTTTACATATTCTATATTCAATATATATTTATATATTATAATATTTATAAAATTCTATATTTATTTGTATAAGATTTATATATATTAGTAAATTATTTATCTATCTATTTGTGTATAGTTAAAAATTGTTATCGTATCTTAATTTCCGTAGTTTCTTTATAAGTACGCCAGACTACCTAGGTATCACGTCTCCTTTTCTTACAAGTCCATCCAAAGGTTGTCTGTAAGAGATCGCTGTCAGCGATAAGACCGCCCATTGTACCACTCTTTGTTTTTTTAAATTGTTCTTAGCATTAAGTTTTTTTTTGGTGTGCAATAAAGAATATTCTATTCTATTATGAATTAAAATTGTCGCGGAAATTCTATAGTCAGATTAACAAATGACATCATAATATATTGATCTCAAAAATAGGTGTAAGTAGGATTACATCGTTACCTTATGGACAAACATATAAACGCTACCGCTTGCCCCATCACTATTTCTAAGATGAAAGTTCGCTGATCGGAAATAGTAAACTGTTACGGTCTACCCTCAGTTAATTTAATATTTTGCTATGAATATAATTATGAATATTATTCGCTTTTACCACAATATAAGAATATATTCTGTGCTGTTACTTCTGAGTTATTTTTAGATTTCTTGGGTATGTGTAGTCAGTACCTATACGCAATTTACTTTTGTAATTTCTAACGTCTTTCTTACGAGGGTTTCAATAAAAAGCTGCGTAATTGACTAGTTCAGATAAATATAAAACTATCTCATGAGGTAATTAATTATTTTGCATAGGTAATGTATATTGTTTAAACAGCCAATGACAAGCATTAACTACATTAATTGTATGTGTACAACTAGAATAACATCTGTTTATATCTCTAACTTGTATTGGTATGTAAATAAAGACATTTCAAAATAAAAAAAATCATTCAGTCTTAGTGTTAGGTTTAGATTCCATGGGGACACCTCTGGACAACCTTAACAAAAATTAAATATAAGTTTTGAAAAGAACATATTATTATCTAAATGTTACATACTTATACAGCGCGGAGGTAGGATACCGGACCAGCTACAGACGATCAACCTCACGACCTGGAGCGTAGTTGATTGCCAGAAAAAATACGACTTCGTCAAAAAGACTAACCCAGTGGATGGTAGTCAGATATGTGTCTACAAAGCTCGTGACCAGGGGAGTTGTAACGTGAGTCATAACTACATGATAAAAATTCATGACTAAAAAGGCTACTTTTGATATAAATTTGATTCTATGTACGAATCCAGACAATGCATTGGTTTTGCAATGTCGCCAAATTAACATCTTTCTAAAATTGCTTCAAATTGATGATGTGCGTTGGTCGTACTTATTTGTTATTATTATAATATGAATTATGATTAATCGAAAATAGCCTGTTTAGCTCTGGTGACACATTTAAGTAAATAAAGTAAAAAAAAAATATCAATCTCTATAAGGCACTAGAGGAGTGATCTCAAGTCGGGGACCCCAGCCTTACATAAGAAATGAAAAGTACGGGATTTAGTCGGTACGAGTCTGACATATCTCGCCGTCTGAATATACATTTAAACCTCAGAGTAAAAAAAAAAATATTCGACCATTCGACCTTATATGACTCTGTGACTAAATCATCTATATTTTGAACATGTTCCTTCAGATAGGTGTGTGTGTGTGACTATTGATCAATTGGCGCAGTAGCTGACCGATCTGAATAGCTTCGATTTTCGAACAAACAAATTTATTTATATGGCCCACAGTGTCTACTACACCAGATGTCTGTGTTGATGTATTTGACATGACCTTTATGAGCAAAGAATAGAGACGTGTGGAAAAGGAGTGAGGCCTTTGCTCCGCAGTGGGATACTACAGGCTAGCATTCATCTACTGTTCTGTAGAGTTTTAAGGTGTTTATAGTGTGGCAAATTCTAATGGATCACCAGGGGAGGCTATCGATCTCTTGCCTATTATAAACCGCATTTCGCCTCGTTTTGCCTTAGCCCTGACTATGAGCACGAGACGGGAAGAGCTGTGTCATAACTGATTTAGTTATCGGGTCACTCATATACATGTCTTATTACAGGGTGACTCCGGCAGCGCTATCGTAACCAACGGCACTGCAGTTGGCGTATTTAGCTGGATGGTACCCTGTGCGCGGGGCTATCCTGACGTTTACACCAGAGTGTACTATTACAAAAATTGGATCCTGTCTAAAATATCTGATACTAAATGATATTAAAAATATATGGGTAGGCATCTTATTTTACCAAAATATAAATATTTGATATTTATAAGTCCGCATTGTTAGAAAATATATAATTGCACTGTTCAATATTGTGATGACAAGTATGGTATTATATGGTGATGGGTAGATTTAAAACTTATATCAATAAATCAGTTTGTCAGTAACTCATTTATTGTTGCCTTTTATTGTTGCTTTGGCGAAGAGGATGGAATTTATTTTTCTTAACTTACGATTACTTGCAAAATGACTAATGAGGCACTCGATTCGAGGAAAATTTTTAAGAATACTTATCTATTACTCTTACTTATAAAATAATTTAGATATCTATGTAACTGCATCCTTATATGTATGTGATTTATTAGATTCGTCGGGTTTTTTTTTAAAGGTTCGTCGTTCTGTTATACGGGACGTCGTCAAGGTCTTTTTAAAAAAAGACCTTTGGATATTAAAAATTATTTATTAATGAAATTGACAATTAAGAACCGTGCACCGTGGAGGATGGAATCGGACTGAGGAAAGGTGGGACGATTGAGATGACGGATGCGTAGCTCTAAGGATAGAAACGCTGAGTTAGCGGAATAGGTAGATAGGGTTGCAGTATGGGGAAGAAGGGTAACCTATAACAGCCCCCCGGTTAAGACTAAACTTACACCCGAAAGTGAAGTTTATGTCTGAAATTTATAGGAATTTAGTATAATAGGATTTTCAGACTTGAATTCGGAGTCTGGGAGTATCAGTAGAAGAGGTAAGTTCAATGTCAGGATCAGGATTAGGATTATCAATGTTACTGGAATTAGAAGAAGGGATAAAGTTACATAAAGGCTTATTAGAATTAAAATACAATAAATGATTATAGGTATGAAATGGTTTTCGGAATACAATTTAAGATTCGGTTTCTCTATAATTTTTTCAAGTTTATGGTTTAGTGTATCAAAACTCTCTTTATAATTGGTTAAAGATTCAAGGTTTGTGTGTTTCATGTTTACGGGATTTGAGTAATTACTTGTATGTGAGAGTTTTGGTATACTTACATTGGTTTGTATATTATTATAATTTATATTGATATGAGTTACATTAATTTTAACAATTTGTTTAGGAACAAGTTGAAGGCCATTACAATAGCCAATACAATCGATTGGGATTTCGATTATGCCTGTCCCGACTATGTTAGTTTCATGAATGTTATTATTTAGGCAGTCAAGGGTAAATTTAGATTTTTGGGACATCACGAAAATCCAATTATTGTTATGGAGACCTTGAAATATTTCAATATTACCGTTGACATATTTGATTGAACATTCGTTAGGAATTTTAGACAAAGATTTAAACACAATTTCGCTTTCACAAGTTGGGTAAGCGATACTAGACATAGTATTGACTCTATCACAAATATAATTTTCATTTATGGGTTTACAATCTTTTAAGTTTTTTATGTAACAATATTGATTTCTATCTCTAGAAAAACCAATGTATTTCGCAGTTGGAATTATCATGGCATAAGAGTTATTATTAAACGGTATCGGTAACGGTAGTGCATGATAGAAATTAAATTCTAAGGGATTTACAAGTGGTATTTTTACAATAAAAACAATCTGGTTTTCTGAATAATACGAACTAATACTAGATATATCGATTAACACATGAATATTATTTATATCTAAGATAACTGGAAGTTCCTTTGAACTTGGTAAGAATCTATAGTTATTAAATAAATCATTATAAAGTTCTTTAGGAGAACAAATAGCAGGGTAAAGGACATTATTTTTACTGAACATTAAGCCATTTGCAACATCTTCTAGTTTGAAGGACAAGGTAAGTATACTATTTTCTAACATATTTATGATTTCCATTAATTTAGTTTTAATAGTTAGGACTGCGGACACCACAGTAAGGTTTTGTAAGTTTTCAGATAATGAATTGACAGCGCTGTTCAAGGATTTTTCATTTTCAACGAGTTGATTAATACTTTCGTTAAACGCGTTTAGAGTGGACTTAGTGACAAGGATATTTTCTTTCATTAAAGACGCTAGATTACGTTGATCTTGTTGAAGAGCTTGAACAGCCTTGTCGTACCGAATAGCATCGTCTTCGTCCATTGTACCGAATAAATGTTTGGATATAGTACCAATAGCACCAAACCATGCTGAGCGTTTGGTTTTTTGTGCAATTAAGTGGGAAATAGAATCGAAATCTCTGACCATATCGGAATATCTAACTTCAAGAGGTTGGATTATATTTTCACACTCTGAACTTAAGAAAACTTCGCTTTTGTTACACAAGTCGCGAGTAGAACTTAGGATATTATTTATATTATCTAAATGGGGACTAATAAAACTTATATCTACGGGTATAACTATACTTAAATGTCCGTTGATTATTTTTACAGAACCAATCGGATCGAAATAGATTCCAGGACCACTCTCCATTGGACTTATAACATCCGGGAAACTCCAGACAGTGGTACTGTAAGAAAAGCGTAGTGGAAGTTGAAAAGGATATACTTAGAATATATGTACTTATGAATATTTATAATATACTAGTTATACTACTCTACGAGCTAATTTCATTTCGTCAAAATGATGTTTGACGTGTCTTCTATTTATTAGCAGGGACGCGTTATTACTGCCGTGTAATTTAACGATTTTATAAGGGCCTTTCCATATTGGGGACAACGCTTTGCCCATTCGAAGGTGATTTTTAAGGTATACGTAATCACCTACTTTATAACTAACAGGACGTGAATGATTATCATAATAAGTTTTTGATCGTTCTTTGGATTTTTGAATATTTTCAATGGCTTTAGTTCGTGCATATTTAAGTCTTTGTTGTAGCAGTCTTACATATTCTGTGTAAGTGGCGTCAAGGTTACTGTCATATATGGAATCGGGTAAATGAGGTTTATTACCGAACACGAGTTCATGAGGAGTAAAATTTGTAGTCGAATGGATATTAGTGTTGTAAGCTAGCATAGCGGTATAGACGTATCTAGACCATTTAGTAGGATCTTCGTCTACAAAGGATTTAAGGTATTCTTTTAATGTGGAATGACTGCGTTCAAGGGCGCCTTGTGTTTGGGGATGATAAGGTGTTGACCAGATTTGTTTTATTTTCAGGAATGAACACGTTTGTTTGAAGAGTTCAGCAGTGAAATTAGTACCTTGATCGGTAACGATAATTTTGGGGATACCGAAAATGGAAATAAAGTGAAGGAGGCATTCGCTTGTTTCCTCAGCTGTAGTATTTCTAATGGGATAAGCTGCGGAGTATTTTGTAAGGTCATCTTGTAACGTAAGGATATATTTTAATTTGGCAGTGCCGGATTCTGGTAAAGGACCTACGATATCAAGGAATATTTTTTCAAATGCCATAGTGGCGGTGCTAGTGATCTGCATTGGCGCTCTATTTGTTTGGCGGAGAGCTTTATTTGTTTGACATAACTGGCATGATTTTACATAATTTTCTATGTCTGATCGCATTCCTTTCCAATAATATCTTTCAGCTATTCTATTAAACATCCTAGAAGATCCGGCGTGACCAGCCATAGGTAGGTCGTGATTATCTTTAAGGATTTGCTTGATTTCGCTCAACGATGGATACTGAATATTATTATGGTAAATATGTATTTTTATATCTGTATTATTAAATAAGTAGAGGATGATATTGTATATTTTAGTGAAATAATGTTTATCGAACGGATTTTTAAAGTCAGTAATTGCTATTATCTTGTCGTCATCATTTAATGATACGACTAATTCATTTCGTAGTTTTTTCAAGGATTCGAAAATATCTGGATAAGAGGATGTGTCAAAGTGATGTACTTTAGTGAATAAGAAATAATAACTTTTGTTTTGAACTTCATGTTTAAGGAATGAATTTAAGGTTCTTTCTAAGGATAAGAATTGATCTCTATCAGGGAAATTCGATAATACGTTTTCGACGTAAGGGATAGAGTCATCCATATCTATTGATGTAGGGATTATAATATTTTTATATGGAGATTTTAACAAATTTTCATTGTGTTCAATGATCGAGACATTAGGAGTAAAGTTTTTATTAGAAATATCTTTTAGAAATTTTGTATATGTTTCAGGTCTGGTGATTGGACTATCAAGTGGGTCAATAGGAGTATTAGCTGAATCAGGAGATCGAAGAGGAATATCATGAGAAGGTAAGTCAACATTTGGGTCATTAATCGGTTGATTTGGATTTTCTAGGTCGTCGAGGGTTAAGTCTCTTAAGTCATCTGGTATGTCCAGTAAGTCTTCTTGATCTGGAGGAAGAGGAGGAATAACGTCTGGGTTTAGAAGATCTTCATAGTCATATGAGTCTTCTGCATCAGGGAATAGAGGACTGTCATCGTTAGCATGTGAAGGTCCGGGAACTGGTTCGGGACCGACAGGGTTTACGAGTTCAGAATTTTCAGGAGGATATCTAGAGAGAGCGTCAGCGGCATTAAGTTTGCCTTTACGATATACTATTTGGTATTCGTATTCTTCGAGTTTAAGTCGCCATCTTTGTAATTTACTACCTGGATCTTTATGATTAAATAGCCATTTAAGAGGTCGATGATCAGTTACTATTTGGAAGGATCTGCCATAAAGGTATGGGCGGAATGTTTTACAGCCGAATAGGATAGCAAGTAATTCCTTTTCAGTGGTGCTGTAGTTACACTCACTTTTATTTAAGGTACGAGACGCGTATGCAATTGGCCTGTCTTTGCCCAGTTCACCTTGAGAGAGTATGGCACTGATAGCATAGTTGGACGCATCTGTGGTTAAGATGAATGGTTTAGAGAAGTCAGGGTATGCCAGCAATGGTGCTGAAGTAAGTTTTTCTTTCAGGCTATCAAATGCAAGCTGATGTTCATTTTCCCAGATAAAAGGGACGTCCTTTTTTAGGAGGTTAGTTAAAGGTTTAGCTAACCTTGAGAAATCAGGGATAAATCTGCGATAATACGAAACAAAGCCCAGAAATGATTTTATGTCTTTTGGGGATTTTGGAACAGGAAATTGATGAACGGCTTTTAACTTTTCCGGATTGGGTTTGACACCTTTGTCAGTAATAATGTGTCCTAAGTAAGATACTTCTTTACGTAGGAATTCACACTTGTCTGGCTGTAGCTTTAAGTTGAAGCTACGGAGTCTTTTGAAGACGTTGATCAGGTTTTCAATGTGGGAAGGAAGGTCATATGAGTAGATTACAATATCATCAAGATATACGAAACATTGTAAACCTTGTAAACCAGAGAGGGCCGAATTCATTAACCTTTGAAATGTGGAAGGTGCGTTTTTTAAGCCAAATGGCATGCGAGTGAATTCATAGTGACCTTGGGGAACAGAGAAAGCAGTCTTGGCTGCGTCTTCAGGATTCATTTTGATTTGATGGAAACCGGAAGCTAAGTCCAGCGTACTGAAGTATTTACTCTTGCCAAGTTGATCAAGGATTTCAGAAATATTTGGAATAGGATAAGAGTCTCCAATGGTGATATCATTGAGCTTTCGGTAGTCTATCACTACTCTCCACTTCCTTTCACCGGAAGCGTCTAGTTTTTTAGGTACTACCCAAATGGGTGATGACCATGGTGATGAGGATGGTTTGATAATACCTTGGTCGAGCATTTTATCTATTTGGGAAGCTACTTCTTTTTTATGGCAATCAGGGAATCGATAGGATTTTACATGAATTGGAACTGAAGTTGATGTTTTTATCTCATGTTGAATTTTATCAGTATGTGTTAATTGGTCACCAGGGAGATGGAAAATATCGGAAAAATCTGCACAAACTTCGAGGAGATTTTCACTCTCTTCATGATTTAAATGAGAAATACGAATTTGATCAATTACTCGTTTTGATCGGGTATAGGCGTTCTCATACCGATGCTCCTTGGTAGTTCTTAAGTTGCATATATTTTGAACCGTTTCGGAGTCATCGAAAGGAATGATTTTTAATTTCAGGTCGGAACTGAAGGAAATAGGATATTCCGAAGTATTTACAACTGTTAAGTTAATTCGGGAATTGTTTTTAACCTTTACTATACAATTGGCAATAAGAAGGTTTTTTATAGGGTGTTGATCTAGGATGAGTCCTTCGCGGAGCTCGGGGTTTAGTACAGTGCATTCTATAACTGTTTCAGTTCTTGCGGGGATAACGAAAATTGGTTCATTGAAATTGAGTTTGAAGGCTTGTTTATTCAATATAAGTAATTGTTTAGGATAATCTATATTACCATTCATTTTGTTGAATATATCGTTGCCGATTATGCCATCGTAAGGAAATTCTACACCTTCGATTATATGAAAATGGTGTTCTAAGGATTCGAATTGGATTGGAATATGACCTAGAGTTGATTTTGTACCAACGGAATCGATGCCTCTGAATTTTATAATATTTTTTGTGATTTCAGGCATCTTTGTGACAGCAGACTTCATGATAAGGCTGAAGGATGCGCCTGTGTCAATTAATAAGGATAGTGGCTTCGAGGATACAGAGGTATGTACTTTAATATACGGTAAGTACTTATGAGTGATATTTGGCGTACAATTGTATATTTCAGAATCATGTGGCGATTCTGTGGCGGTTTCCTTTTGAACCGGGATCTTAGGTAAGTGTCTATTTTTTTGGAAATTAATTTTTGTTTCTTTTTCAGGATAGTGACTGGACGATAAGGACATAGCATTGCGACTTGACCTTGTAGCGGAAGTCGTACATTTTAAGGATTTTGGATTATGACTTGGCCTTGTAGCGGAAGTCATGGTTAATAAGGGTTTGGAATTGTTATCATTTTGATTATTTATATGATTTTGTATTTCAGGTCCATCAAGGCAATACCTTGTAACGGATGCCTTTGACCTTGAGGATTTAGGAGGATATTTATTATTTGGATAGTTGGAATGAGGATACTGCGTAGAAAACATGTCGGATTTAGGATTACGGTGGCCCGACCGACACCAACGCGGGCCTCGGTTTAGTTTAAAGCTTCATAACTATCGGCGTCTACGTTATCAACAACATCTTTGCCTTGGTCTAAGAGAGTAACACGATTTGGATCTTGAGAGGTTTGAGGAACACCGAAACGTTTATTATTATATTCCCTCTTTCGGCAGGTTTCTAGGACGTGACCCGGGCTTTTGCAATAACGGCAATAGAGCGGATATGAACGTGGCTTATATTGTTCGACATTGGGTCTGAATTCGCGCACTTTATTTTCAGGTTTGTAAAAAGGTCGCGGTTTTGAAGAGCTGGAATCATTAGCAGAGTTATGTTTCCTGTTAATAAAATGTAAGATTTTCTCTTCAGAAACGGCTGCATTAATAGCCTCGTTTAATGTTTTCGGGGATCGAACCCGAACATTGTTCGATATTTTGGGGTGTAGTCCAAGGGTAAAAGTATTCAGCGCCACTTCTTCCATTGAACTTATTTTACCAGCAAGTTCAGTTTTCTTAGTGTTAGAAAGCGTAATTTCAGTTAATAACTGGGATAAACACGTTTCTAATCGAAGCGAGTACTGTGTTACAGTTTCATTAGACATTTGTCGACACTCTTGAAGGTCAGTTAATAAGTGGGAGTAGCATTTCTTTTCACCGAATTGAGTATTTAAGAATTCTTTAAGTTGTTCCCAGTTATTAAAATCTTTAATTGAGCATGCAGCTTCTGCTCGGCCTTGGAGTTGACTTATAATGAATTTAAATATAATATTTTTCTGATTGGCTGAGGCGAAGTTGTATGCATTAGTGCAATTAGTAATAAAAGAGTTTAGTAAATTTCTGGATCCATCGAATGGTTTTATAAACTTAATTAGGACATTTAAATCTACAATATCTGACTGTGTGACACTAGTTTTATCTTGAGACATTGTTATGAATTTATCTCACAGGATTAACTAGAAAGTCTAGGCAAGATAAGACTTTATTCCGAGAACTTATGTGGGCGAGGACGTTATCGTTATGAAGGGACTGACGGAGCTGCTCGGTAACGGATGCAATGCAATAACAAGATATAAGGTTACGTCTAGACAATTTGAAGATATATGAAACAATGTTTAATTATAATAACTTTTAGGACACTTGAATTTTGTTCAAAATACGACACTGAAACACTGGATCACTACGTTTAGGTAAATTGGTTCACTCACATTGATAATCCGCAAAGCAGGATACTCGACAGGAACATTATGCGTTTTGTTTATACACTTTCACTTGTAGGATATATAATATTTTGGGTCAACGTGACCTCTGGATATAGAACGTTAATAATTATTTGAGGATATTGAACTTTAGGAATATAGAAGATATGAGCCCGATTAAATATATAAAACGGATGCACTGATGTTGCGGCGCGATCGTGCCGTTTCTCACTTTTAGCTCGAACGGAACTGGTAGGTTTTCACTTCACTTTCACACTAAGGAATCGCGTTCACTTAGTAAAGTTAGTAACTTTCGAAGGATACCGAGGACCTTTTCTGATCCCTTTCAGCTGCCACCAATGTTATACGGGACGTCGTCAAGGTCTTTTTAAAAAAAGACCTTTGGATATTAAAAATTATTTATTAATGAAATTGACAATTAAGAACCGTGCACCGTGGAGGATGGAATCGGACTGAGGAAAGGTGGGACGATTGAGATGACGGATGCGTAGCTCTAAGGATAGAAACGCTGAGTTAGCGGAATAGGTAGATAGGGTTGCAGTATGGGGAAGAAGGGTAACCTATAACAGTTCGTTTTATACACATGTATTTATAAAACGATCTATGATATGAGGAAAGTTAATGAAATCCGCCAATAAAACGATATTCCAATAAATCTTAAAAAATGAAGAAAGTAACGAGAGTAGGAAATTAGTTTAGGAGCACATTTTTTATACTTTTCTTACTACTAAGCTAAGCACGCTAAGTGGTCACACTGCCATGACACTTTGAGAGGCAACTGGTACTTAAGTGGCGTGTATAGGTGAATGTCGCTAATAGTCACTTGTATACGGGGGAAATCATTTTACCTCGAGGGAATGTATTACATGCATCTCCCCTATATTAGTAAAACCGTTCAGTTTAAGTTACAAACAATGGACGGCCTACATTCAACGAAAAGATACGACGACGACCGACGAATTTACAAAGATAGAATTTGAAAGTACAAAGGCCATTTATTCACTGGTGTGCAACCTCTATTCCCCAGACTTCCCCAAGAACAAAATTTACGAATAGTTGATGAAATTTCCAATCGCCATAATGTTCAGCTGCGCAGACAGCGCACATGTTAGCCCTTGACGAAATATTAACAAGCCTTCAATTACCTCGCAACAACCTGTAATTTTGGAAGGTGTAAGGTGTACTATACTGGAGGATAACCTAAAGGACCATTTCATCTCAGGCCTAGCTATCGATGCAATGCTTCGAGCAACACGGAAAGGGAGAAGCCATCCGTAGCGTTCCCCTCTGCCAAAGTACAAGCCCAAATGGGCATATGCATTTAATAACACTAGGTTGCCGCTCCGATTTTTAACTAAACCAAGTTCATAAGGCTAAAGCGTCAGGGTTGGGCGTGAAATTCAAATTTTTCATGGTATTTAACAAATTTTTCATCTACACCACATTCTAGGTACATAACAGTAGAAATAGCGGTATCAACAATATCTTATTCATAATTGAGCATAAAAAATTATCGTAGGAGTTTTATTTATTATTGATGTCGCAATTTCTACTGGCATGTATATATAATGTGTTATATAGCCGAATAATTTGCGAAAAACCAAGAAAATTTAATTTCGCGCCCAAGGTTGAAGCATAAGCCGCGTTTATGGCTGACTGGCAGGAAAGAGCGATAGGAAAACTAATCATTTCATTCAAAAGTAAGGACAGATAAGGGCTCCATGCGGCTCGAGAGGTCTTGACATAAATAATAATATATTATAAACTAGCCGTTGTTACTTAGTATAACTCGGTTCCTAGGCGGTGTATTAACACGAAACATGCATCAGATTAGATCTCCACCAAGTTAGGTCTCCAGAGAAACGACTTTGAAAACCGCATCCGATTTCGTGCAGTAGTTCTTGCTCGATGCGTGAACAAACATAAGAAAGAAAGAATAAATTTATTTAGCAGACATACAGACAATTCTCAAAATTGTTGTTTTGGCTTCTGTTGCTCTAACGAAGACCCCCAATACTAGTTTTTAAACCCCTACGCAAAAGCGACGGGGTTTGAAAGGTATTCTTCACTAGCTTTCCGACCACGGCTTCGCCCGCATGGTTTCTCAGCTGTTCAGTATTTTTTTTTTGTATTATAATACTAGTGGGCCCGGCAAACTTCGTTCTGCCATATTATTAGGTTACACTCTGGTAGATTCCCATTATTGAAGCACCTTGAGATATGTTATAGTTGCCGCCTCGACAACGATATTCATACGACAGTTACCTTTTTTTCGTTTCATCATCATCATCCCGTATTCGTCCACTGCAGGACGTAGGCCTGAGTGTTACCCATTTTAAGGCGGAGCGAAGTTTGCTGGGCAGCTGTACCCATACCTATTATCATACATACATACATACATACATACATACATACATACATACATACATACATACATACATACAGAATTATATGGAAAAAGAGGACGGATTAAGAATAAACTTTGGTGAACATAGAAACACTGGCTGCCACGAAAAATATAAAGCTGATGGTTTGCCGACGTTTTGTCATCATCATCATCAGCCCGTATCGTCCACTGCTGGATGTAGGCCTCTTTAAGCCACAGAGCCCAATATCTAGCTCTTTTCAACCATATGCGACTTCGCCTGTTGTTGAAGCGTTTCTGTAACTCCAGAGGGTCGTTTATCCACTCTGATCACGACTTTGGTCATAAGTTATTTTCATGTTTATGTTGATCTGGTACTGCCGAATGAAATTTCATGCTTAAATTCAAAAATATTAAATATTTGATGATAGTATGGTTCAGCTAGCTGGCCTAGCAATTTTCGCTCCGCCCCTGATTAGGTTACACCCTGGTAGATTCCCATTATTGAAGCACCTTGAGCATTCCAATTCATCAAACCATCAAACAATTCCAAACCATCAGCATTGTTCGTTCTAGCAACATACAACAAAACGAAAAAGTTTAGTATATCTCAAGGTACTTCAATGATGAGAATCGACCAGAGTGTAACCCCATTTAAGGCGGAAGGAAGTTTGCCGGGCCAGCTAGTATACCTATAAATAATTATATAACGAAGAAACAAGAGGTCGGATTAAAAATAAACTGCCCCCAAAATTTACCAAAAAGTATCATTTAAACACTGGCTGTATCATTAAAACTCTGGCTGCCACGAACGCCTTTAAATTTAATCTTCTAAAAAAAACATTGAAAAATGACAATTTCATATCGCAAGTCACGTAGAGGATTTTCTATACCAATATTATTTAGTATTTTTTAATTATTGTTCTTTCAAGATTTTCCTTATTATTATTCATCTTAAAACACCCCTGTATTATGACAAACAAAACACAAACATAATTATTCTAATCGGTCAAGCCGTTTTTGCGGTTAGGCGAGACTAACGAACGGCGATTGATTTTTATATACATAGATAATACTAGTACAAACTGACTGCCTCATTAGTCTAGTGGTCGTAAGTGCGACTGCTACGCTAGAGGTGCTGGGTTCGATCCCCAGGTCAAGCAAAGTGTTATTGGCTTTTTCTATGAAATTCTCAGTAGCAGCTCGGAGTCTGGATTTGTGCCCGGTTAATGGCAATAGGCTCGCGTAAGTAGATAGAGGGTCGGTGGAATTCTCTGGATGCTCTCATTACGAAACCATACATTTGATAAGCCTTATTGACTAGTTTATATACGTGAGCATCAAGATAGAGCTTTGAGTCTAACTGAACGCCAAGATCACGAAGACAAGTGACCTTATTTAAGACAGTATTGCCAAGACAGTATTTGAATTTGATAACATTTATCTTTTGTGCAAATGTAATGGTATTATTTTTGGAGAGAATGAGCTGGAGCTCGTTAGAAGAGCAGTTATCTAAGAAACGGTCAAGGACCTTCTGTAAATCAATACAATCAGATGGCTTGAAAATAGTTTTGTATATTTTAAAATCGTCCGAGTAAATGAGAAATTTAGAGTTTAGAAAACAATTTTTAACATCTGCATCGTCAATAAATAAAATAAATAATAAACGACCTAGAATAGAACCTTGCTCCTCTGATGCCGTTAAATGCAATTTTGTGAAGCAATAACCTGTGATCAACTTTATCGAACGTCTTTTGTAAATCAGTATAGACGACGTCTATCTGCTGTCCATTATCGATACTTTCGAATAGTTGTGAAGAGAAGATAAGCAGGTTACTAACACAAGACCTCTCTTTTCACACCCATGTTGTTCATGCAGTATTACCCGGCCCATGACGGGGTAGACCTCATTATGCACGAGGTTTTCAAAAAGTTTTGAAAGCTGACAATAGAGAGATTGGGCGATATGTAGACACATTATTCTTAGCACCACCTTTGTGTTTTGGAACAATATTTGCTCGTTTCTATACTTCTGGGAATATGCCCTTAGAAAATAATATAAATAGAGTACGGCACAGTGTATCACAGTTATTTTTCAAAAAAATAGAGGGATTACGTCTGGGCCTGGACCTTTGGTCGCATCTAATGACTTGAGTTCTTTCTGTATCTTATTGCAAAGATTAATATCATTGTCGGAGGCAGCGGCAGTTCCCATGAAGTATGCTCAAACGTGGAGGATTCATATACTGAATGGAAAAATGATGAGAATATATTACAAGTACAAACGGGGTCATGAGAAACCTGTTGTTGATAATATACTTTTGGAAGTGCACTATACTGGAGGATAACCTAAGGGATCAGTTCATCTCAGGCCTCGCTAACGATACAATGCGTTCTGGAACATTTGTGGAAACGATTTTTTTTGTGTTTTGAGCAAAGACCTTACCCCCATTTTTATAGTAATACTGCCTCATCAATCTAGTGGGCTTAAGCGCGACTGCTATGCTAGAGGTCCTGGGTTCGATCCCTAGGTCAAGAAAAGTTATATTTGGTTTTTCTGTGAAATTCCCATAACAGCTCGGAGCCTAGATTTGTGCCCGGTTAATGGCAATAGGTTTGTCACATGGAACCTAAACATTTCTGCAAAATGTGGGCCTGCCTGGGGAATACAGGCATGGTATATAATGTAATGTTATAATAAAAGTATATTAAGATAAACCACATGTTAATGAAAGGCCAGAGTTAGCGACAAACTGATTTATTTATATAAGTTTTAAATCTACCCATCATCATAAAATATCATACTCATGTTCATCTTCACTCACAATATTAAACGATGCAATATGATAAGGTGTTCTAAAAACAAAAAACATTACATTTCTATATTTCTTGGCACAATATAGATGCCTACTAATATATTTTTAATATCATTTAGAATCAGATATTTTAGACAGGATCCAATGCTTGAAATAGTACACCCTGTTGAAAACGTCAGGATAGCCCTCTGCGCAGGGTATACCCCAGCTGGATACGCCAACTACAGTGCCGTTCTGTACGAGTGGACCGCCGGAGTCACCCTGTAATGAGACATGTATATGACTGACCTGATAACTACTTAAATCTGTTATGACACAGTTCTTCCTCTCTCGTGCTATTTGTAGTAGGTACGAGTTCGATATCACCTACCACTGCGACCACCCCTGGTGATCCATTTGGACTTTCCACACTATAAGCCCCTTTTAACGTTGCAGGAAACTAGATAAATACATCTGGCCTATAGTGTCCCACAGCAGGGCAAATCCTAACTTCCTCCTCAAAGACCTCACTCTCCCTTTTCCCACACATCTCTATTCTTTACTAATGAATGCGAGTCCTTTTCGCACGCTTGTTCCTCCATCTTTGCCTTGGTCTACCGCGTAGTATCTTTGAGCCCATAATTCATCCGATAAATGGCAAACATGTTCGGACCAATCCCACTTGAGTTTAACTGATTTTCGGAGTCTAGTCTCAAAGGATGATAATTATGGCATATGACTATTAAACAACTTCAATTATTGTTAAAAGTAAACGTGACGATAAACAACTTAAAGTTGTTTAAAGTACTACACATGACACATAAATAAAACAGCTTTTTGCTTCATGCATGATGAAAGTATGTACTTAAAAGAAACTACATATATACTTTTTAATTGTTTTTTTTTATATAAAAAAAAGCTTATTAGCAATGTGGGTTACACATTACTAGTATTCTTGTTAACCCCTCGTGCTACGCTAAATGCTTGTGTTACGAGTGGGTTCACGTCGGTAGTGCAATGAGTGGGTTTCGAACCGGCAACCGCATGATCGCAAGTCCGACGCCCCAGCCATTAACTAATACATTATATAACATATATAATATATAGACATTATACAGACATTATATAATTCGGCTACCGCCGAATCGATGGTTAATTTGTCTGTGTATTTGTTGCAACTAATTTCCGAAACGACTGAACTAATATCGACCGGACTTACAGTGGCAGATAGCTGATGGTATAAGGAGAAACTTAGCCTATTCAACATCACGCTACAACTCTTAAACTGAAATAACAATTAAGAAGAATGGCGAGATTGCATGTAATTGGGACCCATTAATAGAGGTAGCGTACATAATCGAAAAAGCAAATTCAACGGAAGTTATAGAAGTTGGGAGAAACAAGATATGCAATGTAGAAGATTATAACCTAAAATTAATCCAAAAGTACATAAAGGACATTATTTCATAGTAGATGGCTTTTTGTAATGCTAAACGTGTAGAATTATAAATCTCTTCTCTTTTTAAAGTAGGTAGGTACATTTTTCTATCCAGACACTTAGGATTGTAGGCCTTTCTAACTACTATATGCTAAATCTGTGGACCCTTTGAGACAAAATAGTTCTGTATTGATAGCTACATTATCTTGAAATACTGCGTGCCTTGGATTCGAACTAGAGACCTTTGACTTGGCAGTCCAATGGTCATATCACTGCACTTCGTTTCATTTTCGATTAATCATAATATTATCATAATAATAGCATTTTAGTACTACCAACGCAAATTACAATTTAGTTTCACAATTCTAAACAATTTTAGCCAGAGGTATTAACTTCTGAACACATTAAGCAATTCATCGTCTAGATTCTTATACAGGATAACTTTTTAAACAGTGCGCAAAAAAAAATTTGGTGGTTCAACATCAGTAATAGAACACATTTCTAAGATTTTTTCAAAACTTTTTTTTTAATTTTATCCGGCTTAAAATCAGCAAAATATGGACGTAATAATATCAATAGGCGCGCGCGGTAGCCCATGGCTACAGCGGGGGTGATCCCGGGGGACACGGTGGCGGGGTGGCCGCCCGCCAGTCCGCTCCGAGCATGCGCTGTCGTGACGTCGCGTCTAATCGCTATCCCGCGCAAGCCCCGCGCCGCCGCCGCGCGTGTGTCATACTTGTACGTACCAGTCACGATGTAAGCGTGTTTTATGGTGCGAGTGTACGGAGTGTATTTAAAAAGTGCTGAGTAGGTCGCAGAATGTAGGTTTGCCACGGAAAGCATACTCGCATGCCAGCCCATGGGATCTGTAACCCCACGGTCCCTAATGAAAGACCCAAACCCAGAACCACCTCAAGCCTTAAGAGAGTGGCTTCTAAATCACCGTGAAGTCAACATCTTGCCGATAGATGTGGCATTGATCACATGTATGGGACTGTTCAATGTACTTACCTTGGTGGTCATTCAACAATTATTAAAATACGGTGATTTACGGTGACATTTAGGGGTAAGCAATTATTTTTAACAACAATTTAATTAACAATTTTAGCGAATAGGTTATTTTTGATTGAACATTATTGTAAATAGCTACTTAGTTGATTCCAATTTTATTACGCCTTACGGTCAATGTACTGATACAATGTAACCCCGCCGTACCTACGACGGCGGCGAATCGAACGAGCTGTTATACGGGACGTCGTCAAGGTCTTTTTAAAAAAAGACCTTTGGATATTAAAAATTATTTATTAATGAAATTGACAATTAAGAACCGTGCACCGTGGAGGATGGAATCGGACTGAGGAAAGGTGGGACGATTGAGATGACGGATGCGTAGCTCTAAGGATAGAAACGCTGAGTTAGCGGAATAGGTAGATAGGGTTGCAGTATGGGGAAGAAGGGTAACCTATAACAGCCCCCCGGTTAAGACTAAACTTACACCCGAAAGTGAAGTTTATGTCTGAAATTTATAGGAATTTAGTATAATAGGATTTTCAGACTTGAATTCGGAGTCTGGGAGTATCAGTAGAAGAGGTAAGTTCAATGTCAGGATCAGGATTAGGATTATCAATGTTACTGGAATTAGAAGAAGGGATACAACGGTGCCGAAATTTATACAGTTTACAAGTTACATAAAGGCTTATTAGAATTAAAATACAATAAATGATTATAGGTATGAAATGGTTTTCGGAATACAATTTAAGATTCGGTTTCTCTATAATTTTTTCAAGTTTATGGTTTAGTGTATCAAAACTCTCTTTATAATTGGTTAAAGATTCAAGGTTTGTGTGTTTCATGTTTACGGGATTTGAGTAATTACTTGTATGTGAGAGTTTTGGTATACTTACATTGGTTTGTATATTATTATAATTTATATTGATATGAGTTACATTAATTTTAACAATTTGTTTAGGAACAAGTTGAAGGCCATTACAATAGCCAATACAATCGATTGGGATTTCGATTATGCCTGTCCCGACTATGTTAGTTTCATGAATGTTATTATTTAGGCAGTCAAGGGTAAATTTAGATTTTTGGGACATCACGAAAATCCAATTATTGTTATGGAGACCTTGAAATATTTCAATATTACCGTTGACATATTTGATTGAACATTCGTTAGGAATTTTAGACAAAGATTTAAACACAATTTCGCTTTCACAAGTTGGGTAAGCGATACTAGACATAGTATTGACTCTATCACAAATATAATTTTCATTTATGGGTTTACAATCTTTTAAGTTTTTTATGTAACAATATTGATTTCTATCTCTAGAAAAACCAATGTATTTCGCAGTTGGAATTATCATGGCATAAGAGTTATTATTAAACGGTATCGGTAACGGTAGTGCATGATAGAAATTAAATTCTAAGGGATTTACAAGTGGTATTTTTACAATAAAAACAATCTGGTTTTCTGAATAATACGAACTAATACTAGATATATCGATTAACACATGAATATTATTTATATCTAAGATAACTGGAAGTTCCTTTGAACTTGGTAAGAATCTATAGTTATTAAATAAATCATTATAAAGTTCTTTAGGAGAACAAATAGCAGGGTAAAGGACATTATTTTTACTGAACATTAAGCCATTTGCAACATCTTCTAGTTTGAAGGACAAGGTAAGTATACTATTTTCTAACATATTTATGATTTCCATTAATTTAGTTTTAATAGTTAGGACTGCGGACACCACAGTAAGGTTTTGTAAGTTTTCAGATAATGAATTGACAGCGCTGTTCAAGGATTTTTCATTTTCAACGAGTTGATTAATACTTTCGTTAAACGCGTTTAGAGTGGACTTAGTGACAAGGATATTTTCTTTCATTAAAGACGCTAGATTACGTTGATCTTGTTGAAGAGCTTGAACAGCCTTGTCGTACCGAATAGCATCGTCTTCGTCCATTGTACCGAATAAATGTTTGGATATAGTACCAATAGCACCAAACCATGCTGAGCGTTTGGTTTTTTGTGCAATTAAGTGGGAAATAGAATCGAAATCTCTGACCATATCGGAATATCTAACTTCAAGAGGTTGGATTATATTTTCACACTCTGAACTTAAGAAAACTTCGCTTTTGTTACACAAGTCGCGAGTAGAACTTAGGATATTATTTATATTATCTAAATGGGGACTAATAAAACTTATATCTACGGGTATAACTATACTTAAATGTCCGTTGATTATTTTTACAGAACCAATCGGATCGAAATAGATTCCAGGACCACTCTCCATTGGACTTATAACATCCGGGAAACTCCAGACAGTGGTACTGTAAGAAAAGCGTAGTGGAAGTTGAAAAGGATATACTTAGAATATATGTACTTATGAATATTTATAATATACTAGTTATACTACTCTACGAGCTAATTTCATTTCGTCAAAATGATGTTTGACGTGTCTTCTATTTATTAGCAGGGACGCGTTATTACTGCCGTGTAATTTAACGATTTTATAAGGGCCTTTCCATATTGGGGACAACGCTTTGCCCATTCGAAGGTGATTTTTAAGGTATACGTAATCACCTACTTTATAACTAACAGGACGTGAATGATTATCATAATAAGTTTTTGATCGTTCTTTGGATTTTTGAATATTTTCAATGGCTTTAGTTCGTGCATATTTAAGTCTTTGTTGTAGCAGTCTTACATATTCTGTGTAAGTGGCGTCAAGGTTACTGTCATATATGGAATCGGGTAAATGAGGTTTATTACCGAACACGAGTTCATGAGGAGTAAAATTTGTAGTCGAATGGATATTAGTGTTGTAAGCTAGCATAGCGGTATAGACGTATCTAGACCATTTAGTAGGATCTTCGTCTACAAAGGATTTAAGGTATTCTTTTAATGTGGAATGACTGCGTTCAAGGGCGCCTTGTGTTTGGGGATGATAAGGTGTTGACCAGATTTGTTTTATTTTCAGGAATGAACACGTTTGTTTGAAGAGTTCAGCAGTGAAATTAGTACCTTGATCGGTAACGATAATTTTGGGGATACCGAAAATGGAAATAAAGTGAAGGAGGCATTCGCTTGTTTCCTCAGCTGTAGTATTTCTAATGGGATAAGCTGCGGAGTATTTTGTAAGGTCATCTTGTAACGTAAGGATATATTTTAATTTGGCAGTGCCGGATTCTGGTAAAGGACCTACGATATCAAGGAATATTTTTTCAAATGCCATAGTGGCGGTGCTAGTGATCTGCATTGGCGCTCTATTTGTTTGGCGGAGAGCTTTATTTGTTTGACATAACTGGCATGATTTTACATAATTTTCTATGTCTGATCGCATTCCTTTCCAATAATATCTTTCAGCTATTCTATTAAACATCCTAGAAGATCCGGCGTGACCAGCCATAGGTAGGTCGTGATTATCTTTAAGGATTTGCTTGATTTCGCTCAACGATGGATACTGAATATTATTATGGTAAATATGTATTTTTATATCTGTATTATTAAATAAGTAGAGGATGATATTGTATATTTTAGTGAAATAATGTTTATCGAACGGATTTTTAAAGTCAGTAATTGCTATTATCTTGTCGTCATCATTTAATGATACGACTAATTCATTTCGTAGTTTTTTCAAGGATTCGAAAATATCTGGATAAGAGGATGTGTCAAAGTGATGTACTTTAGTGAATAAGAAATAATAACTTTTGTTTTGAACTTCATGTTTAAGGAATGAATTTAAGGTTCTTTCTAAGGATAAGAATTGATCTCTATCAGGGAAATTCGATAATACGTTTTCGACGTAAGGGATAGAGTCATCCATATCTATTGATGTAGGGATTATAATATTTTTATATGGAGATTTTAACAAATTTTCATTGTGTTCAATGATCGAGACATTAGGAGTAAAGTTTTTATTAGAAATATCTTTTAGAAATTTTGTATATGTTTCAGGTCTGGTGATTGGACTATCAAGTGGGTCAATAGGAGTATTAGCTGAATCAGGAGATCGAAGAGGAATATCATGAGAAGGTAAGTCAACATTTGGGTCATTAATCGGTTGATTTGGATTTTCTAGGTCGTCGAGGGTTAAGTCTCTTAAGTCATCTGGTATGTCCAGTAAGTCTTCTTGATCTGGAGGAAGAGGAGGAATAACGTCTGGGTTTAGAAGATCTTCATAGTCATATGAGTCTTCTGCATCAGGGAATAGAGGACTGTCATCGTTAGCATGTGAAGGTCCGGGAACTGGTTCGGGACCGACAGGGTTTACGAGTTCAGAATTTTCAGGAGGATATCTAGAGAGAGCGTCAGCGGCATTAAGTTTGCCTTTACGATATACTATTTGGTATTCGTATTCTTCGAGTTTAAGTCGCCATCTTTGTAATTTACTACCTGGATCTTTATGATTAAATAGCCATTTAAGAGGTCGATGATCAGTTACTATTTGGAAGGATCTGCCATAAAGGTATGGGCGGAATGTTTTACAGCCGAATAGGATAGCAAGTAATTCCTTTTCAGTGGTGCTGTAGTTACACTCACTTTTATTTAAGGTACGAGACGCGTATGCAATTGGCCTGTCTTTGCCCAGTTCACCTTGAGAGAGTATGGCACTGATAGCATAGTTGGACGCATCTGTGGTTAAGATGAATGGTTTAGAGAAGTCAGGGTATGCCAGCAATGGTGCTGAAGTAAGTTTTTCTTTCAGGCTATCAAATGCAAGCTGATGTTCATTTTCCCAGATAAAAGGGACGTCCTTTTTTAGGAGGTTAGTTAAAGGTTTAGCTAACCTTGAGAAATCAGGGATAAATCTGCGATAATACGAAACAAAGCCCAGAAATGATTTTATGTCTTTTGGGGATTTTGGAACAGGAAATTGATGAACGGCTTTTAACTTTTCCGGATTGGGTTTGACACCTTTGTCAGTAATAATGTGTCCTAAGTAAGATACTTCTTTACGTAGGAATTCACACTTGTCTGGCTGTAGCTTTAAGTTGAAGCTACGGAGTCTTTTGAAGACGTTGATCAGGTTTTCAATGTGGGAAGGAAGGTCATATGAGTAGATTACAATATCATCAAGATATACGAAACATTGTAAACCTTGTAAACCAGAGAGGGCCGAATTCATTAACCTTTGAAATGTGGAAGGTGCGTTTTTTAAGCCAAATGGCATGCGAGTGAATTCATAGTGACCTTGGGGAACAGAGAAAGCAGTCTTGGCTGCGTCTTCAGGATTCATTTTGATTTGATGGAAACCGGAAGCTAAGTCCAGCGTACTGAAGTATTTACTCTTGCCAAGTTGATCAAGGATTTCAGAAATATTTGGAATAGGATAAGAGTCTCCAATGGTGATATCATTGAGCTTTCGGTAGTCTATCACTACTCTCCACTTCCTTTCACCGGAAGCGTCTAGTTTTTTAGGTACTACCCAAATGGGTGATGACCATGGTGATGAGGATGGTTTGATAATACCTTGGTCGAGCATTTTATCTATTTGGGAAGCTACTTCTTTTTTATGGCAATCAGGGAATCGATAGGATTTTACATGAATTGGAACTGAAGTTGATGTTTTTATCTCATGTTGAATTTTATCAGTATGTGTTAATTGGTCACCAGGGAGATGGAAAATATCGGAAAAATCTGCACAAACTTCGAGGAGATTTTCACTCTCTTCATGATTTAAATGAGAAATACGAATTTGATCAATTACTCGTTTTGATCGGGTATAGGCGTTCTCATACCGATGCTCCTTGGTAGTTCTTAAGTTGCATATATTTTGAACCGTTTCGGAGTCATCGAAAGGAATGATTTTTAATTTCAGGTCGGAACTGAAGGAAATAGGATATTCCGAAGTATTTACAACTGTTAAGTTAATTCGGGAATTGTTTTTAACCTTTACTATACAATTGGCAATAAGAAGGTTTTTTATAGGGTGTTGATCTAGGATGAGTCCTTCGCGGAGCTCGGGGTTTAGTACAGTGCATTCTATAACTGTTTCAGTTCTTGCGGGGATAACGAAAATTGGTTCATTGAAATTGAGTTTGAAGGCTTGTTTATTCAATATAAGTAATTGTTTAGGATAATCTATATTACCATTCATTTTGTTGAATATATCGTTGCCGATTATGCCATCGTAAGGAAATTCTACACCTTCGATTATATGAAAATGGTGTTCTAAGGATTCGAATTGGATTGGAATATGACCTAGAGTTGATTTTGTACCAACGGAATCGATGCCTCTGAATTTTATAATATTTTTTGTGATTTCAGGCATCTTTGTGACAGCAGACTTCATGATAAGGCTGAAGGATGCGCCTGTGTCAATTAATAAGGATAGTGGCTTCGAGGATACAGAGGTATGTACTTTAATATACGGTAAGTACTTATGAGTGATATTTGGCGTACAATTGTATATTTCAGAATCATGTGGCGATTCTGTGGCGGTTTCCTTTTGAACCGGGATCTTAGGTAAGTGTCTATTTTTTTGGAAATTAATTTTTGTTTCTTTTTCAGGATAGTGACTGGACGATAAGGACATAGCATTGCGACTTGACCTTGTAGCGGAAGTCGTACATTTTAAGGATTTTGGATTATGACTTGGCCTTGTAGCGGAAGTCATGGTTAATAAGGGTTTGGAATTGTTATCATTTTGATTATTTATATGATTTTGTATTTCAGGTCCATCAAGGCAATACCTTGTAACGGATGCCTTTGACCTTGAGGATTTAGGAGGATATTTATTATTTGGATAGTTGGAATGAGGATACTGCGTAGAAAACATGTCGGATTTAGGATTACGGTGGCCCGACCGACACCAACGCGGGCCTCGGTTTAGTTTAAAGCTTCATAACTATCGGCGTCTACGTTATCAACAACATCTTTGCCTTGGTCTAAGAGAGTAACACGATTTGGATCTTGAGAGGTTTGAGGAACACCGAAACGTTTATTATTATATTCCCTCTTTCGGCAGGTTTCTAGGACGTGACCCGGGCTTTTGCAATAACGGCAATAGAGCGGATATGAACGTGGCTTATATTGTTCGACATTGGGTCTGAATTCGCGCACTTTATTTTCAGGTTTGTAAAAAGGTCGCGGTTTTGAAGAGCTGGAATCATTAGCAGAGTTATGTTTCCTGTTAATAAAATGTAAGATTTTCTCTTCAGAAACGGCTGCATTAATAGCCTCGTTTAATGTTTTCGGGGATCGAACCCGAACATTGTTCGATATTTTGGGGTGTAGTCCAAGGGTAAAAGTATTCAGCGCCACTTCTTCCATTGAACTTATTTTACCAGCAAGTTCAGTTTTCTTAGTGTTAGAAAGCGTAATTTCAGTTAATAACTGGGATAAACACGTTTCTAATCGAAGCGAGTACTGTGTTACAGTTTCATTAGACATTTGTCGACACTCTTGAAGGTCAGTTAATAAGTGGGAGTAGCATTTCTTTTCACCGAATTGAGTATTTAAGAATTCTTTAAGTTGTTCCCAGTTATTAAAATCTTTAATTGAGCATGCAGCTTCTGCTCGGCCTTGGAGTTGACTTATAATGAATTTAAATATAATATTTTTCTGATTGGCTGAGGCGAAGTTGTATGCATTAGTGCAATTAGTAATAAAAGAGTTTAGTAAATTTCTGGATCCATCGAATGGTTTTATAAACTTAATTAGGACATTTAAATCTACAATATCTGACTGTGTGACACTAGTTTTATCTTGAGACATTGTTATGAATTTATCTCACAGGATTAACTAGAAAGTCTAGGCAAGATAAGACTTTATTCCGAGAACTTATGTGGGCGAGGACGTTATCGTTATGAAGGGACTGACGGAGCTGCTCGGTAACGGATGCAATGCAATAACAAGATATAAGGTTACGTCTAGACAATTTGAAGATATATGAAACAATGTTTAATTATAATAACTTTTAGGACACTTGAATTTTGTTCAAAATACGACACTGAAACACTGGATCACTACGTTTAGGTAAATTGGTTCACTCACATTGATAATCCGCAAAGCAGGATACTCGACAGGAACATTATGCGTTTTGTTTATACACTTTCACTTGTAGGATATATAATATTTTGGGTCAACGTGACCTCTGGATATAGAACGTTAATAATTATTTGAGGATATTGAACTTTAGGAATATAGAAGATATGAGCCCGATTAAATATATAAAACGGATGCACTGATGTTGCGGCGCGATCGTGCCGTTTCTCACTTTTAGCTCGAACGGAACTGGTAGGTTTTCACTTCACTTTCACACTAAGGAATCGCGTTCACTTAGTAAAGTTAGTAACTTTCGAAGGATACCGAGGACCTTTTCTGATCCCTTTCAGCTGCCACCAATGTTATACGGGACGTCGTCAAGGTCTTTTTAAAAAAAGACCTTTGGATATTAAAAATTATTTATTAATGAAATTGACAATTAAGAACCGTGCACCGTGGAGGATGGAATCGGACTGAGGAAAGGTGGGACGATTGAGATGACGGATGCGTAGCTCTAAGGATAGAAACGCTGAGTTAGCGGAATAGGTAGATAGGGTTGCAGTATGGGGAAGAAGGGTAACCTATAACAGAGCGCACAGCTAATGTGTAAGTAGTAAGCACGCCCGCTTCTCCGCGCGCTGGCGAGTTAGCCATGAAAATCAGTTTCAAAGTAGACACCTTTCGTTAGCGAGAACTTTATTTTTTTGTACTAAGACATATCAAAATAAAAAATTGGTGTTTGATGAAATTCAGTTAGGTTTAATTCGTCAAAGTTTGCGCACTGAATAAAAGGTGTTCCTGTACAGGGTATGTTTTTATCAAACGTGGCCTTTTAAGCCATCAGTTTTTATCATGTATGACTTACTGGACACATCCCCTTGTTATAACCTTTGTAGGTACATAACTGTCTGCCATCCACTGGGTACCTCTTTGTGAAGCTGCTGAGTGCTCTCTGGCATTCATCTACTCTCACGGTCGTGAGGTTGATCGCCTGTAGCTTGTCCGGTGACTCCTTATAGTACTGTAAAGGTTATGCAGCATTTAGAAATGTTCCATCCAAAACTACCATCGAAATAAATTTCGTAAGTTCTAAATCATTGTATTAGTAATGGTTTATGGTAAAAAACGGTTTATCTCGATTTCTAGCAAAATTACAAGTCCTACGAAAAAAAAATGACAAAGTTGTACTTAGGTAATAAATAGATCTACAACTTTAGTATTTACACTTTTTCACATACCCTCAAAATTTATGTGAAAAATTAAAATAACTAAGTTTTTGGTTTTTAATTTTTATTATTTACAAAAAAGAAAAAAATCCCAAAATTTGGTGTAAACTTACCATCTTATGTGCCAAACACACAGTAATTATTTGATTAAAAAAATTTTTTTTTACCTTATTTTGACTTCATATCGAAAAAGCAGCCTAATTTTCAATCGAAAATTCTCACGTCAAAAAATCATTTTTTTTAAAAGTTTGTGCCCTTTTTGTTCGTTGAAATCTGTCTGCGTGTTATGTTATAGTCATCTTTATTGCAATAGTTATAAATAAGTTTTAACTAAAATGCAAATGTAGTGAAATAACTTTGCCGTTTTTGTGATCGCTAATAATCGGTCGGAAATGGAGTATAAACCCAACAATTAGATAGACAGAAGTAACTCACAGAGAGTTTCCCCCATCCAGTAGCTAAGACTGCTTCTCCAGCGCCAGTATCCTTGTCAGGCAGCCGTATAGACTGAACGCGGTCATTGAACTTGATGTCCTTATCCACCTTGATGACGCATATGTCGTTCAGGATTGTGGTATCGTTGTAGTCTTCGTGCATAATAATAGAGTCTAGTTTATATCGGTCACCCCCCTCCTTGAGGTTGATTGTACCAACTACCGCTACCATTGAGTCCTTTGATTTCCTGTAAAATTTATAAAAATATTATGAATTTTATTGAATAATAATAGCGTCATGGTTATTTTCCCGGGGCAGGAGGAAAAATGGTGGCGAGTGTATTGCATTAACAGGGCATAGAATAAGAATAAATATAATATTTTCATATTAAAACCGCATTCATAGCCGCATCTTGCATCGTATAAGTATAAGTTACCGTAAAATTGTAAATACCGCTAGACTATAATCCATCTCGCGAGATTGTAAACGAGATTGTCTAACTTGTAACGTTAAAATTTAGGTTGTATATTTATACTTTTCGTACACTTTTGAGCTTATAACGTTGGATATGAATTATGGCACGTGGTGCAGCCCAGTGTCCGCTAATCATTTTCCCAATTTATAAGCAATACCGTAATCCTAAAATAAAAACTGGCTGTCAGTCTTTGAGGGCTTCTGGTTAATGACTTTCGGCTTTTGCCGTGAGGGTGTCGAGGTTCTAAAATAAATCATCTACCCGTAGTACGGTCGCCAGCACATCATGTTTACACTAAATGTCAAATTTTCTCAGTTGATTTTGAATGAAATCAACAACATTTTAAAATCACATCATTCCGTCCGAGTCCGAGTATTAACGTTTCGCTACTGCGCTTCCTTCGGCAAGTGTGAGGGCCGGAGGCCCAATTCCTCTCTCAATCCCCTTCCTTCACCTTTTCTCCTTCCCTTCCCTTTTCCCTAAATTGGCTCGGCAATGCATCTGCAACGCATCGCCTTTGGTTTTGCAGATGTACATGGGCGGCGATGACTACTTATCTATGGTATCTTAGGTATCTCGCCTGCTCATATGCCGAGTTATCCCATAAAAAAGAATTGGAGAAATTTTACAGTTTTGTATAACCTGATGTGCTATCGACTGTACCTATGGTTGCGGCAAGCGCACCATAACGTTGTGGATCGAATGATAAAAGTAATTATTACTTAGTCTGATCTGCGTCTCTAGTTTACAACCCAATACCTTATAGTGCAATGTGCGGCTGTCAGTATCCATCGCTTATTCAGAATAGTCCCTCCACAGAAGTGGAAGTTGGCATCGGAAAATCTGAGTGATACCTGGTAGGGTGCTAGATATTGCGGGGCATTCGTTCCTCCCACGATGCGCGTACTAAGCGTGTCGGATGCTTCCTCAGGAGGAGGCAGACTTGCTACTTGCAGTGTGTTACCTGAGAGTAAATAAACGTTTTTTATTTTTCATCGTATAGTCGTTCTTATGCTCTCGTTCCCTACTATCCATATGATGACGGTGAGTTCGTATGTGTACGGTTTAATAACTTTTGCATTGCATTTGGAGAGTGTTAGCGCCAGGGGACAATCCCTCCCTCAATCCTCTTCCTTCTTCTATTCTCCTTTCCCAACCCTTTTCCTAACGGTAGGCAGCGGCTTGATTGTGTCTTCTTCGTATTGTCTAGCAGTCAATGGGTGGTGGTTATCAATTACCATCACCGGCCGCTTGATCGTCTGCCGAAGGTAATTGTAAAAAAATGTGCGACTCTATACTTCGGATAATGGGACGACAGCCTATAGTAGTGTATACATATATAAACATACACTAACACCTTTTCCCTACAGGGATAAGCAGATACTATAAACCGCCACTTGCTACGATTAAGTACCTACTACTTTTTCGCCGACAGGTAAATTTTGGGACCATTTCGTATATCATATAAATAAGGAAGTGTAAGTGTAGGTCACCTGCTACAATAACAATTTCTACAATATTTCAGCAGTAAAAAGAAAAGTCTAAAATGTTGTTTTGATTAAAATTATCATATAAGCTTTATATGTATAGTACATACATAATACAGCACAGAAAAGTCGAGAAAACATGCGAGCGAAGCTATGGGCGGAAAGCTAGTCTATAATAAAATTAGTGTAGATATTATAGCCAAACTAGGTAAAGACAGAAGGTAGTAGAAGATCTGCAAAATCTGCTTTACCCACTGTTTAAGTAGCGACATCTAGCACTGAAGAGCTTAAGTGACGTGCCTCTCATAGCGGACAAGTATAGGTGTAAATTGGTGCCATGACAACCATCGCTTCAAGCGGATAATAGAAGAACTACATAACCTGCTTTACCCACTGTTTTTAATATAGATATCTGGCACTGAGGAGCTTAAGTAACCTATACGTGACATATAACAAACCTATAATTCAATATAAATATATATACAAAATATTAATAAAGATGGATAACTTGGAAAGGCGAAGGAGTTACAACAATGTTACTCTTAGGAGAAATAAAAGAAATATGTCCAATAAATCAGTAAACTTATCCGACTCATCACTCACGTCTAATCCATATACAAGAAGTTTACCAGATCTATCCGCTACACATACAGAAGATGTAGAGGCACTAAAGGAAGAAATATACAAACTAAGCAATGAATTAGAAAGCGCACACCAAGAGATTGACACTTTAACAACTGAAAATAATCAGCTAAAACAAAAAACTATTGAACAAGCGAGAAAAATAGCACAGTTTAAAGAAGTTTACCATGGATCTCCATGTTATAAAAACTCTGTTCGAAAAAGAAATTCCAAAATCAGCTGTAATGATACTCTATTGGATGAGACCATCACTGCTAGTACCAACAACGATATCCAGGAAGACACTAACTCCTCTCAACCAATAGATGGCGCCACTGGTACATTGCAACAGCTAACCGCGGAAAAGAAAAATTGTTCGCAGCCCAACTGTTGAAGTAAAGACAAGGACGGACAATAGTCAACAATGAACATAATATATACATATTCGGAGATCAACGGTCTCAATAAAACCTTGACTAATACCAGATCTAACAAATGGAATGATAACTACAAAATAAAGTCTTTTATCAAGCCAGCGGCTACGAGTGCACAAACACTTAATAGTTGCAATGACGACTTCATAAAGATATTAACCCCGGACAATATTATAATTTTAGTGTTAGGTTCTAACGATAAAAACCCTTATCTATTTATAACTGAATTATGTAACGTATTATATAAACTACGCAACCATATTGTATTCATCACTAATATGCAATATAACCCGTACTTAAACGAAGATACAATCAATTAAAATTAAGAACTGCTGATAAAACTACAGGTACACTACAAAAACTGTAAATACGTAAAAATACACATGTCGGCAAACAAACATAACAATAATACTACCTATATGAAAAGTTACCAACAGGAATGTCTGGAATATTTGTGTTTTGAGCTGAATTCGAGAATTGATTATATGAAATACAAAACAGAGTTCCTCAATAAATATAAAAATAAACAAGTTAGAACTAAACCAACGAATACACAAACACGACAACCTGAAGATAACACACAAAAAATACCCCTAAAAATTGTAATATTTAATTCTGAAAGCCATTGTCTTCCTAAAAGTGTAGTACTTCCGTTATTAAAAACATACAAATCTAAGTTCTTTTTCCGACTTTTATATGTTACAGTCACTTCTAGATAGCCTGCTGGCTGAACTTTGCTACCATTATAAAATGTTACCGATAAATTACACGGTAGTAACGGTATGTTAGAAAAATATTCTAGGTAAGTATTTTTAGATATACATGATAACGGTGAACCTGTGTCTATTTCCATGGATAATATTACATTATTCACTAAAATTTTCATGCTTACCGGCCTATATTGACTTAGCGACATTTGATAAATTGGTTCTTCCTCCCCAACAATGTCCAATTCCGCCTCGTCATGCGCCTCAAATACGTGCATCGCTGCCGCACTCCCGGCCGTGGTGCCCGGCCGCATTTTTGTGAAACGTCCGTTGCCCCGGCTGCCAGCGCGCAGCCCACTACCGGCACCCGCGCCGCCATCACCACGTGGCATACCACTACTGCTAAATTGACCACGGCCCCGATTTCCGGTTGTCCCACTGTTATCCTGACACATCCGACGCAAATGCCCAAATTTTCTACACCTGCTGCACTGATACTTCGAGAATTTACAGTCAATTTTTGTGTGTCGGTAATCGCCGCATGCTGCGCATCCGCCCACCTGCATACGATGTACATTATCTGTTTGTTCACACGCTGTTAAGCTCTGCCGCGACCCCATGCTTGTTCGAGAACCTTCTCCGATCACCTTCGTGCTGGCGTTTGTACCAGCTGCAGCCACCGACCCGCTGACGTCACCGCGCCCATCTACAGCGGCCGCATCCCGCTCCGCCGCCTCCAGTGCAGTCGCTACTGAGACAGCCTTAACGAACTTTATGTTCCCTTCCGCGAACAATCGTTGTCTAATCATATCACTCCGAATCCCACATACAAATTGGTCTCTTAGGTTGTCGTCTAGACTTGATCCGAATTCACAATAGCGAGTTATTTTCTTCAGTTCCGCAACGTAGTCCGCAATGCATTCTCCAGATTGCTGTCTTCTTTGTCTAAATTTAAAACGTTCCGCGAGAATCGATGGACTCGGCTGCAAATGTTCTCTCATGACCTTCACGGCCTCAGTAAAGGTCATAGCGGCCGGTTTCCGAGGACTGCACAAATTTACTAGTAATTCGTACGCAGCTTCACCCATGAATGCTATTAATGTAGGTAATCTTAATTCTTCTTTCACTTCATTCACCACAAAATACATTTCAAGCCGGTCGCAGTATGACTGCCAGCTCCCAGTCTTCATATCGAATTCACCAAATTTCGCCATCCTCGTCGCCATTGTAATATTTGAGTAAAACGACCCGTTTTCACAATAATCATTTATTAACTAAACTAGGCGGTCAACCGCACGCTGCTTATATAGGAACTACACATTTCAATATCAGAGTACCCTATATTACAAAAATAACAACCTACTTTGAAAGAACAACAAAGACAAATAAAACGTTTTTTCGTAGATCAAAATAAAACCACAGCTATTACCTTCACCAAAATATTGCCGGAATACTAAATAAGCAAGAATTGGTAGAAGTAGCCTTGACAGACTTACAACTTGAATTGGGCTCCATTGATATTATATGTCTCACGGAAACCTTTTTTAAAAGTGGTTCTGAATCAAACCTAAGAATTGACAACTACAAAATAGCATCATTCTTCTCTCGAACAACCAGCGCCGGGGTGGTTCATGTATCCTAATTAAAAATAAGTTACAATACAAAGAAATCGTAAATCTCATCCCCCCGATTCCCCTCCAATTCGAATACTTTGCCATTGAAATTCTTAAACATAACCTTATAGTAGTATGCATCTATAGAACACCTACACATGATGCTACGACATTCCTGAATAGTTTGGAACGCCTTACAAATAAACTATGTAAAAAGTCTATGAAAAAAGTCATCATAAGCGGTGACTGGAATATAGACACCCTAAAAAGAAATAAAATATCGAATGACTTAAATGGCATACTTAGTAACAACAACCTTAGAAACCATATTACACTACCGACGAGGAAAACCTCTTGTTTAGATTTAATTGCGAGCAATATACACAACGCTAAGTCTGGACTACACTATTTAGCACTCTCAGACCACGAAACAGCACAATCACTTACAGTTAACTTAGAAGCTAATAATAAAGTTAAGGACATTCACACCTTCTGGTTTAAAACTATAAGGGAACTCAGTGACGAAAACATAATTAAATTTAGAGACTGTCTGTCAAGCTTATCTTTCTCTGATGTATATGAGTGCCACTCAACAAACAACGCCTTCAATTGCCTTCACGATACAATTATTCTTTTTTACAACTTATGCTTCCCAATTATTATTATTATAAGTTAAAAATAGTAACAAGCAAATGAAAAATCGAAGCCTCACAAAAAATTAAAACGATGTAGTATTATAAAACGAACCTTATACCTAAAATATAACCTCTGTAAAGATAACAAAAAACGAAATAGAAAAATATATGACAATTATGCTCGAATATTAAAAAGATGTATACAAAGTGCGCAACAAGTGAATAGCTTAAAGTACATCAATAACGCCAAAAATGCGAGCAAAGCAGCAAGGAACCTAATTAAAACAGATGTTAATAATACGACAAATTACTCCGACATTGACACAATACAAATCAACATAACATACATACATACCATCACGCCTGTATTCCCCGAAGGGTTAGGCAGAGGTGCACTTAATGTACACCCACAGTTTGCCGGTATGTTTGGGTCCCATATAATAGGGGCGAGCCTATTGCCATTCACCGGGCACAAATCCAGACTCCGAGCTGCTACTGAGAATTTCATAGAAAAACTCAATAACACTTTGTTCGACCTGGGGATCGAACCCAAGACCTCTAGCATAGCAGTCGCGATTGGGACCACTAGACCAACGAGGCAGTCCAGGCAACAATAATCAGGGTAGCAATTTTACAATTCCACAGAAACCCAAAAGCATGACCGAAACCGAACCGAATAAACGAAACAGATGTGTATAAAATAATTCAAACTCTAAAAAATACGAACTCGACTGGTTATAACGACTTAAATACTAAAGTGTTAAAAATATGTGCATCGAGTTTAGTTTCGCCGTTAAGCTATATAATAAATTTATCCCTAAGTGAAGGAGTTTTCCCAAAACTAATGAAAATGTCTATTGTCAAACCCTTATACCGCGTGGAGATTAGGTTATCACATTAATTGCAACCACATATTCTACATAACGTATTTTGACCATACACAACTAAAAAAAATAAGTACAATAAGCATTTTAGCCCTGGGATCGTTTTTTCCATTTTAGTATTTAACAACATCATGTATTGAATAACGATAATCACCTGACCTAAACTAGTAGTTCAAAGACCCGAGAAAATTCAAACGTTGCCGTTCCGTATTACTAACAATTATTAGAAACTTAAACTAGTTAAGCTAAAAATGACCTTATAACTAACACTATTAGGCCTTGTCTATGCGCAAAATTAAAAGATAAGGGACCACAGCGAAAGATAAATAAAAAACGTTCTTAAAAATATTAGTTTAAGGCATAAATCTCTATGCGCGATACGGGGGTAGGTGTCGTCAGAATTCGTCCTTTGTCGGCGCCGGCGGCGGCGGCGCGCGACTACAAAGTAAAGAAACGGAAGCGGCGGCGCGTGCGGAGCGATTGATTCAGTACGCTTCCGGGGTCCTTAAGGATAGTTCGTGTGTTGCTTATTCGCACACGCGCCCTTCGTATTTTTATTGTAATTGTTTTGAGAACATTTTCGTAAATTTCTTGTTTTGTTTGTTGGATACGTTATTATTAGTTGTAGATTAGTTAAGTGTTGTGACAGTTCCTGCGAGATCGGACGCTTTTCTCATTTTTTGTTTGTGATAGGACATTTTATTAGTTAGTGAAGTTAGTGAAAGTGGGTGAGCATACGTTATCATCAGAGTACACCGACATGGTTGATTGAATGCAACCAAAACAGCGCTGCTGGTGTTACGAACATACCGACAGAGGTATATCGTGCCTACCTATGACGGTGCTCATATGCATTCAGTTGCATGGCGGCCATAACGTAAATTTTAATTAATCAATTGAACATTTGGACAAGTGTAGGTTTATTAAATTGAATTATTATTATTGTGCAAGAATACCATAAAGTTTGTGTTGAATTGTTGATATCATCGCTCCGAGCGTCCTATTCTATGCCTACTTGCAAGTATGTAGTTACTTACTCGCCGCGGCGGCGGCGGCGACGTTGCCGCTTTTACAGGTCAATATACTGATATTATTGAGGGTGATTTATTTCGAGCCAATATTTACGGTATTTATTTTGTTTGAAAAATTTAGTTTTTTATTTTTAGTAAAATTGTTTATTTTATTACTCAAACAGACTAATGATAACTTGGAATGACCGCTGTTTAATTTAATGTGATAACCTAATCGCCACCCGATATAAGAAAGGCTTAAAATCGGATATGAGTAACTATCGACCAATCACTTTAATCCCCATACTATCGAAAATATTTGTGAAGGTTATGTGTAATAAGATAGAGAACTTTTTGACATCTTGTGACATCCTTAAAAAAGAACAGTTTGGATTTAGGAAGGGAAGCTCTACGGCTTTAGCATGTTTCTCCTTAGTTAAACAAATAACTGAAAGTCTAAATAAAAAATAAAAAATAGGTTGTGTTTTTCTAGACATGACGAAGGCCTTTGACTTTGTCTGCCATAAAACATTGCTCTCAAAACTTTCTCAATATGGAATCCGTGGGAAGGCCAACGAGTGGATCAAAAGTTTTCTTACCAACCGTGTGCAATGCATAGAAATAACAAGAAGTTGTCAAAATGAACAAAAAAAATTTAGATCAAAATACAGACAAAACAACTTCGGTACTCCTCAAGGAGGAAGTTTATCCCCTCTTTTCTTTTTGGTATACATTAACGACCTGCCAGAGGCAATTAATGAAGAGTGCGTACTATTTGCGGATGACACGACATTAATTATTAAAAGTAACGATAACAAAGATTTAGAAAAACGAATTGTGAATGCATTAGACAAGGCAATCAAATGGCTAGACAAAAATAACTTAAAAATAAATATGACAAAAACAAACATAATTAATTTCAAATTCAAATTCAAATATCTTTATTTGTAGAACATAGGTATAAGGTGTTAAGGTATATATAAGGTGTTAACATAATTTTAAAGGGCGCTATGTCCAACCAAAAATGGTGTACAAATATTTTCTTAATAATTAGGTACCTATTTAAAATCTATTTAACCAATGAAATTGCAACAAATAAAAACATGAAAATAATGTAACCACAAGTTTTGAGTCTAAAATATAAAATTAAGATTTGTCGGATAGGTATTCATTACACGAATAATATGTTTTATTAATTAATAATTTAAGCAAAGCTGTTTTAAAATCTCTTATATTACTTAATTCCCTAATTGGAGAAGGGATCTTATTATATATTCTAGGCGCCATTCCTAAAAAGTTTTTAGTGTAGAGCGCAGTGTTATGTGAATTAGCACATATTTCATTATTATGTCGTTTAGACTGGAGTGTTTTGAACAAATGTATATTTGATTTTACAAATAAAGCTGTTTCTAGAATATACAAAGAAGGTAATGTAAGAAGTCTACATTTTTTGAAAAAAGGAATACAGCTGTCTGTTGGTTGCAGTCTAAACATGGCACGTATGCACCTTTTTTGGGCCTTAAAAGCAATATGTCTATCCGTGGAATTTCCCCAGTATATTAATCCAAAACGAAGTGTTGAAGTGACGTAGGCTTTATATGCTACGAGAACAACAGATTCATTAACAATTTTTGACAGGTTGTAAAGTGCATATGAATATTGATTAATTTTTTTAGAAACGACTTCTACGTGGAATTTCCAATTTAACTGACTATCAAGATAAATACCTAGAAACCTAGCGCTGTTTATTTCAGTTATCCTTTGATCTGTATAAGTTATGTTTAGGGTTGGTTTTTGAGTTCTTTGATTAAAAGTCATGATATTTGTTTTATTAATGTTAATTTTCAATTTATTACTATTTAACCAGTTCACAATTTCAAGTATAGAGCTGTTTATATCATTTTCGTATGTGTCAATATTTTTGCATGGAATAATAAGTGTACTGTCATCTGCAAATAAAACTGTTTTGTATTTGGTGCATTTTGGCAAATCATTGATATAAATCAGAAAGAGCAAAGGCCCAAGAACACTTCCTTGCGGAACACCACTGGTCGAATCTCTAACGTCTGAAATGTATGTAATTTCTTTTTTTGATGAAGCACAAATTTTATTAAGAACTGTCATTTGTTTTCTGCCATAAAGATATGATTTGAGTAAATTTAATATGTTGCCTCGAACCCCGTATCGCTCAACACAGGCACGGATAATCTAGACATTCAGTATAACAATTATCCGTTAAACATTGTTAATGAATGTGTATTCTTGGGTATAACCGTAAACAAAAATTGCAGTTGGAAACTGCACATAGATAAAATACTTAGGAAAATAGATCGCTTTGTGTATGTCCTGAAAAGAATAAGACTAACGGTTAATATAAATACCTGTACTTAGATATGGTCTTATAATTTGGGGGAACTCAGTAGAAATTCAAAGATTTTTTAAAGGACAAAAAAAATGCATCCGGGCAATGTGTGGAGCCCACTTTTTAGATAGCTGTAAACCATTATTTCAAAAATTTAAAATACTGTCTCTACCATGTCTTTACATTTTTTAAACATGCATTTTTGTAAAAAAAATAATATAATTTATTCGAAAAAAAAAACAGTTATAAAACGAATAGTAGACGAATAGGACACGACATAAAGACAAATTGAAATTATCCCAAAAAAAAATAATGCTATTTGAAAGAAATACTTACTGCATGGCAATAATTATATATAACCACTTACCAAATAATACTCAAGATTTGCCAATGCCGTTGTTCAAAAGAGTATTATTTAGACTCCTATTAGAAAAAAATATTACAGTGTTCAAGAATATTTAGAGGATAAATCATTAGTAATATATATATTTTTTTTCATATTTTATTTTATTTGTTAGTAATATAAGCTCTGTTTGTATCTTATATAAACATTTGTACGCCATATTATGGCAGGATATGCTGGAATCAATATTATAACACATCATTTGTACCATATTCTGACAAATATCATGCATAGTATTATTATTAATATACACTGTACCATACAAAATGTAAATGTGAGTACTATGTCGGTTTTAACTCGTATAACATTTATTTATATTAAAGATTTCTGAAAGTTTTGAGTATTTCCCATGACCTACGCAAATGTCTTGCTGATCTGGTATCGTTGTGCGTCGGGTCGTTGGGCTCCCTAAAAAATGGTTGAGCTACACGATGACTGATGTATGCGTTCCGTCAGTTAGGACAGGTCAACTCAAAGCTGGTATGGTTCTTTCTTCAAAAGGCCTGTTCAGATTTTGCCCTACATTGAACTCGCATATAATATAACTATTGTCTGGACTTTAAAAGAGACCATGATTCTCTGAGTTTGTTTCGACGTTTCTTCTCAGAGGTCGTCAGATAGGAAACGTCGACGCCATCTAGTTAAAAAAAATATGTAAAAAAAACGACTTGTAAAAGTGTGTCTTAAAAGATCTATTTACAGAAATAAATATCATTTCATTTCATTTCATTTCATTTCATTTCATTTCAATAAACATTTTTGATTTTGATTTGACAAAAGAGGCGAAAATATGTCTACACATTTTCATAAAGGAATGTCTATTATCTGCTAACAGTCAGGTATATCGTGTCGCGACATCTAGCGCGCTACCTTAGAAATACGTCGAGCAAATCCTGAAGTGACTTCGCGCTAGCGAAGTTTACCGCGCAACTAGCTTAGATACAAACGTCTGACATTAACCGTCGGGCCATAGCCTGCCAGGCAAAAACACCTGCCTGGTCGGAGTAATCTCCCTTTGGTTGGAGAGGCAACATACTCGCCTCTCTACAATCGTTTTGGTCGACAGTCAAAGGCATTAGTTTAAAAAAAATGTGCTACTCTATACTGGGGACAATGGGACAACACTCTGTAGTAATCTAAATACAAACATAATTATAAGTACATACCTACACTAAAGCCTTTTTCCTACAGAATTAGGCAGAAACTACAGAACGCCATTTGCTTTTCTATACTACTTCTTTACTTTCTCCACATTTGTAACTACAGCTGGTCATGCGCACGCGTCGACGACAGGTAAATGTTGCGACTATTTTTTATTAATCCCTACTATCCCTATCGCTACTTCCCTACTAATATTATAAATGCGAAAGTAACTCTGTCTGTCTCTCTATCTGTTACGCTTTAACGCCTAAACCACTCAACCGATTTTGATGAAATTTGGTGCTGGGATAGACTAAAGTTGGAGAAAGGATATAGGCTACCTTTTATTGCAAAAAATAGTTTTACTGATACTAAACTAAAAAATAGTTTACTAATTTTGAAAGGGTTGAAATAAGGGGTGAAAGTTTGTATGGGAGTTTGTCATTTTTCAAGATAAAACCATGAAACTTTATATTAAGGCACTTGATAAGAAATTAATAAATATTTGTTCTAGCGTTTTTGAAATTTCGACCTGTGTGGGGATGAAATAGGGGATGAAAGTCCGTTTGGATTTTGACGAAATTTGGTACAAAAATAGACTAGACTAGGAAAGGATATAAGCTGCGTTTATATTTTGGTAAATAATAAAGTTGGGCAAATTTTGTGATCTACCCGAGCAAAGAAGCGGACGGAAAATTATATTACATATCTTTCATATGTAATATAATTTGCAATTTCCCGCCAGAATTGGAGAAAACTAAACAGTCAAAATCGTGCTGTCCACGCGGGCGAAGCTGCGGGCGGAAAGCTATTTTGTATAATTTATAAATTTAAGCTTAAGACCGTCCAAACATCAACAATCTACTCCATTGACTAAGGATACGCATTTTAGTTTTTATGTTTTGAAAATTAATATGGTATATCCGTCTATTTATTAGTGCCGAAAGTATTAATAAATTAGGTACTTACCAAACACTTGAAAGACAAATAAGGTGAAAATAAATTTAAACATTTTCGTGAAGAAACGTTAATTTTCTGATAAAACTAAGTCACATTAACGTTACGCAATGAATAACGCGCTTATATAGGTACTCCAGCGAGATAAGGAAATTAGGAAATGTATTTATACTTCTTAGCGATACGTACTTGAAAAAAAACCAGCCAAGTGCGAGTCGGACTCGCGCACGGAGGGTTCCGTACCATTATCTACAACAGTTCTCAAGCCACGCCCCGCGCGAATTATAATTTTATTAATATTTACTTAGTCGCCTATTACAGATTTATTATTAGAAAATAATGGTTCACGGTTAAGCATTCGATTTATGTTTATAAAATTAAATGAAAGGTAAATTGCCGTTCACGATTTATGACGTATTTAAAAAAACTACACACTAGATCTCGTCCAAACCAATTTTCATTGGAAGTTTACATGGTACATCATACATTTTTTAGTTTTACCATTCTCTTATTTTAGAAGTTACAGGGACGGGGGGACACACATTTTACCACTTTGGAAGTGTCTCTCGCGCAAACTATTTAGTTTAGAAAAAAATGATATTAGAAACCTCAGTATCATTTTTGAAGACCTATCCAAAAAAGTAGGGTCAAAAAAATTTCGAGTTTCAGTTCTAAATATGGGGAACCCCCAAAATTTGTTGTTTTTTCGTCATAGTTCTTATAGTTTCGGAAAAAACTGTCTGTGATACACGAACGGTCAGACTGACAGACAGATAGACAAGACGAATCTATAAAGGTATGAGGTTCCATTTTTTGCTACGGCTACGGAACCCCTTAAAAACTAGAATGTTCCGTATCTCCAAAGTAAACATACCATCACGCCTGTATTCCCCGAAGGGTTAGGCAGAGGTGTACTCTAGTACACCCACATTTCGCCGGTATGTTAAGGTCCCATGTAATAGGGGGCGAGCCTATTGCTATTAACCGGGCACAAATCCAGACTCCGAGCTGCTACTGGGAATTTCATAGAAAAACCCAATAACACTTTGCTCGACCTGGGGATCGAATCCAAGACCTCTAGCGTAGCAGTCGCGCTTAGGACCACTAGACTAATGAGTTGAAAGTAAAGAGATGTAAAAATAATATGCTGAAAAATAAAAATTATATGTGTTATCTCTTCAAGTTACAGATGTACAGTCGACAGCTGCACATCAGGTTATGCAAAACTGTCAAATGTCTCTCAATGATCGACCTTAAGACGTTCATGATTAAATTCAAAATCAACTGAGGAAATTTGTCATATTGTCGTAACTTGATGTGCTGGCCACCGTACTTGACTGTACCTATATACTTACGCAAAAAATACAAGTAAAATGAGATTTATTAAGAAAAAAAAATGTCACTAGATAATTATAATCGTTCAAGAAAATAATAAAAATTCTGAATTCAATTATGAAAAAAAGTAAATTATGAAATAATGCAGTTGACTGTTGCCGTCGATTTTAACGCGAACAAATCAAAATGAAATAATATTTTCTAATTATATAATTAGAAAATATGACATTGCGTTGGCGTTGGCGTTGTATTTGGAAAGATTTAATATGGTCCTAGGTCTAAGTAACAGTTCACAATTTTACACAGTCAGGATTACATCAAGCAAACACACACAGAGATTCGACCTCACTATAACAATTACTAGCGGAACAGTGTCTGACACTACTTCCATGACACATAACCGTCGCTTCCGAGAACCCGAGCAAGAACTGAGCGAGTTGACATATAGGTTTGTCTTTCATACAAAACCGACGCATGTCACTTTTAGAATAGGCAGGTACTCCTACAAAAAAATCATCAATCTCCTAAATCGGCCTCTCCTAACGTAGCTTCGTCTTCGAAGCCATGATTCTTGATCAGCTACAGTAGCTCCACCGGCAGTGGCGGAACCAGTAGCAGCTCTAGCAGCATCGCACTCGTAGCATCAGCTCCAGTTGTATCGGCAGCAACAGCAGCATCGTCAGCACCAGCGACACGATCAGCACCAGTAGCACCGGCAGCAGCGCTAGTAGTGCACTTAGGTCCGCATTTTATGGAAAAGAACAGAAAAACGCACAGTATTAGCTTTTCTCAACAAACAGTGAAAGGTAATTGTATACGACACACATTGTATACGAAGTGTCAATGGCATCAGAAATGTCAGTGGCGCCAACTGCGCCAGCGGCACAGCAGTGCCAGCAGCACGACAGCGCCCGCGGCACCACAGCGCCAGCGGCACGGCACAACAGCGCCAGCCGCGCCAACAGTGGCTAAAACATTGATTTGTTAAAAGTTAATATATTTTTTCTGAAAAGTGTACACGAACTGACGCATGACGTGGCGGGCGGGACTCGCGGTGGCTTGGAAGACGCAGGTTCGAATCATGCCCTCGGTCGTATTTTTCCTACACTAAAATAAGTGTAAACGATGCCAAAACGAAGTCATAATATCCATGACAGTGATTAGGTATATTAGGTAAATATTATCGACGATGTCACTTAATCTCGTGCTTCCCGGAAAAAAAAACATATTGAAAAACTGTCATACGAAAAAGTTTACAAACAGAAAAGAGAGGTTTTAAAAAATGCAGGCAAGGCACGCTACGCCACTGCCTCTAGCGTAGCAGTTGCGCTTGGTGCCACTAGAGTATATACCTAAGATTTATACCTACATAATTATATATAACACATAACATACCATCACGCCTGTATTCCCCGAAGGGTTAGGCAGAGGTGCATTTAATGTACACCCACAGTTCGCCGGTATGTTTGGGTCCCATGTAATAGGGGGCGAGCCTATTGCCATTCACCGGGCACAAATCCAGACTCCGAGCTGCTACTGAGAATTTCATAGAAAAACTCAATAACACTTTGCTCCACCTTGGAATCGAACCCAAGACCTTTAGCGTAGCAGTCGCGATCGGGACCACTAGACCAACGAGGCAGTCAAGCGAAATTATATATATTCCACCTATAATGGTATTCGAAGGATAACTGCCTCTGCAACGACTGCCACGCAAAGCCTGTGTTGAATTCCCAGCTCCCTGGCAAAACAAAGTTGTATTTGGTGTTTCTATGAAATTCTCTGTGAAATTGTGTGTTTAAAAATAGTTATTTAATTCTGAGGTTAGGACAGATAAGGGACGAGTGTATTGAACAGTCTTGACATAAATAATTTTAAATAATAAATTACATTGAAGTTGGAGTGAGCATTGTGGTAGATTATATTTTCAGGTCAGTTAGACATTGAATACACAAGTAGCAGATGGAGTACCTACATTATTTTAAACTAGCTGTGCCACTTATTTATTTTCCTCAACTGCTAATAGTAATAGATAAAGCCTAAGTTACACCTTATTATGTGCTAGCTTTCCGCCCGCAGCTGCGCCTGCGTGGACAACACGATTTTGTCCAAACATTATCTTTCCATCCACTTCTTTGCTCGCAAACTTTTATATTTAACAGAATTATAAAAAATGCATATATTTAAACTTATTATTAAATGAGCAGCATTCGTGATCTATTACCAAGGTTGATGGTATATCTATCATTCCGGAGGTCTCGTGGTATCGATTTCCACGAGGAGGTACAAATAGTGAAAGACCACTTTGCTTTCTAGAATTAAAATTGCACATTGGTGGTATTTCGAACTTTTAACTTTCTACTCAATTTTATTAGTGTTCCATAAGAGCTAAGCATACCAGTATTTTTAAAATGGTAGCTGATATTATGATATAAAACACCAATAAATTTGGATATAAACCAAATATCCTCACTGTTCAGTTGTAAGAGAAAAAAAAACAAAACCAATGTTGGGTGAAGATCATGAAAAGAACATAAAAATCATTATATCTCCTAAATTACCTAAAACCGCGGAACATACTTGGGGGTGATTCGGATGTAGGTACCTTCATAGAAGCTGTCCAAATTTTGTCCTTGGACGTGTATTCTTTGGCCACCTTATATAAATAGACTACAGTTTTGAGTATTTCACATGACCTACACAAATGTCTTGCTGATCTGGTATCGTTGTGCGACGGGTCGTTGAGCTCCCTATAAAATGGTTGAGCTACACGATGACTGATGTATGCGTGCCGTCAGTTAGGACAGGTCAACTCAAAGCTGCTATGGCTCTTTCTTCAAAAGGCCTCTTCAGATTTTGCCCTACATTGTTAAACTCGCATATCTAATAACATAACTATTGTCAGGCCTTTAAAAGAGACCATGATTCTCTGAGTTTGTTTCGACGTTTCTTCTCAGAGGTCAGCAGATAGGAAACGTCGGCGCCATCTAGTTAAAAAAATGTAAAAAATCGACTTGTAAAAGTGTCTTTATAAGATCTATTTACAGAAATAAATATCATTTCATTTCATTTCATTTACAATTCTTGGCGTTATTATTATTAATATATTGGACCTCGTGGCCCCTAAGCGAAAAAAAATTACAAGAAAACTAGTTGTGGCGACGTTAAACATTTGCTCGTCGCTCAAAATTGACGCAACTGCAGCCTCCGGAGTCCGAGGTTGTCAGGGTTCCAGCTGTTGCGAGGCAAAACTGAGTGACGATTCCGGAGATGGTGGGCGTGTGTTTTTGCCCTAGCTCTCTCTTGTCGACACGAAAGGGATTTATGAGGGTTTTTTAAAGCGGAGATTTGAGGCAGTTTGATTTCTATTTGTTTAATTTATTTCCAAGTAGCAAAAAGTACCTAATAGATTACGATTTTCTTACTTATTTCCCGTCTACTGTTAGTAATATCTAATTAAGTTGTCTATTTTTATCCATTCTTCATCATAATTATCTATAATTTTATAAGAAAGTCTTTCTTCTTCAAATTAACATAATAAAAGCCTCCATACGTTCCTGAGACTGACTGAGCGATCTTTTTAGATACGGAACATTCTTATTTTCGTTTCAAGTACCTACGGATCGCTAAGAATTGAAAATACATTTCCTAATTTGCTTGTCTTGCGCGAATATATAAGCGCATTTAAGCGCATAACATTCACGCTTTATCAAATAACTTAGCGTTTCCGCACGAAAATGTTCAACATTATTTTCTCCTTTTTTGTCGTTCAAGCCTTTGGTTAGTACCTAATTTAATTGTAATATTTAGAATAATTAATAAACGGTTATACTGTTTTAATTTTTCAACCGACTTCAAAAAGGAGGAGGTTCTCAATTCGTCTGTATGTTTTTTTTTTTTTTTTTTTTGTATGTTTGTTACGCGATTTCTCCGCCAGTTGTGGACCGATTTTAATGATTGTTTTTTTGTTTGGTAGTTCATACTTCAGAGGTGGTCCCGTTCAAATTTTATCGAAATCGGTTAAGCAGTTTTGAAAATATCAACAAAAATCTAAAATTTGTTTACATCGATGATATTATTGTTTACTCCGAAACATCGCTGTCTTATTGGAGCAGTGCGTTTAGTTGGCTAACAAGTACTTCTAAACAAACTTTCCGCTAAAAATTACAAAATAAAATTACTTTTAACAAAAAAGTTAAACCGCCTTCAAAAAATAATAAAATAATTTTGTCTAAAACAGTTTGGGAAGTCGGTGGCGAAAATAAAAGACCCACTCAAATAGAAGTCACCGACTTCCCAAACTGTTTTAGACAAAATTATTTTATTATTTTTTGAAGGCGGTTTAACTTTTTTGTTAAAAGTAATTTTATAAGACAATAAGTTTAAATGCATACTTTTCGTTATTAAATTTATCGAATCGTAGCCAGTGACGGTCTGTAGTTTCTGCCTACCTCTGTGGGAAAAAGGTGTACCTAAGTGTACCTATATATATGTATATCATGTATTAAGATTACTATAGGCTGCTGTCCCATTGTCCCCAGTACAGTAAAGTTGCACTTTTTTTTGACAATAACCCTTGTCAGACGATCAAGCGGCCCACCTGATGATATGTGCCAACCGCCACCCATATGATAGACTGCCTGACTGATAAACTGATAGCATTGTCTAAATATGCGAAGAAGACACAACCAAGCCTCTGCCTACCGTTAGGAAAAAGGGAGGAAAAGGAGATGGAAGTGGACTGAAGGAGGAATTGGGCGTCAGCGCTCAAAATTCTCCAAAAGCATGCATAATGTTGCATAACGCTGACATTCTCTGGGTAGGTAATTCCTACCCAGAGAATGTCAGCGTTATGCAACATAATTAATAATAAATAATTCCCCAGTCATGCTGGCTTATTCACGCTGTCGTGTAGACACGCCAGCGAGACACAATGCCTCCTAAAAAATCACATTAATATTTATATAACGCGAACAAATCAAAATCAAATACCTAAATCATTATATTATATTCTATTTATTCCTTCGGAATCAGTGGATCAGTCAAGATCAGTGTGGTATTAAAGGTGCCATATTGTTGTTTCTGTAGGAGGGCAATTCCAATATGATCATCATTTTTGTGATAAACCTTTGCAGTTTGCCCTTGCATCAGGTTTCGTCGTCATTGGATGAATAGTATAGAAATGGGTATGTATACGACAAACAAATTAATAGAAATTTATTTACTTTCAGGTTATATACTGCAAGTAGCAAGTCAAGAGGCAAACTTGGCACCCTACCAGGTGTCGCTGAGAAGTTTATTCAATACACACTTCTGTGGAGGGGCCATTCTCAATGAGGGATCTGTACTGACAGCCGCACATTGCACTCGAGGGTATGGGGTTGTAAACTTTTTCGTGTGTGCTTAATGGTATGCAAATGGACGTAGATCCACGTGGACGTAGTGCATTGATAGCCTAGTGAGTATGACCACTGGACTGCCAAGTCAAAGGTCTCAAGTTCGAATCCAAGGCACGCACCTCTGACCTTTTGAAGTCACGTGCGTATTAATATTAATTATTACGCGCTTAAACGGAAAACAACATGAAGTAACCTGCATGCCGGAGAGATTTTATTATTTCTTGATGGCGTGTGAAGTCTGCCAACCCGCAGTAGGCTAGCGGAGGCTGGTGGAGTAAATCCTAATCCCTCTCGTACTGAGAGGAAACCCATGCCCAGCAGTGGAACAATGTAATGGTTTGATGATGATAATGAATATATATTTCTTTTTACAACTACACAAAGAGCACATTGATTGTGGTAGTTGGTACAACCGACCTCACGGCTGGGGGTGACCAACATGGAGTAGATTCAATCATCGATGGGATGTGAGCACAATCATACATTATATAGATTAACAATATTGGATTGCCTTTCCACATTTAATATTGTTACACCCGATTGGGTAGATTGTTGATACTACCAAATTGTGCGAGACTCAATAATATTATTTTACAAAGTTTTAAGGAATAAATATTTTTTCTTTCTTTTGGTTTTTGACTTTTATAAAAATCTATAAAAAATATTTAGATACATACCTACTTGCACATTCTTTTAGTATTACATTTGTATTTACACCATTTATGTACTAGTTTTTTTATATACCACTCATTAGTCTAGTGGTCCTAAGCGCGACTGCTACGCTAGAGGTCGGTACAGTGGCAGCTCGGAGTCTGGATTTGTGCCCGGTTAATGGCAATAGGCTCGCCCCTTATCATATACATGTCGGGGGGCGAGCATTAACCGGGCACAAATCCAGACTCCGAGCTGCTACTGGGAATTTCATAGAAAAACCCAATAACACTTTGCTCGACTTGGGAATCGCACCAAGGACCTCTAGCGTAGCAGTCGCGCTTGAGACCACTAGACTAACGAGACAGTAATTATTTTATGATAAGATATATCATAAAATTAAACAATAATCTGTATATTTAGCCGGCCTCATTAGCCTAGTAATCTCAAGTGCGACTGATATGCTTGAGGTCTTGGGTTAGTTTTCCGAGTAGAGCAAAATGTTATTAGGTTTTTCGATGTGTTAAGAGGATAGTATCCGCTCCGCGCTCCATACAAACGTGTTTGGTCTTATCTTGAATATTAACAAATGAAAGTCTTTGGAATTTGCAGTAACAATCTTATCATTAAAATACGTGTTCCTGTAGTATACAATTTCATTTCAATATACGGTTATAAAGTTACACGAGCTCAAAGATTGGCAATTTTCGTTGAAAAACGGCCCAACTTTATGCTAGTATTTCTCGACAATATATCAATACAGAAACATTCTGATTCGAAAGAAACCCAGATAATATAGTGAATATATTTTTACAAGATTTTTTTTTACGTATTAACAATATTAAAGGAGAAATCTCCAAAATTCGGAACATAAGAAATACGCGTGAAAATGTTGCAAATGTATTGTTGTTTTTCCTCTCGGGCACGCGTTCGCATCGCGAGGGATAGAGACAGCGACAACTGTGCAACAAAAATAAAAAATGAAGTTAAAGATAGTATATTTATGAAAAAATTAAAACAAATGCTATTAACTAAATGTTACTACCATATAAATGAATACCTAAATGATAAATGTATATGAAACATTAATAAATGGAAATGTAAATTAATACCAATAATAATATCATACAATTAGGTACATAATATATATACATACATGACATAAATTTAATATTTAAATATATATATTCACAAACCGATAATAATAACATAAATACAATAATATATAATTCAATATACATTAATACAAAATATATAATACTATATAAATAAAATAATATCATTACAAATAATAATTACATAATAATATATCATATTATAAAAACCCAAGATCTTATAGTAAGTACACCTTAATATAAATAATTAATATATAAAAAATGTAAAATATGAAAATAATAAAAAGGGTTTAAAACTTCCTCCTCTCTCCTACATCTTGCCGTGCCTGACAAGGCCCACACATGATTCCTAAATTATACGATTGTAACAGCTGTTTTTACTTGTGGAGTGCAATAAATGTATTGAGTATTGAGTATTGTTGCGTTCGCGAGGGACACTCCTCTTTAGCATGATTACCCTTCTATAGCCTGACCGCGGCGAATCTATTGATCAGTGTAGTTATAACTTCGCCCCGAACACCCCAACCGAACATTTCCGCCACTGAATATATATAATCTTAAAATATATATTCTGAAGTGGATAAATCCGCTTTACTTGATAATGAAAGGATATTAACCCTGACTATTATTTGCAATTTATTTCAATCACCCTAGATAACAGAATGCGTGGAATAGACAAAAATATATATTTGAAGTGCATCAGCAAATGTTTTGAAGTAGTAATTGTCGGAAAAATAAAGTTTCTTACCCCCGAACAATTGTTTCTGAAGTGACTTCGAATTTATTGTCAACACATCGTTCTCAAGTGCTTGTTTAAGTCTAATTAATCTATTACTTAAGATTCTTGTATATAAGAGTGCGTAGCGTAGATATTATGTCGTTGTGTTATCTGAAATTGTACGTGTCATCACAAAAATGTTCATAATTATATTCGCCTGTTTCATTTTTCAAGCTTACGGTAAGTTTTTTTAATTGTAGTACCTATTCATAAAAATAATGTGGATGCCTATTTTTGTTAATTAGGTACTTCTTTAACCGTATACGAGATGAAGGCAATCGTTTAGTTTAGTCAGTCCATTCGAAGGTTGCCTGGAAGAAATCGCAAATAGCGATAAGGCCGCCAATTGAACTAGATTGTTATTCCTGTGTATTGAAATTTGGTGGACAGTAAAGAACAATCATAATAATAATACAGTGACTAGGGTTCAAGAAACAACTTCGAAGCTAAGTTAAACCACAGAATTGATAATAGTAAGTATCTACTTATATCTATATATTACTAGCTGACCCGGGAAACGTTGATCTGCCATTCTAAAATCGCGATTAAAAATGGGGGTAGGGGTAACCCACCAAAAATATTTAAAAACACATTAAAATCGATCGAGCCGTTTAGGAGGACTGCGACTACAAACACCGTGACACAAGATATTTATTTATTAGAGAATAAACTAGCTGTGCCTCGCGGTTTCAGATTTTTTATCCGATCGTTACCAAACTTCACTGGATCACTTAGTGGGCTAATCTTATCCCATAGACCTCCTTAGTGATTTTCATATATGAATATGATCATAAATTGCCTCATCAGTCTAGTGGTCCTTAGCGCAACTGCTACGCTGGAGGTCCTGGGTTCGATCCCCAGGTCGAGCAAAGTGTTAGGTATTAGGATTTTAAATGAAATTCTCAGTAGCAGTTCAATGTTTGGATTTGTGCCCGGTTAATTACAATAGGCTCGCCCCCTATTACATGGGACCTAAACATACCGTCGAAATGTGGATGTTCATTAGTACCTACACCTCTGCCTAACCCTTCGGGGACTACAGGCGTGATGGTATGTTATGGTAATGTAATATGATCATCAATATGGCCCTATACTTATTTAAAGAAGTGTGACAAACGAGTTAAAATATTGTAGGTATATTATGCCAAGTGTTTATAACGAAATTCATCATTACATTCGTTTTAATACCCACATTGTCACCATTTCTTTTGTCTGTGATCCTACAAAACCTCCGTTTTGCTGGACTTTTTATTTGACTGCAAACAATGTTAATGAGATCCCTTCTTCAGTTTGTTCACGAAACGGTGCGTCATTATGAATGAGTCAATTATATCATACTTGCTGACAGGCTATAAGACGTAGATATAAAATAAAATTATTGAAGAAAACCCGGCCAAGTGCGAGTCGTACTCGCGCACGGAGGGTTCCGTACCATTACGATTTATGACGTATTAAAAAAAACTATTTACTAGATCTCGTCCAAACCAATTTTCGGTGGAAGTTTACATGGTAATCTAAATCATATATTTTTTTTAGTTTTGTCGTTCTCTTATTTTAGAAGTTACAGGGGGGGGGACACACATTTTACCACTTTGGAAGTGTTTCTTGCGCAAACAATTCAGTTTAGAGAAAAATGATATTAGAAACCTCAATATCATTTTTGAAGACATATCCATATGATACTATAATTATTTTTATTAACACAGAAGCCAGAGTAGCATTATTATTATAAATTAACGCATTAAAATCTTGTCTACATCTACGTAAATTTTCATCAAAAAAGCGTTAAGATGCAGGTGGAACATGACTATAATAAATGTAACAAAAGAAACGCGTTTATGCCGAAGAACTTACATGATTTTTTATCCATCTCTATAAAGAAGAAAATTGTTTGGAGTATTTTAGGGACGAATAAATAACCGTTTCAAAGAATCAATTGTGTATTATGTCAAGGAAAATACTCTGAAATTATTATCTACGCCGTACAAAATTATTTAATTAGGCAATGATGGCTACTATTATTTCTATTATTCCACTCGCTAACTTCTTTTCATGAAGTCTTGAAATAACTGGTTATCTACCGATGTAAAGCTAATTTACATGGTTAATAAAATTCATTCTCAAAAATATTTTTTATTTTGGAGGAAGTAGGTAACCTCACTACTTTGGCGTATAAATGGCGATAAGCCAAAGTCAAAATGTTTTATTTCAATAAAACATTAAATTTGTTACTTTAGTGGCATTCGTCCAAAGAAAAGTAAGTCTTATGGAGATCAAACATCAATAATCTCCATAGTCGTTAATACTTATAATATTATATTATTATTTTCTTAACTTTACTTTTTTTTATCTTTGATAGACATTCAAAAGTTATCTTTTTGTATTTTTTAGGCATTTTCCATGCAAAGATTATTAAGTTATTATAGTGAAGGAAAAATACGACCGCGGGCAGGATTCGATCCTGCGTCTTCTGGTTAAGTACACCAGACGCTATGACCGCTAAGCCACCGCGACCCCCACCCGCAATGTCGAAATTTGCCTTCACATTTTTTCATATACGTCTTTGAGGCGACGTCAGTCATTCAAAAGTTATTAATAACTAAACACATGTATAGTTCATTCTGTACTGCCAACAAAAAAATAGCCTTTTTTCCTAATTTACAGGCTATATACTGCAAGTGCCTATTCTACCAGCATTGGGGAATGAAGTGGAATTAAGTCTTTGGGCACCTTTCGATCTGCCTGGTGCGCGCATAGTGGGGGGAGTATCCGCCCCAGAAGGTCGCGTTCCTTACCAGGCATCGTTGAGGAGTTTGCTCAATTCTCACTTCTGTGGAGGATCTATTCTGAATGAGCGATGGGTGTTGACAGCTGCACATTGCACTGAAGGGTAAGGAGTTGTAAACTTACTGTTATATTGAAAATGTACTATTTCGGACCACTGTAGAGCTGGTTACACACACCACAAAGCTATCTAGAGGAAATAACGATAAACTAAGTCATAGGCATAGCTCATTAAGAGTTGGTGCTTACTAGACTTTTAGATGGATATTGCGAAAGAAAAATAATAATAATAATAATAAAAAAACTTTATTAACAATAATGCAGAAGACAAACCTTTCATACAATCCCAATTATTTGTGTCTAGGAACTTAAAACATGTCACTTATAAATCAAGGGTAAAAATAAATATTATGACTATGAGTTTGTTTGAGCTTGATTCGCACTGGCCTCCGTACTAGTTAATACTGTATCACGGTAGGTCAGTCTTCCTCTTTCACAAACACTCAAAGACTTGCCACATCATTTTACATACCTAATAATAAAGATTTAACAGTAACAGTGATTAGCCGTGAAGTATGACACTAAATTACTATTTAACTGAATATTAAATGATGACGGTAGAACAACAACTCGTCAAGTATATGCAAAATTTACAGAGACATTATAGTTGTTGAAGTTAGGGCAGTAGATCGAAAGATGTAAGCTTTGTTTATTGCTATTTTTTTTTTTTTTTTTACATGAAATAAAAAATAAAAATAATGTTATGTAACTATAAAAAACAAAATATTAGAAAAAACAGTAGTCCAAGTTGTTTATGGTGGTAGTGAAGCTATTATGTATGTAGTAAAAACTCATCATCACAGACAGTTATCACAGTACCTTAGTTTACTAAAGTTTCCGATGTATCAAACTGAAGGTTGGAGTCGTGCCTGAGGTGGAATTTTATTTATATCTTTCGAATGGCCGCGCCTAAGTAAGCATAATGTATGTCGCCCGCTAGTTGGATAGGTGTAGTCCAACTGTAGACGAATATAGGATGATGATGATATCTTTAAGTAAGGTGAATATTACTGTTTTTTATTTCTTTTTCCAGCCAGTCAAAATATTCAATGTTTGTGGTAGTTGGTACAACTAACCGCCTGGTTGGAGGCGACCGTTATTCAGTGGACTCCATCATTATCCACGCAGAATATGACAGTACCTCCATCACCAATGACTTGAGCCTCATTAGATTGCGTGAAGAAATCCAGTTCAATGACAACGTTCAGCCTATACAGCTGCCTGACAAGGATACTGGCGCTGGAGAGGAACTCGTACTGACTGGATGGGGGAGACTGTCTGTAAGTTTCATTATATACCTCACTATAGGCTATATGCCTCGCTAGGTTCCTCTCACCATCCCAGAGATGAGGCGGATCTAACAGGCGATGCCCGACTGTTCGAGCTTATCCCCGAAGACCTGTCCCCTTTGGAGGTTCTCACCATAAGAATACCGTACTTGCTTGCCTGAAGTAACTCCAAGAAGACAGAACGAATGACAAGCATAACCCTCCAAAAATGACAAATGTTTTAGAATTTTCTAAGATTTTTTAATACACACACGATCATGATCTAGACTATTTCAAATCTAATAAATAATTTCAAATCTATGAAAATAACGAATAAACTCCAATAGTATATTAGCACTTTTCCAGGCACTTAGCTGATCATCATCTTACTAGCCTTTTCCGATCTATATTGGGATCAGGTTCCAGTCTAACTGGATGCGACTAAATATCAATATTTTACACAAAGCAGTCGCCGATATCCTTAGAATCAGGCTACTTACTACCACTAACAATTGTCGTAGATGTTTGTATAACAAGGCTTAAGTGCTGATCGAGGCGCGGAGGGTCTCTATGTGTTAAAAATACCCGAGAACTCTACTTAAGTATCTTTAATGTCTCTATAGTCAACCTGTATAGATAATTTATCATTAATTCCAGAAGTGCATGCCTTGGGCTCGAACTCGAGACCTATCTAGGCTATCAGTGCATTTTCCCACACAGTATAACTTAACAAATCTGTAAGAAGTTATACGGCAAAACAAGATAATTTCGTAGGGACACCCAAATATGGTCTCGTAGTTCCAACATTTGCATTTTATATAAGGATATTAGCCCTAATCATGTCATACTAATTTTCAAAGGAGCTCCTCTAAATTATTCCTTTATTTCAGTACCCAGGCACGCTACCAGTCCAGCTTCAGATGATCAACCTGACTTCCTTGTCCGTGGAGATTTGCCAGAACATATACAAAAGCATCAACCCGGTGTTCGGCACACAAATCTGTTCCTTGACTAAATCTGGCGAGGGAGCTTGTCATGTAAGTCATATAACTGTCATGCTGCTAGACACCAGTCTCCTCTCAGAGTGAGAAAGAGAGAGAGAGAAAGGGGTTCGGCTAAGGTCCTTACGCTAGCCAGCCTACTGCGGGTTGTTAGATTTCACAAAACCACATGGGTGTTTCACCTTGCCTCCTTTTTTATGGGGTTCAGTAGCGAGAATACGTACTTACGTACGTACTTCTGTATATGTATGATGTGGATGGTGAATGGATGGCATGTGTGACGTCAGATATGATGGAAAAGGGATTGAATGATAAGATGACGACTAACAGGGATGAATAGAAGAAAAGGACAGGCTGCGGCGACCACAAATGAATTGGGAAAAGGGGAAGAAGATGATGATGACGGTAGCGAAACACTATTCCAGACTTACCAGCCCAGTCGAAGATGCCATGAGTGTTACCACCTCAAATAGAAAGAAAGAAAGAAAGAAAAAACATTTATTTGATTCAGAACCATGAGCCACCACTTAACATATAAAAACCATAAAAGAGAAGAATAATTATGAAAAATCTTACTAAAATAAACTACTACATAATTCTGTTTTGGTGAGGGTATGTGTCTCAAATACTGACCAAATAGCTCTCTGTACCCTCATTGTCTCCTTTCCAGGGTGACTCCGGCGGTCCTCTTGTATCGGACGGCAGTATAGTTGGCGTGGTCTCCTGGGGCATGCCCTGCGCACGCGGCTATCCTGACGTCTACAGCAGGGTCTACTCCTTCAAAGACTGGATCCTGAACAACATATCCGATTAAATTGATATATTGCGGCTACTTTTGTCAATAAACATTACGTTTTAATCACATGTATGGTTACGAATATTTCTATATCAATAAAAATTATAAGATACAAATTCAAAGAAAAAAACCTTTTCTATAAACTTTCTATTGTTCATTAAATAAATAGATACCTAATTATCTATCTTCTATAATCATTCAAAGTGAAAAATATTTAAGAGCCGATCATTGAAAACATTTTCATTCATAATTATTGACCCAGATCTGATTTTTTTAAAATCTACTTCTCAGGCTGACATAATTATGACAGAAACAGAGTGGTTTGGACAGCGATCCGATAGACGCTGTCCTGACTGATCTCGATTGAAGCGACACCTACCGGGTCAATTGTGAATCTAAACTTTCCCGGAATTCTTTTTTTTTTTTTTAATGGGATAACTCGGCAAACGAGCAGGCGAGCTACCTGATGGTAAGTAGTCATCGCCGCCCATGGACATCTGCAAAACCAAAGGAGTTGCAGATGCGTTGCCGAGCCTATTTAGGGAAAGGGAGGGGAAGGAAAAAAGGAGAAGGAAGGGGATTGGGGGAGGAATTGGGCCTCCGGCCCTCTCGCTCACCGAACGAAGCGCAGTAACGAAACGCTACTACTCAGACGTCGGTCTTCTGCGAGAGTGTGGTACTTCCCCGGTCAAGCCGGCCCATTCATGCTGCGAACAGCGTGGCCCTACCACAACAAAAATCAATCAAATAAATACAAAAAATCAGCATGAATATCAGTCCATGCTTTGAAGAGTATTTGCGAGACTAACGAATAGCAAATGATTTTTATTTATACCCAAGACTACCAAAAATATATATTTTGTTCCTGATTCTGTCATTCAAATATTACCTACTAGCGATAGTACCGTCTATCGGTATATGCTAAGAATATACACCCACTTTCAAATTATCTTTTCGTCATTCACAAAGTATATTGATAAACCCGATGAATGTAGGTTTTAACTAATATAAGTATTATATTAAGGTAAACCACACACATCGTAAGTTAAGAAAAATAAATTCCATCTTCGTCGCCAATGCAAAGTCAATGAAAGGGCGGAGTTATCGACAAACAGATTTATTTATATAAATTTTAAAACCCGTGCTCAATCTTGAATGGTGCAATATGTTTGCTAACAATGCTGACTTATAAATATTTATTATATATTTTTTGGCAAAACATAGAATACATAATAGCTAATTTATTTCTAATATCATTTAGAATCAGATATTTTAGACAGGATCCAATCTTTGAAGTAGTACACCCTGGAGTAAACGTCAGGATAGCCCCTCGCGCAGGGTATATTCCAGTTGACTATGCCAATTGCAGTGCCGTTGGCTACGATAGCACCGCCGGAGTCACCCTGTAAAGAGACATGTATATGAGTGACCTGATGCCTGAATCATTTGTGACACTGTTCTTCCCCTCTCGTGTTCATGCAGAGTTTGTAAATCTAGTTGCTGAACATGAGGTCAGGGCGAGAGCAAAGAGACGGGAAATGCGGTTTTCAGTAGGAACGATTCCGATATCTGGTGATCCATGAGGATTTCTCACACTATAAACGCCATGCAAAGCTACACAATAGCAGATGAATATCTAGCCTGGAGTATCCCAATGCGAGTCAAATGCATGACACTATTGCCACACATCTCTACTCTCTGCTAATGAACGCCATGTCAAATACACAAACACAGAGATCTGGAGTAACTTCCTGTAGGCCGTACAAATATATTTATTTGTTGCGAGAATCGAACCCGCAATCCATAGCGAAAAGGTCGATTGGTCAGCCGCTGCGTCTATCGATCGCTAGCTACACACACACCCATCTGAAGGAACATGGTCAAAATATAGATGATTTAGTCACAGAGTCATAAAATGTCGAATGGTATCCTTTTTTTACTGTGCGGAAATTTCTAATGGAAGTCGCCAGGGTATGTCAGACTCGTACCGACTAAATACCGCACTTTCTATCTCTTATGCAAGGCTGTGGTCCCTGACTTGAAATCACTCCTCTTGCCTCAGTGCCTTGTAGAGCAATTATTTCGTAACACTCTTTTTCCTAGGAGTGCCTCAATAGTCTAGTGGTCCTCAGCAAGACTGCTACGCTACAGGTCCTGGGTTCGATCCCTAGATCGAGCATAGTGTTTATGGGGTTTTTCTATGAAATTCTCAGTAGCAGCTCGTAGTCTGGATTTGTGCCCACTATTACATGGGACCTAAACATACCGGCGCATGTGGGTGTACTTAAGTAGGTACACCTCTGCCTAACCCTTCGGTGAATACAGGCGTGATGGTATGTTATGTTTTTTTATGTTATGTTTCTCTTACTTTTTCCCTTCCTATGGCTATTTCGTAATATCATATAAGTACGAGATAATAACACATAAGTACGACCAACGCATATCACTATTCAATTTCAAATTCCAACCAATTTTCTAGCTAGAGATGTTAACTTGGCCACATTGACCAATATTAATCGTCTGGAATTGTATACTGACTGCCTCGTTAGTCTAGTGGTCCCATTCGCAGCTGCTACACTAGAGGTCTTGGGTTTAATCCCCAGGTCGAGCAAAGACTTCTTGGGTTTTTCTATGAAATTCTCAGTGGCTCGCCCCCTATTACGTGGGACCTAAACATACCGGCGAACTATTTGTGTACATTAAGTACACCTCTGCCTAACCCTTCGGGGAATACAGGCGTGATGGTGTGTATGGATTCGTATATTTTTTTTTAATCAAAAGTGGCCATTTAAGCCATAAATTTTTATCATAATATTATGACTTACTTGACAAATACCCTTGCCAGGACCATCTAAGGTACATATCTGTCTGCCATCAATTTGGTACCGCTGCAAATCTCTCATATGGTTTCTGGCATTTCTCTACGCTCAATGTCGTGAGGTTGATCATCCGTAGCTGGTCCAGTAAATAAGTTGCATCCTCCTGCATATGTATGTATATGTAACATTAAGATTATGTTCCTTTCAAATCTTCTATTTAAATATACCTACGTTTATTAAGGTGGTCCAGCGGTGTCCTCGTGGTATCTAAACCTAAGGCTACTCATAGGTTAACATTAGGTTCAATTGGGAACCTACATTTAAGCAGTAGCACTGCCTCGCTAGCATGTCTACATGCCAGCATGAATGGGTCGGCACGATCGGGAAGTACTACCCTCACAAAGAATATCGACGTCAAGTAAAGGATAAAGTTGCGTTTGATACGGTAATTGTGGAGCGCCGGAGGATCAATTCATTCCTCAGTCTCCTTCCTTCTCCTTTCCCCTCCCCTCTTCAACTAGGCTCGGCAACGCATCTGTAACTCTTTTGATTTTGGTGACTTATGGTTATCACTATAACACTACTACATCACTACATGAGTCTAGTGGTCCTAATCGTGTCTGCTACGCTATAGGTCCTGGGTTTGTTTCCCAGGTCGAGATTTTCTATGAAATTTTCAGTAGCAGTTCGGAGTCTGGAATCTGGATTTGTTCTCAGTTAATGACAATAGACTATACTAGTACATGGGATCTAAAAACATGCCACTGAACTGTGGCTGTAAGGTAGAAATGTAGTATAAACCCAACAATACCTAATATAGACAGAAGTAAACTCGCAGTGAATTTCCCCCATCCAGTAGCCAAGACTGTTTCTTCAGTGCCAGTATCCTTGTCAGGCAGCCGTATAGGTTGCACGCGGTCACCCTGATGACGCAAATGTCGTGCATATTAATGGAGTCTATTTTATATCGGTCACCCCCGACCTTCAGGTTGTTTGTACCAACTACCGCTATCATTGAGTCCTTTGTGAACCTGTAAAGAGAAATACATATATACATTTTATTGAATAGTGATAGCGTCATTTTTATTAGCCGGGGAGCAGGGGTAAACTTGTGGCGGGCGTAATGGTATTAATCGGAAACAAATCCAAACTCCGAGCTACTACTACATTTCATAGAAAAACCCAATAACACTTTATGCGTAGTACTAGTAGATGCGGCCATAACCGCGTCTGGCAGTGTATATAATTTTTGTACACCTCAGTTTTTATTTTCTCAATTTATAGGTAAATACCAACATCCTAAGGGTCTAAACGGGATGTCAGACTTTTAGGGCTTCTGGCTAAAGTTAGTCCGCTTTTACCGAAAGGGCGTGAAGATTCTAAAATAATCAAGCATCCATAGTATGGCTGCGCAAGCGCATCATGACCTTGTGGATCGATTGATCACCGTAATTATTACTTAGCTCCGCACTAAAAATGGTTTTATTGGTCGCAGTTCTCAGCGACACCTGGTAGGGTGTTAGATATTGCGGGGCATTCTCTCCTCCCACAATGCGCGTACTAAGAGTGTCGGATGCTTCTTCAGGAGGAGGCAGGCTTGCTACTTGCAGTATGTAACCTGAGAGTAAATAAAAGCTTTTTTATCGTCCTATACCTACTATTTATTTATTCTTATTTATTTATAATATTACAGATATCTTATTTCTAACCTTATCTTTACGCACACTATTCATCTGATGACGATGAGTTCTGATGTGCCCGACCGCGAAGGTATATCACAAAAAAGGATTATCTATTTGACATGGTTCTCCTACAGAAACAACAATAATACAAAACGTAACGCCATACGTTTCACGTTCAATAACCTTTAATACCACACTGATCCAAATCCGGAGGCTCAATTCCTTTCTCAGTGCCGTTACTTCTTCTCTTCCTCCCCTTTTCCTAACAGTAGACAGAGGCTTTGGCTGTGTTTCCTTCGCATGTTTAGACAATGTTAAGAAGTTTAGCAAGCAGTCCATGGGTGGCGGCTCCCACTTACCATCAGGCGGACGCTTGGTCGTCTGCCGAAGGTAATTGTAAAAAAAATGCAATTCATTCCAGGAGCTAGTGAGACATCAGCCTATAGTAGTCTTAATACATACAATAACGCCTTTTCCCCACAAGGATAGGCAGATGCCTACTACAGACCGCCATTTGCTACGATACTTGCAAACTTGAATACTTTTACAAAGACGAGTAAATTTTGGGACTAGCTTTATTATTAAAATTAAATTAAATTAAATATCATTTATTTCAGGCAATCAACCCATACAATAATAAAACATACATACAGAAATAAAATCATAAAATCCCTTAAATAAAATAAAAATAAAAATAAAAATCAAATATACATTACATAAATCAAACATCAAATAATAATATCAATTAACACTAGCAGCATGTCTGCTACAGCAATGCCTGACGTAAGGGCAGTCCAGTCGCCCGGCAATCATTGCCAGGACAGTATTGGAGCTGGCTCGCACCCTGCGCACCAAGGACGCGCACCGCTTGCGCATGGCATTATCATATAGGAAATATAACTGGGTCAAGAAAATGACCCAACAAAAGTTAGGTCCAAGTAGGCGGGGCTTCAAAATTGTGTCCAGCGCGCCATCAGTCGGACATTTTCTTTGCAAGCGAGCATATGTCAAACGTTTTAGCTTATTATCATTGTGGATCATCATGCCATCATGTGTTGTGAAGTGTTGCAGGAGCCATACAAGATTAAAATGTGCAGAGATCACTTTTCACTTTGTAAGTAGTAGCTTAATTATAATCATATTCAAAGTTGTTTAAATACGTTATCAAAACGAAATGGTCAATATTATGCAAAATGAAGTCAGTCACTTTTTTACCTAATTTTGAAAGTATTTTTTCTAGATGAAATATTGAAAAGTAAATCGGTACAATTTAGATATTTTATAAGACTAATTTATTTTGTTTTTTTTTTAGTTTCCCTGCCGATCCCATTCGGCAAAATAAGTTTATAGCTGCAGTTCAATTAGAAAGACGAGAGTATGACTGGATGCCTGTGAAAACTAGCAGAGTATGCTCCATGCATTTTGATGAAAAATATTTTTACAAATCATTAAAGGGATATACCATGTTACACAAAACTGCAGTACCAGTTTGTACAAATATCCACATACAACTGAAGTACCAGGTCAACAGAAACCTTACAGGAACCTGGTGACCTATTGCCAAGGTTATGATCAGAGCAAACAAACGACCCAATTGAATACACTAACACTATTTTAACGCTCCAACAATAGATGAAGCAATTCTTTTTGGCAAACATCGGCTTTGTTCGTTTTAGCACCATACAACAAAACGAAAAAGTACCCAATCTAAGACTTTTTCGTAACCGACGAAAAATATCTACGCGGGGGGGTCCAGAATCATGTACTGAATTCATGGTAAGCGGTTGTGCGTCGATGTCCCTTCCACCCTGTATTAATATAGTATAATTTAAAAAAATCACAATAGTATAAAATATTTAATATAATATTGTTTTATTATTGACTTGGTCCGGTCTACTTTTTGCATAATATCGTCCACGCCATTTTGACTAAGATGTTATAACAGACATTACAGCACGCGCGCGAACCACTCCCTGTTTTCTCTCTGAATTTAAACCAATCACCAAGCATGTCTATTTGAAACATGGCAAGAGATTCGAATTTTGAATCGTCGTCATTTGGTTTGAAGTAGGTCCACTTTTTGAGCGGAATTTGTTCCGAGTTACGCTTCCTGAGTATTATTTATTCGTAGCATATAAATAAGATAATGTAATAACTCGATGAGTTTGATTTAATTTAAAGTTAATTCTATTCTTAAGGCAAATCGTCTCGCCTTGGCTCAACCGTCTATAATATAATATAATGAGTGGAGAAAATATGATTTAATTAGATACTTACCAAACGCTTGAACGACAAAAAAGGCGAAAATAAATTTAAACATTTTCTTGAAGGTACTTTAATTTTCTGATAAAACTAAGTCACATTTACATCACACACCAAAAAAACACGCTTAAACACTCGTTGGAGACGAGGAAATTAGGAAATGTTTATTCAGTACCTACTTAGCGATCCGTACTTAAAAAAATAATAAGAATGTTCCGTATCTCAAAAGGTCGCTCAGTCGTTCTCAGACACATGGAGGTATCAAGGTGAAATTAATATCAAATAAATACTAAAGTCTACGGTCTCATGGAGCTGTAAAAAGTCTACGTAATAAAATAATACAAACATTTATGTCCAACACCCAAACACCACAAATAAATCAAAACCTACAGGGTACTTGCCTTTGTCCTATAATCATGAAATTTGGCAAGCAAGGTTGAATTTTAAATATGATAAAGGATTTTGTTGTTTTTGCTTTGTTGTGCTGTAAAAGTTTTAGAAAAACACACCCACACCCACTGAATCGTCGCTCAGCTCTACCTAACAATGCCGGAACCCGGATAACCTCGGTCCCTGGAGGCTGCAGGTGCATCGATCTCGAGCGACGAATTACCCTCCACCGACGTCGCCACCACTTGTACGCCGGCGGGGAGGGCGCCAGCCACCGTATTGCATGGGACTATAATTCCAAATTTATATAAGTATAATAAAAATCTCATTCCGATTTTTATATATGACAAAAGTGTAAATAAAATTTAAGAAGGTATTTTTAATCTTCGAATTAATGTAAATAATGAACCTAATTTAGACCATAATTATTTATTTTCAGCAAATAAATAAATTAAGTACTTACGTTTGTCAAAACAAAAGTTTAAAAAAAATATTTTATAGTCATACTTAAATAATATGAAAACTACAAAATAAGCTTTTCAGTGTATCAATGATATTAATTCTCAGTAGCAGCTCAGAGTCTGGATTTGTGCCCGGGTAAGAGTAATCTCAGATCAAATAAAAAGTTAAGATTTCGATTTTAAGCTTTCGATAGCTCGACTGACAAGATAAGGCGTAGTTTCGGTATACGTGTGTGCGTGTAATTGTGTTTGTACACGGCAAGGCGTAGTTTTAGCCGGCCTTGTTCGCAAAGTGCCATCTCAACTTTTTATTTGATCTTAGAGATTAATAGACTCACCCCCTATTTCATGGGATTTAGATATACCGGCGAAGTGCATACATCAAGTACACCTCTGCCTAAATCTTTAAAGAATACAGGCGCGATGATATGCTATGTTTTAATTTACTTCATGTTAATTTGTCTTGGTGCTGGACACGTATCTAACTATCCTGAATTGCGTAAGCAACATTTACCGTGCAACTTGAAATATAATTTCATGGTGCTGTCCTGTGTGTCGGAATGTCAATGTAACTAAGTTTGTCTGAAAACGCATTCACGATATACACAGAAGAAATTCAGCGTCCGCTGTACTAAACCGGCGGGACGCAAGTTCGACTCCGGTCTGAGATCGTATTTTCTTCGTCTAGCAAATTCATATCTTCATTACATAATATATACGTCTTACTAAACACTAAAAAGACCAGTCCTAAATTTTAGAAGTCTAGTTTCAGTATTATTTATTGTAGTTTCCTCTTCAGAATTCCAGTGTCTTTATTAAAACATTTATTATATACTTAATATGCCCATTAATAAACATGAAAACTAATTATTTAATTCCAACGTAAGGACAGATAAGGGCTCCACACATTGAGCGGTCTTTACATTAATAATTTTAAATTATTAACTAGTCGTTGCTCAAGGTTTCACACAAAAGGATTTTCTTAATATAACCGGCTTCCAGGCGGCTTATCAACATGGAACATGCACCACATTTTACAGCAATACAACTGCGAAAACTCATCCAATTTCATATAGTTAGATCTAGCTTGATGCGTGTACAAACAGACAGACAAACAAAAAATTTAAAAAAATGTTGTTTTGATAATACTTTTATTTGTTTAAACAGGCATAAATAATTGTCCGTATTTCTGCAAAAAGGAACCACCCAGCAAATAAGCTTTTCCGAGATATCAAAGGATTTACAAAATCATGTGCAGCTCGCTTAGATCAAGTAAAATTACTATTTATTTTATTTAAATTTATCGATAAATTATTTATTTAGGTATGTGTATATAGATTTGCTCTGAATACTGTTAAACATTCTAGATAATTAAGAAACTGTGCACGTAGTTCCTTTAACATTCACTAATTGATAGAAAGAAAGAAGAAAAGAAAAAAAAGAAGAAAAAGAAAGGTTCATACGCCACGCCTATATTCCCCGAAGGGTTAGACTGAAGCGTACTAATGTACACTCACACTTCGCTGGTACCTATGTTTAGGTCCCATGTATAGGGGGGGCGATCCTATTGCCATTAAGGTCGGTTGTACCATCTAGCACAATCAATGTGCTAACATCAACTAGCACTATCAATTGTTCCACTGCTGGGCACGGGTCTCCTTTCAGTACGAGTGGGCCCCTCCACAGAAGTGTGTATTGAACAAACTTCTCAGCGACATCTGGTAGGGTGCCAAGGGTGCCGCTTGACTTGCTACTTCTTCGCGACCATGCGGAAGCGGGGCGCGTCCCTGGTGCCCAGGGTGTTGGGCAGTACTAATGCCGTCATGGCGATGATCGCGGAGCGGATGGACTGCCCATTATAAGGCACTGTTGTGATAGGCATGTGGCCGTCAACAGGCTCGCTTAGATATTAAGTATTTCTGTTAGTTTAAATAATTTTTTAGTGTTTCTTTGTATTTTTGTTTACCTCCACATAAATAAGAAAGAAAAAATATTTATTGGCACACACATATCAATACATATGTTGAACTTAACAATTAATAATAATTAAATCTGTCTGTGCCAAAGGGCCATCAGCTCAGCATTATGTCAAGTGGCGGTACTGCCACCAGACGCTGATTTTCAGCTGCTAGCCCACGAGTCCTATATACGATCGAAAGGCAACTTAAATAACCTTAACTTAAAACTCACATTAACAACTAAAATAATTTAATCTTAAATAAAAAATATTAGTTGTAACTTAATACATAACATAAAATAAATATCTAATGTCTAAACACAGAACACAAAACATTTACCGATATCCAAGAAATCCGGGTGATATTCGCCTTCTATGTTTGTTGTTACATTAAAGTGTGTGTGCAGAGTGTTTATATGGCCGACGTAGTTGCTCGAATATTTTCATATTCTTTTTTGGTGTTCAAGTAGATATTTCTTAAGATTTAATTTGAATGTTGAACAATGTCGATAGTTCTTTATTGGTGGAGGAATGTTGTTCCAACATTTAGTCGCTGCGTATCGAAAACTACCTCTGAAGGCCGTTGATTCATGACGCGGTATGGACAGATTTTGAAGAAGCGAGCACAAGCATTCTGGAGCCTCTGTACCATTCTTTCGGTTTTAGAAAGAAGTCTCTGACCAAACACGGTATCTGTGTAGTTTATATTTTTAAATTTTAAATATGAGTTAAGGTTGCTCGAAATAAATGTATTTATTTATATATCCTGAAAGTATATAAATTAATGTATATTAATTTGTTTGTCGTATAGTCATTTCTATACTATTCACCCAATGACGATAGAACCTGATGAAGGTGAGTTCTTATGTGTGCGCCCGCGAAGGTTTATCACAAAAAGACGACCTTTTTGAAATTGCTCTCCTACAGAAACAACAATAATATGGCGCCACATTTCACGTTTAAGAATAATAATAATAATAAGGAAGCGTTAGGCATCAAAGAGGCTGACATGAAGCAATCATTGCAGGAGCGCTTCTTTGGCCGCCTGAAAAAAGTACTTAAAAGTCTTTTATCAGGTGGAAATAAGGTGCGCGCTTATAATGGTTGGGTCATGCCGGTCTTGATGTACTCTTTCGGCATACTCAAATGGACGCAGACAGAACTAGACGCCCTGGATAGAAGAGTCCGCACTCTGCTAACTGCACATCGAATGCACCACCCGCGTTCTTCGGTCATGAGACTGTACATCCCTCGGAAATGTGGAGGACGTGGCTATTTAAACGCTAAGGCTCTCCACAACCGGGAGGTGTACAAGCTCAGAGAATATTTTCTTAAGACTGACACGGGGATGCATCGCGATGTGGTTGCAGTGGATAAGGGATTCACCCCGCTATCCTTGGCTAAAGAGAACTGGCGCAAACCTATAATACTTGATACTACTGGCCGCAAAGAGATATGGCAGAGCAAGGAACTTCACGGACGCTCGTATCGGGCCCTACATGGACCCGATGTAGACTTCCTCGCGTCCGTGTCCTGGCTACGCTTCGGGGACCTCTTTGGGGAAACCGAAGGGTTTGTCTGTGCAATTATGGACGAAGTTGTAATGACGAATAACTACCGGAAATATATTCTACCGGTACGGCTGACATCTGTCGGGAATGTCACCACCTAGGCGAATCGATCCGGCATATTATTTCTGGGTGTTCTCGTCTTGCAAATGGTGAATACTTGCACAGACATAACCTAGTGGCTAGGATTATCCACCAGCAACTTGCTCTTAAATACTCTCTTGTGGACTCAGAGGTACCATACTATAGGTATGTGCCCGACCCAGTTCTCGATAATGGTCGTGTTACTTTGTACTGGGACCGATCTATTATCACTGACAGGACTATTATCGCTAATAAACCTGATATAGTGGTAATTGATCGACCAGAGCGCCGAGCAATGATTATTGATGTCAGTGTTCCGCATGACGAGAATCTCGTGAAAGCCGAGAAAGATAAGCAAATTAAATATCTTGACTTGGCTCATGAGATTATCGACATGTGGGATATTGACTCGGCAGTCATTGTACCGATAGTTGTGACCGCCAATGGTTTAATAGCCAAGAGGCTCGACTCACACCTGCGGAGGCTCTCGTTAGGCAGCTGGGTCAAGGGCGTGATACAGAGAGCGGTACTCCTAGATACGGCGCGTATTGTTAGGAGGTTCCTCTCTTTGGGGCCCTGACCACCGGTAGCTTGGACCCTGTTCCCGATACCGGTGGATGACTATTTTTTATATAATTTGTAAAAATATTTAAAATTTTTAACTAATATGTTGAAAAATAAATGGAAGATATAATAATAATAATACGTTTATTTGTGAGAATATTGTAGTCATAGGTTGTTACAGTTTATGATGTCCAAAATATTCTGCCGTTTCCGGCGCACAAATCTTTACAAAATGTCAAAAAAAAGAAATTGTCATCTTTACATTTACATGAAATACAAGAACTATAAGAGACTTTATTAAGAGACTTTTTTTCTATAAGAGAGAATAAGAAACTTTACTACTTACCACACCCAAATTGCGACAAATATAACAAAAACCGGCCAAGTGCGAGTTAGACTCAGACACGGAGGGTTCCGTACCATTACGATATAAGACGTATTAAAAAAGAACTACTTACTCGTACTAGATCTCGTTCAAACCAATTTTCGTTGGAAGTTTACATGGCAATGTACATCATATATTTTTTTTAGTTTTATCATTCTCTTATTTTAGAAGTTACGGGGGGGGGGGGAGGGACAAACTAAGAAAAAAAAATTAGAAACTTTAACATAATTTTTAAATCCTACCCATAGATACCCCACACGTATGGGTTTGATGAAAAAATATTTTTTGAGTTTTAGTTCTAAGTATGGGGAACCCCCAAAATTTGTTGTTTTTTAACTAATTAACCTACTAATGACTTCGGTCAGTTCAACATGTTCCTGTAACATGAATTAAACCTGGCTGCAACGTTGTCATGCTCCCTAGATGTTATTGTTTGCGGTATCGTCATTGGTCAGGTCACTCCCTTCCCTCTAAAACGGCGAGGGGGTGATGGCTGGTCCGTGCGTTATACTCGTGATCGAGTGCTGCTTGTGGTGACTGGTCGACTTGCTGGCTATCGTGCAATCGTGCGATCTGGTATAGTAGTCCGACGGATCGTTGAGCTCCCTAAAAAATGGTTGAGCTACACGAGGACTGATGTGTACGTGCCGGCAGTTAGGACAGGTCAACTTAAAGCTGCTATGGCTCTTTCTTCACAAGGCCTGATTCTCTGATTTTGTTACAGCATTTCTTCTTAGAGATAGTCAGATAGAAAACGCCAGCGCCATTTAGTTTGAAAACAAAATGTAAAAAATCTACTCGTAAAAATGACTTTAAAAGATTTATTTACAGAAATACATATCTTATATACATATATTTAATCATTTAACAATGCTGACTTATAAATATTATATTTATATATTTTTTGCCCACTAATAGATTTATAATATCATTAAGAATTAGATATTTTAGACATGATCCACTTATTGAAATAGTACACCCTGGTGAAAACGTCAGGAAAGCCCTTCGCGCAGGGTACATTCGCGCTGGTTATGCCAACTACAGTGCCGTTGATTACGATAGCCGGCGTACTCAATCGCTTCCTGTGTTTAAAAGGCTTGTGAAGGAATATTATTTTTCCTTGTAGCTCTGTCACTGTCATCACTATTGCACAGTTTTATACCGTTTGTTGCTTATGTATCTTATTATTTATATGATATTGTATTATATTTATATATTATATATATATATATATGTGTATATATGTATATATGATATTATATATTTATTTATATTATATATATTTATTCCTATTTAGATATATTATTATAAAGTATAGTAATGTGTGCACCATGCTCAACCCCATATTAAGTTCAGTTCAGTAATGTCCATCCAAAGGTTGCCTGTAAGAGATTGCAGATAGCGATAAGGCCACCAATTGTATATTTCTATTTACATATATTTTTTTTGTTAATTTAAGTTTGTTTCTGGTGTACAATAAAGTATAAATTATTATTATTATTATAATTAAGAATCAGTTATTTTAGACAAGATCCAATCTTTGAAGTAGTACACCCTGGTGAAAACGTCAGGATAGCCTCTCGCGCAGGGTACATTCGCGCTGGTTATGCCAACTACAGTGCCGTTGGTTACGATAGCACCGCCGGAGTCACCCTGTAATGAGACATGTATATGACTGACCTGTTAACTGAATCAGTTATGACAGTTCTTCCCCTCTCGTGCTCATGGTCAGGACTAGAGCAAAAAGAGGGGAAATGCGGTCTGTGATAGGTACGATATCACCCACCGCTGCAGCCTTCCCTAGTGATCCATTAGGATTAGCTACACATTAGCCATACTGTAGACATGTATCTAGCCTCTAGTGCCACATTGCAGGCCTCATCCTCCCTTTCCCACACATTTCTAGGCTAGAGGTCGTTATCCTTTTAAAAAAGAATATTTTACATAATAATTTTATTAAAATAGTAATCTTTAAGGTTCGGAACATAAGAAATTCAACAAACAACGGACATACAAACTTTACCCTGTATCGTATGTAATGAAGTATTACATATACAAACACAGAGACCCATATGAATATACTTGTTTGGTGCGAGAATCGAAACGGCGCGGCGGCGGCGACCCATAGTTCCCAAGTTCAAAATATATAGTTCAAATTTAATCACTGAGTCATAAAAGGTCGAAGGGTATTCTTCTTTTTTACATTTCGAAAATTTCTAATTGAAGACGGCGGGGTATGTCGGACTATGTCGTACAGACTAAATACCGTACTTTCTATCTATGCATGGGGTCCCAATTTGAGATTACTCCTCTAGTACCTTATAGAGATTAATAATTGTTACCTTTATTTACTTAAATGTATCACGTCCGGATTCGTATAAATAGAATGATATTTATTTATCAATGTACATATGTCTTACTTGACAAGTTCCCTGGTTACGATCTTTGTAGGTACAAATCTGACTGCCATCGATTGGGTTTGCAAATCCCTTGAATGGTTTCTGGCATTCATCCACGCTCAGGGTCTTGAGGTTGATCATCTTTAGCTGGTTCGATAAAGGACCGTTTGTCTGTATAGGTAAGTAACATTTAAATTATGTTTCTTTTAAAATAACACTTCAAAGTCAAATTTATTAGGGTTGTCCAGAGGCGTCTCTGTGGTACCTAAAAGTAACGCTACGTGAGACTGCCTCATCGGTAGCTTCAATTGAGGACCCAAAACAGAACCGGCGACCTGTGGGAATCGCTCCAGGATTTCACGGCCAGCATCCACGTTTGCGACTACATTGGTCTAGAGGTTCTATTCCCAGATCGAGCGTAGTGTTATTGGATATTTCTAGGAAATTCTAAAATGCAGTAGTTCCAAAACTTTGCCGTTTTTGTCAACGCTAGGAAATGGAGTATAAACCCATCAAAAATTTAGACAGAAGTAAACTCACCGAGATTTTCCCCCAGCCAGTCAACAAGACTGTTACTCCAGCGCCAGTATTCTTGTCGGGCAGCCGTATAGGCTGAACTCGGTCATTGAACCGGATATCCTCGCGCAACCTGAAGACGGCAATGTCGTTGCGGATTGCGCTTCGGATGTAGTTTTCATTCATAATGATGGAGTCTACTTTATATCGGTCACCCCCAGAATTCAAGTGGGTAGTACCAACTACCGCTATCATTGAGTCCTTTGTGAATCTGTAAAGATAAATAAATATTATACATTTTATTGAACAGTGATACTGTCATGGTTATTTGCCAAGGGGCAGCGGATAAACTGGTGGTGAGTATTGGCATTAACCGGGCACAAGCCAAACTACAAGCTGCTGCTGAGAATTTCATAGACAAACCCGATAACACTTTATGCGTAGTAGACGCGCCCATAACTGCATCTCGCAGTGTTTAAGCTTTTCTTACACCACAGGTCCAAACTTTGAGCTGCTACTGAATAACATACATTGGGTCTATGTATAACACTTTGTGCGTAGAAGACGCGCTTACGACCTCACGTTTCCTAAACTTCAGCTTCTAATATTAGATATTAATTATGGCAAGTAGTGTAGCCGCGTATCCGCTAATCATTTTCCCAATTTATAGGTAATACTGATATCCTAAGGATAAAAACTGGTTGTTAGGCTTTTCGGGCTTCTGGATAAAGATTATATCCATCCATAAAATGGCTGCGGCAATCGCTCCATAACGTTGAAGATCAATTTATCACCGCCGCTGTAATTATTACTTAGCTGCTCACTAAAAAGAGTGTTGATCTAAGTCCAAAGAAAAAGTTTACAACCACATACGGTCTAGTGCAATGCGCGGCTGTCAGTATCCATCGCTTATTCAGAATGGCCCCTCCACAGAAGTGATCATTGGACAAAGTTCTTAGCGACACCTGGTAGGGTGCTAGATTTTGCGGGGCAATCTGTCCTCCCACAATGCGCGTACTAAGCGTGTCGGATGCTTCCTCAGGAGGAGGCAGGCATGCTACTTGCAGTATGTTACCTGAGAATATATGTACCTTTAAGTTTTGATGCGTATTTTGCTTTTTGTAAGCTGCGTACGTTATCGCCTGGGCATTGTTGGGAGCAATAATATTATATCCATTACAGCCTAGTTTGGTATCGTGCGTAATACGTGTATACATACATAGCCTATGTGTATTTAATGTATAGACTTTAAAAGTGGTCTGCTCGCGTTGTTATGTGTTACAATAAAACCGTTTATATTATTTACTTTTTATATTATTAAAAAAAAACTTGTGCGCACGGCTATACATCAAGCTATACAAAACCAGTAGGTATACATATAGGCTGGCCTTGAATATTTCGAAAAACCTTTACAATGGGAAGTTAGTCTAAATTGCCTGGAGCGCCCGCGAAGGTTTATCAAAAAAGGATCAACTTTTTGAGATTGCCCTCCTACAGAAACAACAATATGGCGGCACATTTCACTTCAATAACCTTTAATACCACATATACCACACTGATCCAAATCGTTAAAAAGCTTTACATGGTCACCGCATTTTGAGAGACAATAGATATCATATGATTTGATTTTGATATGTTCGCGTTATAATCGAAGGCAGCAAGGAACAAAAAGCCAATTGCAATTTTACGAATTTTATCTAGTATCATTTTTTTCGTAAAAAATCTCATTGTTACTTGTATATTATTGCGTCTATAGGTAAAGTCAAGAACATAAAATATTGCAGCCCCACATCGTAAGACTTGTTCTTTTTATTAACCCCCGACGCAAAAACGACGGGGTGTTATAAGTTTGACGTGTCTGTGTGTGTGTGTGTGTGTGTGTGTGTGTGTGTCTGTCTGTGGCATCGTAGCTCCCGAATGGATGAACCGATTATAATTTTGTTTTTTTTTATTTGAAAGGTGAATTAGTCGGGAGTGTTCTTAGCTATGTTTGATGAAAATCGGTTCAAGATGGCCGCCGCCAGAAAATGGTGGATCACATATTTTTTCACAAATCTCTCAATATGGGTATGAAATGATAGGGCTTGACTAGTAGAATACTACACACTATGACAAATTTCAAATCCAAGATGGCCGCCACCACAAAATGGTGAATTTCATATATTTTTTTCATAATTTCCTCAATATGCGTATCAAATGAAAGGGCTAGACTAGTAGAATAATGTGCACTATATTAAAAGGGAATGAGTAATATTAACTAACGAAATGAAAACTAATAACTTGAAAAATATTTTTTTGTCTGGTAGCTGCTGCATCTCTAACAAGCCTTGCAGCCCGCTGTTCTGGAGTATCATTTAAACGAGACTCAGCAGTATACTGTGCATTCGTACCACGCCTTACTGAACTTTGTTCTGGAGTCTCATTTAAACGAGCTTCTGCAGTAGACTGTGCATGCGTAGCACGCCTTAGCGAGCTTTTTTCTGGAGTCTCATTTAAGCGAGACTCGGCAGTAGACTGAGCATTCGTAGTACCTACGCCTTAGCGAATTTTGTTCTGGAGTCTCATTTAAACGAGACTCAGCATTGCAGCAGTGCATTTCTGGAATACCTGGAAGCACGTTGATCTGGAGTTTCATTAGATCGCGAAGTACTAGTATATTTGGCATTTTTTGTATTACGTAAACAACGTTCAACCCTTGTTTCTTTTGATCTCCGTAAAGCCTTAGATGCAGCATCACTATCCAAACGACGCTGTCTATCTAATGAACTCTCTTGACTACGCAGTTCAGCTTTTCGAGTAGCTTCTGACAATAAAAACCTATTATTTTTAGAATTATTCTCTTTAGGCTGAGTTAATTTGCGCCTTTTCGCTTCGGTTTGAGCTTTTTTAATTTTTCTGCCCAGTCCCATTTTATAAACTAGGCCTGAAATACCTAAGATATCTAAAATTCTTAAGGATAAAATTAAGGAATCCCTACAAAAAGCATGAAATAAAAAAATAAATAAAAAATTTAAAAAACCCCCGACACAAAAAAATAGCATGAACGTAAAGCATAAAACAAGTAAAAAAAAACGTGAAACCTATAAAAAGAAAAAAATAACCATCAAATTATGACCCTACGTAAGTACGTATGAATTTTTTTGATTAAATGTTGTCACGTCGGGGGACCGCTCTTTACATATAAAAACACCTACCCAAATAAAATGATATTAAAATTATAACGAAAATGTTAAAGTAAATATTAAGAACTACAAGTGAACCTAATTTATAACTGAATTTACAACTAAACTATCCAGATAAAAGCTGAAACAAATTTTTTTTATATAAAATTGTCTCTAAAAAATTATAAGGAAAAACACAACTATCAACGACGTCGACGCCAAACTTGATAATGTGACGCTCCACCCGCTTTACGCCCCACACGCGCGCCGCCACGACGGGCGCGCCATCCACCACAATTCGCGGGAGTCGCATTTGGGAAGCAAAGCTTTCTTCAATATTTAGACATAAATATCACAACATTAACGAAAAAAATACATTGAAAACATGGAAAAAAACTTCATATGTTACGTATGTACTTTAGGCTAATCAATTAGAGCGGTCCCCCGACGTGACAACATTTAATCAAAAAAATTCATACGTACTTACGTAGGGTCATAATTTGATGGTTATTTTTTTTCTTTTTATAGTTTCACGTTTTTTTTTACTTGTTTTATGCTTTACGTTCATGCTATTTTTTTGTGTCGGGGGTTTTTTAAATTTTTAATTTAATTTTTTTTATAAGCGCAAGTTGTCAGTTTTTAATTTCACAATATTTGACATAGGATACAAAAAAGGACTGTTTTAAATGTTGATGAGACTATTGCAAAACAAGGATTCAATGAGGTGACCAGCTGTTTGTACAATTATAACAAAACTACAGAGGTAATTATAGGTAGCTCGTCTGCTCGTTTGCCGAGGTTTCCCATAAAAAAAATGTTTTGAAAGACGTATACTATACAACGTATATTGAAGTTGCGTGATTTAACCAACAGTTTGAAAATATCACAGGGCAGAGGTTATGATACATAACAGGTGGTAGGAACTGACTGATCACCACTGATCGATACCACTTGTCAATGTCATCATATATACCTCTACAAGATGCAGAAGTATACAAGTTTGATTGTGATTGCGGTCTCTCATAGACCAAACTAAATGAAGCATAAGGACCCGCGTAAAAGAACACATCACCGATGTCAAGCACCGCCATTCCAGGAAGTCAGCAGTTTGTGAACCTAACTTGACAAGGGCCAGTACGGGCCAGATCATCAGATTTGACAATCTTTGATGATTTGACATGCTTGGAACCTGATCATAGATCCATTAAATCTAAATCCAAGCACAATACTGCGAGACTGAAGGATACGGTGAGCTCGTTTGCGTGACCAGATCGAATAATAATTAACAAGGGTCTCTGTTGGTAAGTAATTTTGACTTAAGAACGACCAACACCTCAGTCCTCCTGTGACCATGGATGCTGTAAAGGATCCGAAACGTCGGGAATTAAATAATATCAATCAAACGCCGCAATAAATAAAGTCCGTAAAAAGTTAAAGTTTAACAAGTAAAAATATTAAAGTTGTTTTTAAAACCTTTTTTTTGTTTAAATAAGAATACCGTTAGGAAATGTTAGAAAAAGTTTAACCCTCCAAAAATCTAATAAACTCTCAACTAAATAACGATGTACATTTTAGTTCGATGTCGATATGAAAAAGGTATAATGAGCCGTCTATTAATTAGTGTGGGTATTATAATTACATTAGGTACTTACCAAACGCTTGAACGACAAAAAGGGCGAAAATAATTTTAAACATTTTCGTAAGGAAACGTTAATTTTCTGATAAAACTAAGTCACATGTACATCACACACCAAATAACGCGCTTATATACCCGTTGGACGTAAGGAAATTAGAAAATGTTTATTCAGTAGTTAGCGATCCGTACTTAAAAAAATAATAAGAATGTTCCGTACCTCAAAAGGTCGCTCAGTCGTTCTCAGGAACGCTGGAAGTATCAAGGTGGAATTAATATCAAATAAGTACAAAAGTCTACGGTCCCATGGAGCTGTAAAAAATTGAGTAAACGTAATAAAATAATATGGACATTTATGTTCACTATCCAAACTCGCCAAAAGTAAATCAAAACTTATAGGGTACTTCCCTCTGTCCTAGAATCATGAAATTTGGCAAGCAAGGGTAAAGTTTAAAAATGATAAAGGATTTGTTAGTTTTTACTTTATTGTGCTGTAAAAGCATATTTGCATATTTATTTGGAATTAAATTATTAGTTTTCATGTTTAATTAATGGGCATATTAAGTGCTTGATAAACATTTCAATAAACTAGAACACTGAAACGAAAACTACATTTGTCAATTCTAGAGTTTTGGACTGGTATTTTCAGCATTTAGAAAGAAGTACATAAGTAATCAAGATATGAATTCATTTTGCAGTGAAAGAAAACTACAATCATAGGCAGGAGTCGAATTGCGTCCCTCCGGTTACGTATAGCGGACGTTATTGCCACTACCGTAGTGGTCTCTCACTGCCTGGCAATGCCACTGCCAAAACTATAATTAAAACAAACCTGTCTGAGATCTTATTTTACCTTCATTAGAAAATTCATATCTTTGTAAACATTTGTCATTATTTAATGTCAAAACATAAAAATAATAAAAACTGTTACAATAATATCCAAACTCGTAGTTAAGAGTCAGTTATGTATAATTGTATTTATGTATTGTTTAATTAAGTTTATACTTTTTGGTATGAGCAATAGTGTTAGCGTCATACCATAATATCATATCGTCCTTGCCAAAGGGAGACAAGACGAACTTTGGATTATCCTAAGTTTGTCTTAATTTTAATGATCCAAAGCTCTTTGTCTTGAAGAAAATACTCATAGCCTGCCATAATGGTCACAGCAAGGCTGGTGAACGTGAGAATCTGGGTTTGATCCCAATGACGAGCGAATTGACATTGGATTTCTGTATACAAGCATTTTTCGTTATCAGCTCGGAGCTTGAATTTGAGTTTATGACGTCAAGCTATAGTTATTATTGTTGTTCGACACTGAGGTTAATTGAATTAGATATAAGTACTAGGATAAGGAAATGTAAAATGTGTGGTGTTTACTGACAATAAATGATTATTAATATTATTCCTTCCATTTCTTTTTAAACATATACATATAGCATGTTGGTCGGACGTAGTCAACTGGAATGGGTGCGCGCGCGCTGGGCGCTCCTGACGTTCACTCCCGGGTGTACTACTTCAACGATTGGATCTAGTCTAAAATATCCGATTCTAAATGATATTAAAGATATATTTGTTATAGGCATCTATATTTTGCCAAAAAATATGTAACTGTAATATTTATAAGTCAGCATTGTAATTTGTAAGCAAACTATTGCACCGCTCAATATTGAACCCGTGTTTTTAAATGTATATGAATAAATCTGTTTGTCGATAACTCCGGCCTTCCATTGACTTCGTATTGGCGACGAGGATGGAATTTATTTTTCTTAAGTCCGTATTTATGCAAAAAGGAACCACCCAGCAAATACGCTTTTCCGAGATATCAAAGGATTTATAAAATCATGTGCAGCTAGATGAAGTAAAATTACTATTTATTTAATTTCAATTTGTCAATAAATATTTATTTAGGTATACCTGTGTTTATGCTGCCTCGTCGGTCTAGTGGTCCCAATCCCGACTGCTACGCTAGAGGTCTTGGGTTCGATCCCCAGGTCGAGCAAAGTGTTATTGAGTTTTTCTATGAAATTCTCAGTAGCAGCTCGGAGTCTGGATTTGTGCCCGGTGAATGGCAATAGGCTCGCCCCCTATTACATGGGACCCAAACATACCGGCGAACTGTGGGTGTACATTAAGTACACCTCTGCCTAACTCTTCGGGGAATACAGGCGTGATGGTATGTTATGTTATGTTACCTGTGTTTATTTATTGTACCACAAGCCAAAGCTGTATTTATTTATTTATTTATACTTTACTGTACACCAAGTATTATTACAATATATACAAAGTTTTTGTATTTGATGATATACAATGGGCGGCCTTATCGCGATCTGCGATTTCTTCCAGGCAACCTTTGGATGGATACGACTGCACTGAACTAAAACTAGGATTGCTAACGGTGCAAAACAAATAAAAGAGGGACAATATTTTAACAATAAATATATCTACTAATGTATATTAATACAAGTATACCAACATACATATAATATAATATATAAATATATACTAATATGTAATATTAAAACATATACATACATATATATCTATAAATATATATTCATAAGTAATAAGCAACGAAAGCTATATTTAAAAGTATTACAACGATAAATAATGTTCCTTCACAAGCCTTTTGAATGCTGAAAGTGTTTGAGCACGTCTAATTGTTACTGGCAACGCATTCCACAATGGAGCAGCCTGAACCGCAAAGGATTTGTCAAAAAACGTTGTGGAATTCATTGGCATTTTGAGCCTCAGATTATCCGATGACCGCAAAAATCGTGTGTGAGTATCGCCAAGGAACTCGAAGCGATCCTTAAGGTAAGAGGGAGTAGAAGGCAAAAAGAGCACATTATAAAGTAGAGTTAGAATATGAGTATTCCGGCGAAGGCGGATTGGCAGCCACTTGAGTTTAGCACGAAATTCAGAAACATGGTCATATTTACGTAAACCAAATACGAACCTTAAACAAACATTTTGAAGGCGCTCAAGTTTATTTAGCTGATGTTCAGTAAGATCAAGATAGCTGACGTCAGCATAATCAAGGATGGGAAGCAGAAGTGATTGAGCAAGCGCAACTTTGGTCGCAGTCGGCAGGAAGTTTCGCAACCTCTTCAACATCGCAGCAGAGGCAAAAAGCTTACGATTAACCTCCTGCAATTGAGCATTCCCCGAAAAATTTCGATCTATATATATCCCCAAGTTTTTAACTTTCTCGCTGAAAGGAATAGTTATATTGTCAAGGGAAACTTGGGGAAGAGTCGTCCAATCGATTCTAGAGATCATCCTAGAGCTTCCCACCACTGTAACCCGAACCTCTTGCTCCAGTCGTATATGCGGGCCAGATCTTCAGAGACTGTAGATATCGCAACCGTCAGATTTCCTAAAGGAATTTAATAAATTAACATATTTTTTTTCTTAAAAGGGGCAGTTATGATTAATGGTACACACCTTGGCTTGAATTGTACGGAAAGTCTTTCCAATGGGAGGTCTAAATTTTAAAGACTCATTTTCCCATTGTAAAGACTTTCCGTACAATTCAAGGCCAAGGTGTGTACCATTAATCATAACTGCCCCTTTTAAGAAAAAAAATATGTTAATTGTATCTGATTCGCATTTAATTTATCTAATGTCTAATATAATATGTTCGTGTAGCAGTGATAGCCTATTGATATGACCATAGGACTGCCATGTCAAAGATCTCCAGTTCGAATACAAGGCACACACCTCTGACTTTTCGAAGTCATGTGCGTATCATTACTAAATTAATTATCACGCGCAGGAAAACATCGTGAGGAAACATGCATACCTGAGAGATTTTATCGATGGCGTGTGAAGTATGCTAACCCGCAGTGGGCTACCGTGGGGTACCGAGCCTAATCCCGCTCAGTCTGACAGGAGACCCGTGCCCAGCAGTGGGACAATATATGAGTTGATCATGAGAAGATGAGTATATTTTTGTATCATTTATTTACAGATAATTCTTTATTCAAAAATTCCGCACTTCAGCCTATATGAGTGGGATAAAAAAAGCGAAATACTAGGAACAGAATGGATTATGCGGAAAAAAATCAAATCTTGAAGTGAACCAGTTGCGCGCCAATGTTTAGAGAAAACAACATTTCACTTTTGTAAATAATTTAAAAAGCGATGAACGAATGACCTGTGAGCTGGCTGGCTGACAGTTGCTTCCTTTGCCTGTATTTTTTTAAAGGGATTTATAAAGAAGGTGGAACGTTTACTAAAGAGAAGATGTTTTCGCAAATATTTATGAAAATATTACATCTGTCTGGAACTTTCATGTTGTGTGAACAGTTTTCATAAACATTTCACGAATTCTCAAAACATATCCGATGCCGTCCGACATTTTCAAGACGACTAACCAAGAAGCGAATTCCTTGAAGTCAACCTTTTGGATATTTTTTGTTTCTTTGCTCTGTCTAATGGGTATGTGGCGTGATTTAAGACATCATCATCATCATCATCATCTTAGACACTTCCCAACTATTTGGGGTCAACTGAGAGTCAAACTGGATAATAGAGACTGGAGGGATTTTTATTTTTAGGATGTTTAATAGCCTACTTATCTATTTCCTACTGATATTCACAAACACCTACTACAAATTGATACCCTATAATACATACTTACATACCATCAGCCTGTATTCCGTGAAGGGCCAGAGGTGTACTTCATGTGTATACCCACAGCTCATGTTTTGGTCCCATGTAATAGTGGGTGAGCCTATTGCCATTCACCGGGCACATAATATCCAAGCTCCAAACTGCGACTGAGAATTTCATAGAAAAACCCAATACCTACATAACATTTTTCTTGACCTGGGAATCAAACCCAAGACCTTTAGCGCAGCAGTCGGGCTTAAGACTACTTGACTAATGAGGCAGTTATTATATATTATATATTTATAAGTTCATAGTTTAAAAAAAGGTTATAGCAATGTGGGTCGCACATTAATAGCATTCTTGTTAACCCCTCGTGCTAAGCTAAATGCTTGTGTTACGAGTCGGTTCACGTCGGTAATGCAATGGGTTTCGAACCGGCAACCACATGATCGCATCTCCGACGCCGCTAAAGTTTTTGTAAAGAAAAGGATTATTTATAAGTAGGTACTTACGTAACTTATATTTGCCTAAATTAATCAGACAGGCGCTCATGAAAAGCTACACAATTTCAATGCAAACTCATTGATGCACCGTAATTCCCTATTGACCTGTACCTGTACTGTGAGCTGTGTACGTCACGTTCCGTACACACGCAGGCAGAAGTGGGTCAATGCCGCGGTCGATACGCTCAAGGTTGGCCTTACTCTTGTGGTATTACTGTTTATTGTACACATTACTGATAATTCTTCTACACTGCATTTTGAGGGACAGACAGTAAACAACACGAGTACAAAGTAAATAAGTTTGTAATGTTATTTAACAGTAACCTATACAAGGCTATATAAGACGTCATCCTATAACTAAATTATCTACTAATCTTAAGGACTTTAAGATAGGAAATGGTAATTACAGAAACGTTAGTTTATTTTTATATTACAACTCTTTGGTTTCTTGATGCAAAAAAACAATAACACTAGTATACGTTGTGTGTGAATTCCTGCTTTAAACATTAATTTATTGTACTTGTAATTAAATCTTATGCGACGATATCCTGTGATGACACAGGATATACGTATCTTAGTTTGAGGCTTAGCGTAGATAAATGGATAGAGTATTGTTTAATGCACACCAAATTCGAATGCAAAGTAAAATTAATTTGATGAGCCTTTTGATGAGCTATATATTTTTTTAAAGAAAAAATATAAAAGCTTCTGGAAAATTACAAAATTCACCGAAAGCTTATATAGTGACATTTCAATAAATTTAACTCGATGTAACGTAAATTTAAGAAACAAAATATTTGCATGCCGCGCGTTAGAGTATACAGGACTGAATCAATATAGTGTAACATCATTGTATAGTATAGTGTGGTTCCGGGCAGTAGAATAAACCTCCCCATTTCTTCGCGTGGATGTTGTAGATTCGATTATGGAATTAATCTGCGATTCAAGGAACTTATCCGCACCCAAGCTAAGGTTGCCGCGTCGAGAGCTGCATGGCTATTTCCTTGCATTCATCCACGCTCAGGGTCGTGAGGTTGATCATCTTTAGCTGGTTCGCTAAAGGACCTCTTGTCTGTATACGGATGTAACATTTAGATTGTTTCTTTCAAAATTACAATTCAAATTCAAATTTATTAGAGTTGTCCAGAGGTGTCTCTGTGGTACCTAAACGTAACGCTACGTGAGACTGCCTTTGACTAGAATAAGGTTCAATTGAGGACCCAAAACAAAACCGGCGACCTGTGAGAATCGATCCAGGATTTCACGGCCAGCCTCACGTTTGCGACTACATTGGTCTAGAGGTCCTAAGCGTGACTGCTACGTTATTGGTCCTGGACTCGATTCCCAGATTGAGCGTAGTGTTATTGGATATTTCTTGGAAATTCCCAGAAGCAGTTGAAATTTTCGAACCTGGATTTGTTCCCAGTAACGGCAATAGACTCGGTCCTATTGTATGGGACCTAAAAACATACCGGTGAACTGTGGGTGCACATTAGTATACCTCTGCCTAAACCTTCGGGGAATACAGGCGTGATGGTATGATATAAAAAAGTTTTAACTAAAATGCAGTAGTTCCAAAACTTTGCCGTTTTTGTCAACGCTAGGAAATGGAGTATAAACCCATCAAAAATTTAGACAGAAGTAAACTCACCGAGATTTTCCCCCAGCCAGTCAACAAGACTGTTACTCCAGCGCCAGTATTCTTGTCGGGCAGCCGTATAGGCTGAACACGGTCATTGAACCGGATGTCCTCACGCAACCTGAGGACGGCAATGTCGTTGCGGATTGCCCTTTGGTTGTAGTGTTCATTCATAATGATGGAGTCTACTTTATATTTGTCACCCCCAGAATTCAAGTGGGTTGTACCAACTACCACTATCATTGAGTCCTTTGTGAACTTGTAAAGAGAAATAAATCTTATACATTTTATGGAACAGTGATAGTGTCATGGTTATTTGCCAAGGGGCGGCGGATAAATTGGTGGCGAGTATATTGGCATTAACCGGGCACAAGCCAAACTGCAAGCTGCTGCTGAGAATTTCATAGACAAACCCGATAACACGCGTAGTAGACGCGCCCATAACCGCATCTCGCAGTGTTTAAACTTTTCTTACACCACAGGTCCAAACTTTGAGCTGCTACTGAATAACATACATAGACCCAATAACACTTTGTGCGTAGAAGAAGCGCTTACGACCTCACGTTTCCTAAACTTCAGCTTATAGTATTAGATATTAATTATGGCAAGTAGTGTAGCCGCGTATCCGCTAATCATTTTCCCAATTTATAGGTAATACCAATATCCTAAGGATAAAAACTGGTTGTCAGGCTTTTCGGGCTTCTGGATAAAGATTATATTCATCCATAATATGGCTGCGGCAATCGCACCATAACGTTGTAGATCAATTTATCGCCACCGCTGTAATTATTACTTAGCTTCTCACTAAAAAGAGTGATGATCTACGTCCAAAGAAAAAGTTTACAACCACATACTGTCTAGTGCAATGCGCGGCTGTCAGTATCCATCGCTTATTCAGAATGGCCCCTCCACAGAAGTGATCATTAGATGTAGTTCTGAGCGACGCCTGGTAGGGTGTTAGATATTGCGGGGCAATCTCCCCTCCCACAATGCGCGAACTAAGCGTGTCGGATGCTTCCTCAGGAGGAGGCAGGCTTGCTACCTGCAGTATGTTACCTGAGACTAAATAAATATTATAAGGTACAGTACCTTTGTAAATTTTGTTGCGTATTTTGCTTTTTGTGAGGTCGGTGAGTCGGTGACTGTACGTTATCGCCTGAGCATAGTTGGGAGCAATAATATATCCAATACAGCCTATTTTTGTATCGTGCGTAATACGTGTATACATACATACATGTATTAAATGTATAGACTTGTGGTCTGCTCGCGTTTTTATGTGCTACAATAAAATCGTTTGTATTATCGGCTACACAAATCAAGCTACAAATCAACAAAACCAGTATATAGGCTGGCCTTTAATATTTCGGAAAACTTTTACAATGGGAAGTTAGTCTAAACTGGTTTTGTATAACGTGATGTTTAGCCGTGTGTACTATTCATCCGATGACGGTGAGTCCTTATCACGTGTGCCCGCAAAAGTTTATCAAAAAAGGATAATCTTTTTGAGATTGCTCTCCTACAGAAACAACAATATGGCGGCACATTTCACTTCATCATCAACCCATTACATTGTCCCACTGCTGGGCACGGGTCTCCTCTCAGCACGAGAGGGATTAGGCTATAGTCCACCACGCTAGCCTACTGCGGGTTGGCAGACTTCACACGCCGTCAAGAAAATCTCTCAGGCATGCAGGTTTCCTCACGATGTTTTCCTTTACCGTTTAAGCGCGTGTTAATTAATGATTAATACGCACATGACTTCGGAAAGTCAGAGGTGCGTGTCTTGGATTCGAACTCGAGACCTTTGAGTTGGCAGTCCAATGGTCATATCACTAGGCTATCACTGCACATTTCACTTCAATAACCTAATACCGCACTGATCCAAATCGTTAAAAAGCGTTACATGGTCACCGTATTTTGAGATAGAATAAATACCTATCATATGATTTGATTTTGATATGTTCGCGTTATAATGGAAGGCAGCAAGGAACAAAAAGCCAACTGTAATTTTCCGAATTTTATCTAGTATCATTTTTTCGTAAAAGTTCTCTTTGTTACTTGTATATTATTGCGTCTATAGCTAAAGTCAAGAACATATCATATTGCAGCCCCACACCCCCTAAAGTTGTTCTTTTTATTTTAAGCGCAAGTTATCAGTGTTTAATTTCACAATATTTGACATAGGATACAAAAAAGGGCCGTGTTAAATGTAAATGAGATGATTGCAAAACGAGCATTCAATGAAGTGACCAGCTGTCTGTACAATTATAACAAAACTTACAGATGTAGTTTCAGGTAGCTCATCTGCTCGTTTGCCGAGGTTTCCCATAAAAAAATTGTTTTGAAAGACCGTATATTGAAGTTGCGTGATATAGCCAACAGGTTGACACAAGGCAGAGGTTATGTATGATACCTAACAGGTGGTAGAATTTAGTTGTTTTTACTTTAATGTGCTGTAAAAGCAAATTTGTGATTTGATAGCCAGGACAAAAAGACATCCACTGAATCATCGCTCAGCTCCACCTAACAACGCTGGAACCCGGACAACCTCGGACCCTGGAGGCTGCAGGTGCATCGATCTCGAGCGACGAGCACCCTCCGCCGACGGGGAGGTCGCCAGCCACCGTATTGTATGGAACCACAACGCCGAATTTATATACCTACATAACAATAATATTTATATTTAGATTAATAATATAATGATCTCATTCCGATTTTTTATATGGTCATAATTTTATGCCTCATTAGTCTAGTGGTCCTAAGCGCGACTGCTACGATATAGAGGTAGGTTCCTAAGTTCGATCACCAGGTCGACAAAGTCTTATTGGGATTTTCTATGAAAAGCAGTCTCAGGAGCAGCTCGGAGTCTGGATTTGTGTCCGGTTAATGGCAATAGGCTCGCCCCCTATTACATAGGACCTAAACATACCGGCGAAATGTGGGTGTACATTAGTTCACCTCTGCCTTATCCTTCGGGGAATACTGGCGTGATGGTGTGTTATGTTATCATATTGTAGGATATGATTAACTGTGCTAGGAAATGTTCAGGAGGACGTTTTCAGTTTCTGGTGAATGCACAGGGTTACGGTGTCCAACAGGAGTTACCTGTTGGCCTCCAAATTATACACGCACACGAAATATAATAATATATAATGATCATAAAAATACAAGTGGACTGTACACGGCACAACAGATAACTGGCGACCCTAACGTCGCCTCATTCATTCCATAAGTACTATAGTTACATAGGTATATGTGTAACACGTCGTATGTATATTTGTGTGTATATAATGTGCACCTACAATATGTTGTTTCATAATTTATATTCATCTACTTAAAGAATGTGAAAACTACAAAATATTGCATTACAGACTGCCTCATTAGTTTAGTGGTCCTAAGCGCGACTGCTACGCTAGAGTTCCTTGGTTCGATCCCCAGGTCGAGCAGTCTCATTGGGTTTTTCTATGAAATTCTCAGTAGCAGCTCGGAGTCTGTATTTGTGCCCGAATATATGCAATAGGCCCGCCCCCTATTACATGGGACCTAAACATACGGGCGAAATGTGGGTGTACATTAGTACACCTCTGCCTTCGGGGAATACAGGCGTGATGGTATGTAGTTATTGCAATCGTGAATCTAATTCGAACCAACATTTACTGTGCAATCATTACATCATATTATTTTACTTCTTACTATATGCTGACTACTTTAGTTTCAGTTTCCGAATTCTTGTTTCTTTATTTATTTTTTTATCATATACTTAGTATGCCCATTAATTAAACATGAAAACGAATTATTTAATTCCAACGTAAGGACAGATAACGACTCCACACATTGAGCGGTCTTGACATCGGTAAATAATTTTAAATTATAAACTAGCCGATGCTCGCGGTTTCACACAAACTTACAATAACTCCACTACAAGGCGGCGTATACCATGAAACATGCACCAGATTTTAAGTTAGATCTCCAGCAATACAACTGTGAAACACTCATACAATTTCGTGCAGTAGTTCTTGCGAACATAAACGTACAGATAAAAAAAAATGTTTTGGCTTCTGTTGCTCTAATGAAGACGCCTATACTAGTTTTTCTTCAATATCTTTAATGTACAGACATCGGTCTTTTATAACACGTACCTGTTAGACATTGAATGCACAAGTTGATTTGCTCACATGCGGTACCAGTTTCAATGTTAATACTGTAATGTTGAACAACAACGAACTCGAACAAACTCCCCATACAATCACCTTCTTACCAGTGAAAGTCCTGTCAATATAGGTCCAGCCATTTCGATGATTAGCCAAAACAAACAGAGACAGAAATTTTAAAAAAATGTTTGAATGTACAGTATATACTTTCATATGGATTTATTAAATTATTTGCTTTTTTTACATTACAAACGGATGCCTACTTAAATTTTATTCATTTACATAAATATAAATAATTTAGACTATCGTAAGTTTACCCACAAATCTTATATAAACCTCCAGCTGGGCTAAAGTCCCACTTTAGATGAATTACAATTTGATTCATACTAAAAAAAAACTACTCCGAGATCTTAGAAATGGTCACTCATTCATACACAGGTGTAGCAAGCTCTGTTTACAACGCAGAGCGAGTGATCAGCACAGTAACTACTTAGCCTAATAATATTTCTTCCATTCAATTCAATACGTTATAGGTTATAAATTAACCATATTTTAATTTTAAAATTGCTATCTAATATAAACTGGAGCCTCATCCAGTAGTCCATGTAGAAGCAGTCAGTGTCCGTTCTCCCCGCAATGAGTTTCAAGAAGGTTTTGGGGCTCCCACGTCTGTCTGTCTTTAGTCTGTCTGTCTGTAGTCAATTATTGATATCCCACGCAGGCGGGTCCACTCAACCTAATGCTAAATTTTTAATGGTCTACTGAATCCGTTAATGAATTTTGTTATTTGTATAGTAAAGTAGAACCTTCACCTTCACCTTCTGGGGAAATGCGGACCGCTAATACACATGCGCAATGCACATCTGGGGAAACATGTCTTGACCCCAGATGAAATAAGGGAGTTCACCCCTAAGAAAATTCTGCAGTTTATAGTAGCTGCATGGTTTAGCGGTGAACTCTGAATCAATCATTAAGTGGCGATCACAATAGACCGACTGCGGTCGTAGTGATATTATAGCACTAAGTCGCAAAAAAAATAAAAATAATAATAGTCAAGTAGAAAAGCTTTTGATGTTAATATCACGATAACACTTCAATATTTAGCTTAAGTATTATTTTAACAGCATAGAATTACATTGGCATTTAGAAACAAAACTGTGACCTAAAATAATTGAAAAAACAAAACTGTGAATTAATAATTAATTCGGCTTGTAAGGTGAACGATCAGCCTTCAGAGCCTTATCAGTAGCGACATGAAGGAATGAGTGCAACTTTCTAATGTATAACAGGCTAGTTGACTAATATTTTTATATGGTTCCATGAAAAAGTTGAACATCTACAAATAAGTAATATTTATACTTAGTATTCTATTCGCTCGTCAAAATCGATGCGTCGCCCTCCATCCTTGTATGACCGCAGGCGTCCCACAGGGAGCTATGTTAGGACCAGTACATTATTCTTGCCTGTAAGCAAAGTGAAGCCTGTAAGCGGAGTGCAGTGATAGCCTTGTGATATGACCATTGGACTGCCAAGTCAAAGGTCTCGAGTTCGAATCCAAGGCACGCATCTCTGTCTTTTCGAAGTCATGTGCGTATTAATAATTAATTATCACGCGCTTAAACGGTGAAGGAAAACATCGTGAGGAAACCTGCATTCCTAAGAGATTTTCTTGTCGGCATGTGAAGTCTGCCAACCCGCAGTAGGCTAGCGTGGTGCACTATAGCCTAATCCCTCTCATTCTGAGAGAAGACCCGTGCCCAGCAGTGGGACAATGTAATGGGTTGATGATGATGATGATGAAGCAAAGTAAAAAGGATTCGCACTCAGGGTATTGCGTTACTGTGACGTGTTATGATATTTTTGTGTTACCGGTCAACGATCTGCGCTCTGACAATTTTTTGAGAGATACTCCGTTTCATGTAAGGCGGTGAATATTGTTATCGTAGATGCATTTTATGCTTGAAGTTTTTACGACTGAGTGACTTTCAAGTGTATGAAAAAGGACTTTTTAGATGCATTATGATAAGCTTACGATATCTTCATGAGAGTAAAATATAGTTTGTTAACCTACGCGTCTGAATGTCAATATTTTACAGCAGAGCTGCAGAGCAGACTATCTTTGGAATATAAACAGTGACAACCTAGTGATATAACCATTGGAATGTCAAGTCTATGGTCTCGAGTTCGAATTTAAAACATGCAACTTTGATTTTTTGTAGTCATGTGCATAATAATTTATCGCACGGTAAGTTCAGTTCACCATTGAACCAGACATTTCCTCGATGAAATATATGAAGTCTGCCAACCAACATGAGAAAAGGGGTGGACTTAAACTACTCAGCTAGATAGTAATTTCAAGTCTATGCCAGTGCCGCTTTTCTGTCTTCCAAGTTGCCATCCGACGTTATAAATAAGTCGCTAGTAACGACCACTTCAGTACATTTAAAACGAAGCTCATTCCACGCCTGAGAGCATTTACCGCCGACTTGCTTCCAACTTTTATTATAAATCTCCCGTACCCCGTATTCAGGCCCCATCTACTAATGAAAATTGTTTCCGCATGCGGTCCCTATGGCATGCGTGAACAAAAATCTCTCGCATCCCAAATGCGGAACCTAACGACCTTAATGTAAAAATGCAGGCCTACACAATCTATCTATCTATCTATCTATCTATCTATATATATAAAAGGCAATGTCCCGGCTGACATATCATCGCCCAGCCGAAACCACTAATGATAGAACTTTGAATCTTTGTGAGGATATTGCTTTTATACTCTAGGCGTCATTTAAGAAAGGATTTTTCGAAATTCATCCCCTAAAGGGGTGAAATGGGGGTTTAAAGTTTGTATGAAACTCTGTCATTTCTAATTTGAAATAAATGAAATTTGGTATTAAGACTCTAAATACAAAATCATAAAACACGTCCTTAAAGATTTTTTAAATTTCATCCCTTAAATGGGTAAAAAGGGGTGTTAAGATTTGTATGGATATTTTTTTGTTTATTATCAGAATTACTTGAAATTCAATAATTAAGCTCTTCAACATAATTAAAGAAATACGTATTTTTGGATATTTTTAATTTCATCCCTTAAATGGGTAAAAAGGGGTGTTAAAGTTTGTATAGTTCTTTTTTTGTTTTTTATCATAATAACTTGAAATTGTTTATATATGCTTTTCAATATAATTAAAGAATCACGTATTTTTGGTTTTTTTTAATTTCATCCCTTAAACGGGTAAAAAGCGTTGTTAAAGTTTTTACTGAAAATACGTTGTTTATTATCAAAATTACTTGAAATTAAGCATTTAAGCTCTACAATACAATTAAAGTAACACGTATACTAAGGATATTCTTAATTTCACCCCTTAGCCGCATAAAAAGAATTACTGCCCCTATATAGTGCAAGTAAGGAAATCAATTTTTATTATTACCTAAAGCTATGTATTCCGTTCTAAAAATAAATAAATACGAGAATTTCATAATTTGAAAATCATACCAAAGTCGCACATATTATCATTTAGCCAACCATTTTGTGTCACGCACTTACTTTTGGCTAAAGTGCTAAGTAATCAGGGCATTGTACAGCTGTAGCTTCATCTGGAATAGCACCTACTATGTTGGAAGGTAAAATATACGGCTCACGCCGTGTTTAAAACTTCTTCTTTAGTTTCATCCGTGTCGAAACTACGTTGTGCAATAATATCTTAGCACAGGACATGGCTTAAGTTCTCCAAAACACTTATTGTATGGGATGAGATTTCTATAGCATACAAAGGTGGAATTGAAGCACATAATAGATTCTTACAGCAATAGAGTGATTGGTGGAGTTCCTGTGTCGCTGGCAAGGGAATGGCGTCAGATTCTGTTATACCTAGAGGAACCCGAGCAGACGAAATCAGAGCAACCTCAACATCGTCATACCTATAGACCAACATAATGATTATATCTATAAAATAAAATATGAGAGAGATACGTCTGTTGGAAAGTTTTCAGAGCTATAACTTAAAATAGGAAATGGGGATTATCTCGCGTTAGGTGGCTATGATAGGTCTAAGAGTGTATACTGGTTTTTCTTACAAACATGTCTATAGATTGGCTGTGCAAACGTGCAGTACTGACTCCGAAAAACAACAGTGCAGCTGCTATTAATTACATACTTCTTAAAACGTTGGAGGCCCAGAAATTGAATGCAGGTCTATCGATTCAGTCCTACAAGCATGAAACAGTTTACTATCATGTCATGTGTTCCTTAACAGTGTTAACCCTCCTTGTGACACCAGTAATGCTGCTGCGTCTCCGCTTAAACTATGTAACGGGACTAGACTGCGAGTAACAACATTGCACAAAAATATTAAAGAGGCCATTATGATTACTGGATGCATTCGGGAGAATCACTTTTCACACCTCGATTACGATTACATTTCCACCTTAAGATCTGCTTTTCAATGACCATAAAAAAAATAGGGTGAGTTATTAAAGGTGGCAGGCATAGATTTAAGACAAGACTGCTTCTTACATGCGCAATTGGTGTCAAAATCACCAGACAAAAAAAAACAAATGAGTAAAGTGGTCTACCACTACCATCTACTTGTACCTCCCCGTAGAAAGCGATCCCACGAGTCCTCCTGAATGATAGACCATCGCTCTAGCTATTAGAACACGAATGATCACGAATGAATTTAATAACAAATAATCATGTTATTTTGGAAAAACTTAAACAGCCAAAATCATGTTGTCCACGCGGGCGAAGCTGCGGGCGGAAAGCTAGTGGAATATATAACAATTTAATGTATGTACTTTATCGCAAACAAAGTTAATCAGAAATTACAAATACTAAAAGCAGCGCACAAAAAGCTGACCCTATTCCTCGATATCAATTTCCACATAGCAGCAAAGAGGATTATTTAATAGACGCCGACGGGGTTTGCCTGTAGAGGGGTATCGAAGTGTCTTTTGCGAGCACGCACTGGGACGAGTGTACACTGTTCATCCAAGTAAAAGTGAATTCTATTATATGTGCTTTTTACTATACACAGTCTATTTAAGACTATTAATGGCGTTGAGCATTCTACCTTTCACGGAACTAGAGCGCGCTGATGGGGTTAGTGTGGCAGAGTCTGATGAGCGTGTTATTAATCGTCGCCTTTGCTCGCTTCAAGATATTGTTACTTCAATAAATGCACTTTGAATCTTGCCTCGCAGAGCCGCAAAAAACCACTTTAGGTCGGTAAGTTAGTCAGAGTATGTTACAAATTACAGTTATTTCACGATGACGGAAATTGTAAACAATAATATCGAGACACTTACCGATGAAGAAATATTAAGAAGTGTCAATGAACAGGATAGTGAAACATTTTTCCCGGACGCCGTTGATGGTACAGGAAAAACCTTTTTGATTCGACTATACGATCTAAAGGGCGAAGACAAGGAAGAAGGAAAGATTGCACTAGCTGTTGCCTTTTCGGGGATTACTGCCACTTTACTCCCTGGAGGTAAAACTGCCCACACTGTTTAAGATACTCTTCGACCTTGATATAGACGCAGAGTGAAGCCTAATCGTTTGGAATGAGTGTTCGCGGCCGCTAAAGACCACAGGCCTTGGATGACGAAAATTGCTCTCTGTAAGACATCCGACGAAACGATCACATCATGGGAAGGTTTACCGTTTCATTTTATTCAGACTCTATCCGTTATAACCCGAAGAACTAGAGTTGATGAGCTGAGCGCATGTCTCAAATGTTCCGTGCTCTGGCCCCGGGTATAGAAATTGAGTCTAATGCGGAACACGAGGACTCACTTAAGTGGCAACCTCCACCCACAATAATTTCTGGACGTTTTATTTAAAATTCGACAAAGATTCATTTCTCGAATCGAATGAGTTAGTAACTCTACCAGCAAACCTTTGTAAGATTGTTGCTTCGGTAGAGGAACTCATTCATTTCGTTTATAGAGATTTATCTCAAGTATTTAATTTTTTTCATTCTTCTTTTCCATTTCAATTTTAACGTGGGCAGTATCTCCCGAGCGTATGTTTCGCTATGAACATAAGCATTAAGCAAGTTGCAAGGTCAGACACTTCGAGGCGCCGATGTCGTCCTCAGCAAAATCTGTTTTTCACACGGCAACTTATATTGTGTTGCTTGCTCACTGGTCACTATCTCAGATAATATGTTTGTGATGGTTCCTATGGGTGGAATATGAAATCTGTTTATCTACCCGTTCTGAATTCATTTTATTGGGTTTTAATTCTCAACTCTCTCTGAAAAAATGTATACCTACTTGATTATAAATTCCACGAGTATAAAATGTACAGACATCGGCCTGTTACAATTTTATTATATGTTGAGACAAAAATATTAATAAATGGACCGATCTAACCGATTTCATATTTACTCTGTTCTGTTTCCGACACAGCATGTTACGCTGCGTGTGCTGCATCTTTGTTGTTTATATGTAGCTTTGATAATTCAATTTTTGTATTTGTATAATAAACTCTAGTGTCTAAATTCTATTGTCGGTGGGTAAGACACTTTTAAAAAAAGTTATAATAAAAATGTTCTTATCTGAGATGTGGGCGTTTGTTGCCACATTTACCAAACGGTACAATTATGTTAGTGAGTCACGTATTGGCTCTTGTTTAGTGCAATAACATTTCTTTTATATAATTATTTTTGGTGGAAACTCTGCCCTCAATATGTCACATACGGTTTTGTATTCCATTCCATCGCATCCTCATAGATATGCGCGTAATATTGACGCTAAGTCGCTTTCCCCTCATTTATTCAAGGCTGCTATCAATTTAAATTGAATTAAAAATTCGTCTTCCTAAACTCGAATTATCTATACCCGAAAAGAATTACTTAACACTACTTAAGAATTTTGGAGTAATTCCTACAATCAACAACTGTCGGCGACCATCCCGTCTATGGAAATGGCGAAGGTAATTTCTAAATAATATCCCGCAATATAAATGTATTTTGTGGACGAAAACTGTGCAGAATACCCTAACGTAATCAGTACAATGAACTACTACTATAGCCCCTCTGGTGTCAAATAGAGAAACTACAATATTGATAAGAAATAGTTTATGCTGATAAATAGATTATTTAACTAAGTAGCACGGAAAGCACTTATTATTGAAGTTGGAAATTATTTTTATGAAAGGCAATTGATATTTAACGTAGAAAGTTAATAGTTTGTAATAATTATGAGCCTAGCTGTAGCGCCACCTATTGTCAAATAGAGGAATATGTGTGTAGGCAATATTAGGAAATAGGGTTTATATTATTTACTTGAAGCGGCACGCTAGCGCCATCTATCATCGAATAGAAGAATAAGGTTAGGTAAATAATAATTTATTGATAGTTTGTGCATATTATTTATCTTAACCGACATGTAAACCTCATGTATCGTTGAAGTAATAGATAATAGTACGTAAATAATAGTTTGTTGATAGATATAAAGATTATTACCTTGACTGGCATATAACGCCATCTATTGTCAAGAGGCAGAATCAAAGAAGGTAAATAATAGGATATATTGATAGTTATGTAGATTATTTACTTTAAGATAGCTCGCCAGCGCCACCTGGCGTCGAAAGGCTCACCGTTATCTAGAATATTCATGAAAATATAACTTAAATAATGACTTTATGTAGAAAATAGAGGGCATAGGATGGTCCTAGAATATTTAACTATATTGTCTTAACATGTACTTATCACCAGCTTACGATTTGATATGATAATATGATAAGTTTTGATATTTAATGATAAGGTGATAAGAAGTAAATATATTGAAATGTATATAAGATTAATGTGAAAGCATGTTAGGATATGTGTTTTAAGTTATGTTCAAAGGATCTAGTGAGATCATAACAGATGTAGCACATCGGGTTAAAGTTATCCAGAATTTTCCCACGTTCCGAAGTTATTTACGAGATAGTTCTGGAAAAGTGATATGCTATTTCGCAAGTTAATCATTATTGTGTCATGTAATAAGTTTAATCTTGCCTAGAAAATAGCTAATATATGATAACAATCCAAATATAGCACAATCTTAAAGAAATATGGAAGATTTTATGAGTAGAACATTTCGGGTTATGTAAACATAAAAGTTTTTGTTCTAGATACTTTTTTGTTATAAGTGCTACATTTGTGACATATGTACCATATTATAGAGTAAGTCTTGGCGCATCCAATGATGTATAATACATGTACCTTATGTCAAGATTTAAGTAAATAAATGAGTTCCAAAGGGTTCGGTCATATGCTAGATTAATCGAGAATAGTACGGCCACTATTTAAGGCAAAGCCGCTAGTTCGGCAAACGCAGTCGCTATCCAGTCGTCGAAGAGGACACACCTCGAGTGATAACGAACCCCGAGGAAAGTTCAGGTGCCAGTATTAGTGATGTGTTTTTATTGTGTTCAGTGGTGGTAGTGGTTGTGTTCCCTTGTTCCCTGTTGGACCCCCCTTGACCCTTCTTATTCCTAGAATCTCAGGCGCATTACCGGGTGCGCGGGACGGGTGTCACCAGCGAGGGCCGCGACTCGACGTGTTTCATTCCGAGCCGCGTCTCTGACGTACGCCCGTCACACACAAAACGGGAGATTGTCCCGGGAGCCGGATCGCGACGCACTGTGTGTGTGCGAGCCCCGCGTCCGTAACATATGGTCCTTCGAGCCGGATCCGTGTTGTAGATTCTAGAAGATCAGAAGATGCCAGTCACCCGCTCTCAGAAAGGGCCAGAAGAGGTCAGAGGAGAGTCGGAGGAGATCAGAAGAAGGTCAGGAAGGACGACGTCAGGGTCAGAAGATATGTCAACAGGGACCACGGAAGAGAGTACTGCTACTGGAATTACGGAAGCGGCTGTCGAGACGGCCACGTCCCATGGTACGGGACAGAAGGAATTGAGAAGTAAGGGTATGGCCAGTCAGAGGATATGTACGGTTCCAGAAGTTGCACCAGTTCAGGCAGCCGCAGCACTAGTGAAGAACCTAGTACCTGTGGCAACAAGCAGGAGGGCACGGTCGACACGTACCACGAGTTCCTCAGCCAGAAGACGTGAGCTAGAAGCCAGGGAGGAGCTGGCCCGCCGGGAGCTGGAGAAAGCCGAGGCAGCTGAGAGACTAGCTCGTGTCAGATTGGAGTTGGCACAGTGCGAAGAGGAGGACTCGGTTGATGAAGAAGATCCGGAAGACCGAACAGCCCATGTACAAGAATGGATCCAGACGTCAATGTTGAACGAGAAAGATCAAGGAAAGCAAGAGCCACGAAGTGAGTGGCTCCAAGAAGACTCCCTGCTAGCGAAGGTAGAACAGAACTCTGGAACTAAGAGAGATACGGGAGAAATTCAACCGCTAGCAGATGTGTTAAGGGAAGCCCTTACCACACGTGGAGGACCAGCATCGCAACCGAAGTATATCTATGAGTTACCGTACTTCGATGGTAACAGCAGCGAGTGGTTGGCCTTCAAGGTGGTATATGAAGATACGGCGCCTATGTTTAGTGATACGCAGAACATGGCACGCCTGAGGATGGCAATTAAAGGTAACGCTAGAGAAGCTATTAAAAGTTTGTTGTATTCTGAAGCTTCTCCTACAGAAGTGATGCAGGCACTAAAACGGAGATATGGAAGACCTGACGCGCTGGTGCTAGCTGAATTAGAAAAAGTGAGGGCGTTGCCCAGGATAAGTGATAATCCTAGAGATATATGTGTATTCGCTAGTCAAGTAAACAACAGCGTGGCGGCAATTAAGGGGCTAAAGAAGCCACAGTACCTGCACTCACCAGAGATGATGAAACAGATCGTGGAAAAGATGCCGACAGTATTGAAATTCAGATGGTACGACTTCACTGCTGAAACGAAAGATGAGTTATCAGATTTAACGTTGATATCAAAGTTCCTGAATAATGAAGCGGACAAGTGCGGTGCATATGCAACCATAGAAGAAAAAAGCGGATTCAACCGGTCACATCGGCAAACAACGTATTCTGCCATGGAGATGGACTCGAGGGACAGAGACAAGAGGTCTGAAGAGAAGATATGTCCTCAGTGCCAACGTGAGCATTTTCTATTGGATTGTCCTCAGTTCCAGAAGGCGTCAGTGCAAGACCGATGGACGATCGCCAGAAATAATCGTGTGTGTTATAAGTGCTTGCGAGGAAGACACCGGAAAGAAGGTTGCAGAAAACCACCATGTATGAAATGCAAAAGATGGCACCATCATATGCTCCACTTGGATTCGAATGAAGAGCAGAAGCAGGACAGAGACAACGAAGGAACGCAGCAGACTGAAACGGCCACAAACAACACGGCTCCTGTCAATACAGTGAGAAAGATAAGAGCGTACCTGAAGATGACACCGGTAGAAGTTTACGGCCCCAAGGGATCAAAGAAAATCATGGCACTTATGGATGAAGGGTCTACCGTGTCTCTATTGAATGCAGATGTGGCAAAACAGATCGGTGCGACAGGTGAGAAGGAAGAACTATGTATTGAAACTGTTGGTAGCAGACTTGTGAAGAAAAAGGATTCCCAGAGGCTGACTATGGAGATAAGAGGGATCCACGACAGCAAGAAACAGACCCTCGACAGCGTCTGGACGATAGACGACCTGAAGCTCGCGCCACAGTTCTTAGAAAGGAGGAAAATAGAACAATATCCTCACCTAGAAGACATCGCCGGCCAACTTTATTATGAGGCAGAGCCACCTCAGTTACTCATCGGTCAAGATAACTGGGAGTTGATAATCTCTAAAGAAGTAAGAAAGGGTAAACCAGGTCAACCAGTTGCTTCTAGGACGGAGCTAGGATGGGTGATTTACGGGTGTGACACAAGTGATGCGAAACCAGTACATTTCCTGGGTAACTGTCTACACGTCGGTAGTGACATGGAAAAAGGGATGCATCCAAGAGAGTAGATAGGGTTGCCACCAAAAAGACCAATGACAGACCCAGAAGGAAGAGCACTCGCCAGCCTGGAAAAGATCTGTAGAAGAAAGGAATATAGACGTTTCGATGCCGAGCTGCTAGAAACGGGCGAAAATATGTTATTATTGAAGAAAAGCCAGAAAGAAAGTTTTAAGGAAGACCTTGAGCGCTTACAGCAAAACAAGCAACTCCAAGGCAGCAGCAAGTTAAAGAGACTTGACGTCATAATAGAAGAAGGACTACTGCGGTTGAAAGGAAAGATAAATGCAATTGAAAACGCTACGGAAGAATACAAGCGACCCATAGTCCTAGATAGTAAGAACAGAATTGCAAGGAAAATCATAGAAGACTACCACTGCAGGTTCAATCATGGAGATCACGCCACCGTCACGAAAGAGATAAGGAAACGCTTCTGGATAGTTGGATTACGATCAACACTCCGGATAGTGCAACATCAGTGCGTCTGGTGCAGAATAAATAGGGCGAAGCCACGAGAAGTACTCCCAGACGACCTACCAGCAGAAAGGTTACGTCGCGGTGCATATCATTCCACGATGCACATGATCGTGAGGAACAAGCCTGCAAGATATCCTGGACCTGATAGCCAGAGAAGAATCCACGACGTCAAGACAAGAAGAGGAGCGCTGCGCCGGCCGAGTTCCAGAGTAGTGCTGCCGGGAACGGGAAGTTCGCCTTATTCAGGAATTGGTGCAAAGCACAAGGGGGAGTATGTCGGCGACCATCCCGTCTATGGAAATGGCGAAGGTAATTTCTAAATAATATCCCGCAATATAAATGTATTTTGTGGACGAAAACTGTGCAGAATACCCTAACGTAATCAGTACAATGAACTACTACTATAGCCCCTCTGGTGTCAAATAGAGAAACTACAATATTGATAAGAAATAGTTTATGCTGATAAATAGATTATTTAACTAAGTAGCACGGAAAGCACTTATTATTGAAGTTGGAAATTATTTTTATGAAAGGCAATTGATATTTAACGTAGAAAGTTAATAGTTTGTAATAATTATGAGCCTAGCTGTAGCGCCACCTATTGTCAAATAGAGGAATATGTGTGTAGGCAATATTAGGAAATAGGGTTTATATTATTTACTTGAAGCGGCACGCTAGCGCCATCTATCATCGAATAGAAGAATAAGGTTAGGTAAATAATAATTTATTGATAGTTTGTGCATATTATTTATCTTAACCGACATGTAAACCTCATGTATCGTTGAAGTAATAGATAATAGTACGTAAATAATAGTTTGTTGATAGATATAAAGATTATTACCTTGACTGGCATATAACGCCATCTATTGTCAAGAGGCAGAATCAAAGAAGGTAAATAATAGGATATATTGATAGTTATGTAGATTATTTACTTTAAGATAGCTCGCCAGCGCCACCTGGCGTCGAAAGGCTCACCGTTATCTAGAATATTCATGAAAATATAACTTAAATAATGACTTTATGTAGAAAATAGAGGGCATAGGATGGTCCTAGAATATTTAACTATATTGTCTTAACATGTACTTATCACCAGCTTACGATTTGATATGATAATATGATAAGTTTTGATATTTAATGATAAGGTGATAAGAAGTAAATATATTGAAATGTATATAAGATTAATGTGAAAGCATGTTAGGATATGTGTTTTAAGTTATGTTCAAAGGATCTAGTGAGATCATAACAGATGTAGCACATCGGGTTAAAGTTATCCAGAATTTTCCCACGTTCCGAAGTTATTTACGAGATAGTTCTGGAAAAGTGATATGCTATTTCGCAAGTTAATCATTATTGTGTCATGTAATAAGTTTAATCTTGCCTAGAAAATAGCTAATATATGATAACAATCCAAATATAGCACAATCTTAAAGAAATATGGAAGATTTTATGAGTAGAACATTTCGGGTTATGTAAACATAAAAGTTTTTGTTCTAGATACTTTTTTGTTATAAGTGCTACATTTGTGACATATGTACCATATTATAGAGTAAGTCTTGGCGCATCCAATGATGTATAATACATGTACCTTATGTCAAGATTTAAGTAAATAAATGAGTTCCAAAGGGTTCGGTCATATGCTAGATTAATCGAGAATAGTACGGCCACTATTTAAGGCAAAGCCGCTAGTTCGGCAAACGCAGTCGCTATCCAGTCGTCGAAGAGGACACACCTCGAGTGATAACGAACCCCGAGGAAAGTTCAGGTGCCAGTATTAGTGATGTGTTTTTATTGTGTTCAGTGGTGGTAGTGGTTGTGTTCCCTTGTTCCCTGTTGGACCCCCCTTGACCCTAATTATTCCTAGAATCTCAGGCGCATTACCGGGTGCGCGGGACGGGTGTCACCAGCGAGGGCCGCGACTCGACGTGTTTCATTCCGAGCCGCGTCTCTGACGTACGCCCGTCACACACAAAACGGGAGATTGTCCCGGGAGGCGGATCGCGACGCACTGTGTGTGTGCGAGCCCCGCGTCCGTAACAACAACACTGCGGTACATGGAGCAAAATATTATTTTAATTATTAAACTTCTTTTCTCGTTCCTTTAATATTACGTTATAACATAACATACCATCACGCCTGTATTCCCCGAAGGGTTAGGCAGAGGCGTACTTAATGTACACCTACAGTTCGCCGGTATGTTTGGTTCCCATGTAATAAGGGGCGAGCCTATTGCCATTCACCGGGCACAAATCCAGACTCCGAGCTGCTACTGAGAATTTCATAGAAAAACTCAATAACACTTTGCTCGACCTGGAGATCGAACCCAAGACCTCTAGCGTAGCAGTCGTGATTGGGACCACTAGACCAACGAGGCAGTCCTATTACGTTATATTGCGGGCAAAAATAGCTCGTGGGATTAATAAACTTCAGGTTGATTCAAATGGCGCTTTTCAGTAAAGATCTGATGATGGTAAATCTTCATGGCCTAAAAGGAAATACCCATCTTTTAGATTAAGGGTTAAAACTCATCATTATCCTATGGGGCAATACCAATATTTTGGCCTATGTGGATATAATAATATTTTGCCTGTGGGGCCTTTGTTGCAAGACCCATCTTTCCATTTATGAAACGCTACACTTTTTTTGGGAAACCATACTTATAACCTATATGCCTTTTCTATTATTCAGGAAGAATAAAATAAGCAGGTAATATTGTAATTCAGGAATATATCATAATCTATATACTCACATACATTATATATACGGGTAACTCGCCAATCTTCTCCAGAGAGTAATCTTGTTCCTCTCTGGAGTTAAAGACACGGATATTCTTCAACAAAGTTAGTTTAAACTTTGTTCAAGCTATGACAAATTAACTGCAGGGGTTACATAAAGAGACAATCGGGGCAGTGGGGTGAGTTGGATATCTCGTAAGCGTCTCAGTGACCCCGCGGGGCAGAGGTAAATGCAAATGCATTACTTAGAACTTCAAGGAAAAGTGTAAGGGTTACCATGTTTTAAGAAGGGAAGACAAATCTACAGATTATTGTTTTTTATATCACAGATAGGCTTGCGCTTGACCACAACTCGCCTGATGTTAAGCAACGAAGTGGTCTACGATGGAGCGCGCTTGCCTAGAACAATGATGAGTTAAAATAATCAATATAACGCTATAAAATCCGTAAAAAGTAGTTTTATTTCAATATCTAGAAGAAACCTATCCACCCTCGTCTTAAAGACTCCCAAATTGTAGGTCTCGGGGAACAAAGACTCTACCAAAGAGTGGAGCAGATTTTCAGACATTTTAGACGATATCTAAAAGAAACTTGACTACCTAATTAGTCCTCAGCGCGACGGCTACGCTATAGAAGCCCAATTCAATTTGCGGTCAGTGGAAACGAAACGGGGCACTATAAAAAAAGACGAAAATTTTAAAAAAATACTTACTAAAATCCTTCGCCTAGTTAAGCCTTCGGGACCCGGTGGGATATGGGAGTAGTAGGGTGGGGGAACACTATGGCACACCTCAAGGGCATTGACCTTGACCTCAAGGTCATTGACTTTGAGGTCCAGGACAAAATCCCAAAATCCTAACTCCGCGATTCCTACTAACCTTGACCTCATGGTCATTGACTTTGAGGTCAAGGTCAAATTTCTGAAGGTCAAAATCAGCTATTCTCCTGAGGTTACCAACCTTGACGTCACTGTCTTTGACCTTGAGGTCAAGGTCAAAATTCCTAAAGTCAAAATCCGCGATTCTCCTAAGGTTACTGACCTTGCCCTCATGGTCCTTGACCTTGAGATCAAGGTTAGAATTCCGAAAACCAAGATCCGTGAGTATCAGGAGCAGTAACAGGTCAATATTCATGGTGTCCTTGAGGTCAAGGTCAAATGGCATTAGGGTCAAGAACAAGTGACTTTGAGGTCAAGGTCAAGTGATTCCGGAGGTCATATTGACGGAGCACCCCTTCGCGGGGCTCCTACTTCTGGGTGGTTTAAAAAAAATAACCACGAAGGGGATGGCGGGGTCTGCAGACCTCGCCATCCCCTTCTAATCTAACCTATCCGAGTCGGGATGCCCGAAGTTTCGAGCTCGCTACGCTCGCTCTTGTATCCTGAATTCTCCTAGTACAGGAATATTGAATTTTGTAACCGATCCCTTAGCCTTTGACATCGTTTTTACGACAAACTCTTGGTCGGAGACAAAAATCACCCAGATGCTTTTCGCCATATTTTTGGGTGTTCTATACGAAAGAATCACGACAACAATGATTTGAGAAAAACAAAAATCCATATCCATATCTTGTTCTGGATCAGAAAAAAAAAACATTATTTTCTGTCCCTGACGCCTTTAATAGAATCCGCTCGACATCGCTTTTACGACAAACGGTTGGTCCGATTCACGGAGACAAAAATCACCCAGATGCTTTTCGCCATATTTTTGGGTGTTCTATACGAAAGAATCACGACAACAATGATTTGAGAAAAACAAAAATCCATATCCATATCTTGTTCTGGATCAGAAAAAAAAAACATTATTTTCTGTCCCTGACGCCTTTAATAGAATCCGCTCGACATCGCTTTTACGACAAACGGTTGGTCCGATTCAAACATCACCCAGATGCTTTTCACCTTACTTTTAGGTGATCTATAAGATAAAATCGAGAAAATAATCAAATATGAAAAAAAAAATATGAAAAAGTCCTCTTCCCTCAGTGCCCGCCCAGTGATTTCAATTTCCAGGTCTGGTAAAGTGTTATTGGGATTTTTTTAACTCTCAGTACCAGCTCGGAGTTCGGAATTGTGTACAGTTAGTGGCTAAACATACCGGCGAAATGGAGGCTACATTAGTATACCTCTGCCTAACCATTCGGGGAATACAGGTGTGATGGTATGGTATGCATCTAAGATAAATATTTTATTATTATGTATTGTTTTAGGATCAGAATTATATTCTACTTTTGATTTTGTCTGGGTCGGTTCCATCGACTTACCAATTATTCTGAGGCCTACCAGAGCGAGGCAAACCCTGCATCACATCTCGACCGCTTTTGAATTTTTTTGATAAAGTCGATTCACCTTCACGTTCGCCTTCTGTAACATTTTCAGTGACTCCGAATACGAAATTCCATTGGCGATGCAAAATTCCAGACAAACTATCATATGTTCGATGTTTTTGTTCATTATGAAATTCGCAATACACACTAAATATGATATAACTAAAAACAGCACTATGTTTAACATAAAAACAGATGCAACTCAAACTGCGCGCAAAAATGGAAAACAATTGTGCCAATCTAACAACAACAAAAAGAAATGTGAATTTGGAACCATAAACAAATCATCCATTCCCAATACTTTCTTGACTGATGTATATAGTTCCAACCTTTTTTTTTTTTTTTTTTACGTTCGGGGAATCCTTTTACGGACTTCCGCCGCCTTGTGGAGGCGGCGGGGCGTGTCGGACTCCACCCCCAGAGCGGGGGTGACTACCGACTAAACCCCACACGGGTGTTACGCCTCTCCACATAATTGCCGGGGTTACGGGAGCGATGAATCATTCATCCGCGACCCCGGCATTGGCGGACCGCTTTAGAGTGCGGTCCTCGGCTCCTGAGAGAGGGGGCTGTATACTCCCCCACCTGCCAATCCATGAGCGGGCGCGGCACACTCCGACCGCGCTTCCATCTCGGGCCTAGTGCTGGACGGACGGACTTCCCCAAGTCCGCCGCCCGTGGCCGCCTACGGTTGTTGGAACAGGGCGTTGTATGCCCTGTTCCTGCGCCCAGTGCGTCGGGCGCGGATTGGTTGGGTGGAGGTAGCCTCCCTCTCTCGTTCGGCGACCTCCTTAGCGGCGATGACCTCCTCGCAAAACGAGGCCACCGCCTGCCATGCAGATTCGCTGCCGACCATACTGTCGATAACGACCGGCAGCGAGAGGTCGCCGCCTATCTCCTCGGAGAGGACACGGCGCTGCTCGGACCATGCAGTGCACTCAGCGAGCGTGTGCTGCGCCGTGTCCTCTAGACTCCCGCAGTGGTGGCAGCGGGCGTCAGGCTCTCTTCCGGCTATATGGCACAGATACTTGCCGAAGCAGCCATGCCCCGACAGTACCTGCGCCGGAAGGTCAGCACGCCATGACGCCTTGCCAACCACTCCCTCAGGATGGGCCGGAGGGCCTCAATGGTCCGATGGCCCCCGGCCCCCGGTCTCGCGAGCCGGTCCACCCATTCGGCGACTGCCGCACGTTGTAGGTGCGCTCTGCACTGGTCCAGTTCCCTCGGGACCACCGTCTCTCCGCGAGCTCGCAGACCCTTGCGCCATGTAAAGAGTGACGCAAGGACCCGGGCGTCTAGGTCCCAAGGGAGGAACCCCGCCAGAGCGCACGCCGCCTCCGCCGAGATGGTGCGATACCCGCGGATGACCCGAACGGATATCGCACGCTGCGGCCGCCGCAACATCGCGGCGCCTCGGCACGTCACCTCGGTGGCCCAGACAGGGGCTCCGTAGAGGGCCATAGAGCGGATGACCCCCAGGTAGAGCCGCCTGCAGTTGACATTTGGGCCACCAAGGTTCGGCAACAGTCGCCCAAGGGCGCCGGCCGCCGCCATCAGCCGCCCCGCGAGATGCTGGAAGTGGGCCTCAAACTTCCAGCGGCCGTCAAACACGAGCCCCAGGTACCTCATGCATTGTTTGACATCAAGGCGGACCCCACCGATGTCAATGTGGGATCCAGTCGGAGGCACCCTACGGGGCCCGTGGAAGCAGACCGCCTCGGTCTTGTTGAGCGCCACTTCCAGCCCCAACGCGCGGATCCGTGCAACAACTTGCGCCACCCCCGCAGTGGCAAGACGGGCAGCCTCTCGGAACGATTCCTCCCGGGCTAGCACGAGCGTGTCGTCAGCGTAGCACGTCATGCTAACGCCCGGGAGTATGGCTCCCCGCAGGACCCAGTCGTAGCCGATGTTCCACAGGAGCGGTCCGAGGACGGATCCCTGCGGAACACCGCACGACATGTCCCTCGTACAGACACCGTCGCTGCTCGTGTACGTGACACACCGGCCGAGCAGATAATCCCCGACTATCCGACGCAGATGGGGCGGCACCTCATGCCAACGAAGCGCCTCCATGATGCAGCTCCACGGCAGGGTGTTGAAAGCATTGGAGATGTCCAGCGACACCGCCAACAACACCCCGCCTTCTGCCACTGCCTCCTCCGAGTGGGCCTTGACGCGCAAAACAGCGTCTACGGTCGACCGACCCACTCGGAAACCGAACTGGTTGTCGGACAGGTCGGGTCCCTCTCGCGTCATGTGCTTGACGAGGCGAGCGGCAACAATGCGCTCGAAGAGTTTCCCAACCTCGTCAAGCAGCACGATCGGCCGGTATGCCGAGGGTGAGTCCGCAGGACGCCCGTCCTTTTTAATGAGGACGAGTCTGCCCGTCTTCCACTGCCTCGGTACGCTCCCTCGGTACGCGCCTCGGAGCAAGCACCTTGAGCGCCAGTGCCCAGGCGCGACCAGGCACACCGTCTGGTCCCGGAGCCGTGCTCTTGGCCCGCATGCGCAGCTCCGCTGCGCCGAACTCGGCTTCCGTGACCTCGGGCACCTCTAGCTCTTCGCGAGCTTCGCTACGTCGCGACCCCATCGGTGGCGGTACGTGCTCCGCTCTGCTGGGAAACAGAGCGGAAACAACGTTGCCCAGGAGGGCTGGCTCCAGCGTCTCGGTCAACGGGGGCGCCCATGGCCGGAGTTTGGCTCGTACGAGCTTGTACGGCCTGCCCCATGGGTCCCCGTTGAGCAACTCTAAAAATTGCTCGTTGCCAGCCTCCCTCGCCCGGGTGATGCTCAGCTGCAGAGTCTCCTTGGCGGCTTTGTAGGCATCGTACAGCTGAGCCTCCACGGTGGGATCGCGACGCCGTCGTCGACGGTGTCTCGTGTAGAGGCGCCGGGCCGCAACACACTCCGTGCGCAGGCTTGCCAGCTCCCGAGACCACCAGTAAAGGCAACGCCTTTGAGGTACCGACCTGGCTCGCGGCATGGCCGCATCGCAGATTTGCGTCATTGCATGCCGGAACCAGGCCGCCTCGGCCTCAACATCTACTGGCTGCTCAGGAGCAGAGAGCCAGGCATGTACTATGGCGGCCTCGATTAGGACGTCCCTGTCCAGCTGCTTTAGGGCTCGCAGCAGTGCTCTGACTCGAGCGACCGCCGTTCAGGGCCGCTGAAGGCGCGGAAACATTGAACCGGATATATCGATGATCCGACAGGGTTTCCACGCCCTCCATCACTGTCCAGCCCCGAACGCGACGCGCCAAAGATGGGCTCGCGAAAGAGACGTCCACGATCGACCCGCCATGTCGCCGTACGCACGTGTGCACCGTCCCGCGGTTCAGGATGTCCAACCCCGTCGAGACTGTCCACTCCTCTAGGACCTCGCCACGCGCATCGGTCGCGGGGCAGCCCCAAGCCGTAGATTTGGCATTGAGGTCACCGAGGAGCAGGACGGGGCGGGTGAGGTTTCGCCCAATCAGGGCTCCCACGTCCCCGAGAAAAGCCTCGAACTCTGCGAGGACCCTGTTGGGCGAAAAATACACCCCAACCACAAGGACACCCTGAACCACTGCCGCAACGCAGCCCGGCCGCCTGTCTACCACCGCCATCGTCGCTCCCAGGGAGGCCTGGCAAATAATGGCAACTGAACCAGCTGGGTCGCCCACCCAGTTGTCCCTGGGAGGGACAGAATAAGGCTCCGCGACAACGGCCACGTCTATCAACCACTCCGCCATGCTCTGGAGTAATAAGTCCTGAGCTCTGGCACAGTGGTTGATATTGCCCTGCAGGAGCTTGCATTCCGCTAAGAATGTGGCGGCTCAATATCCGCCACGTCCATGGCCTCCGAGGCCCGGGATGTCTGCGTGAGAGTGACTGGGGCTCTCACAGCAGCCTTTCCTGCCTTTTTGGTGCGAGCCGAGCAGGACTTGGCTCCTACACGATGCCCGGCGGGCTTGCCGGCTGCAGCGCACACAGAGCAGTGCGGGGCGGCAGAGCACTGCGCGGCTTTGTGCCCCGGCTGGCCGCAGCGATAGCACTGGTCGCTGCGGTCGACTTCGGACGAGTACGTGTGCTGGACGTGCCCGCCGTACAGGCAGCGGTAGCACTGCATGGGCCTTGGTTCCAGCAGTGCCACCTTCGTCTCAACCCAGCCAACCTGCAGGTTACCAGCGCCTGCAAGGGCCTTGGCCGCAGCTACAGGGCAGCGGAACCAGGCCGTGCCACGTCCGTCGGATCCACGACGGTCACGTCGGTGTCCGCACAGCCCCCGTATCGTGCGACCGCCGCGCTGACCTCTTGGGGAGTGACAGAGTCGTCCAGACCCGACACGCGCAGCTCCGCGCATTTGTTGGGTCTGGAGACCCTCACGTCCTCCTCCTTGAGGCACCCACGCAGCGCCTCCGCCAGTGAGTCAGCCTTGTCACCGTTCGCGGCTCCGGGTATTTGGAGAATCCGCGCACCGGTGATTGCCCTTTTAAAATGGAGGGATGGGATGCCGAGGCCTGCAAGATCGACTTTCTGCTTGGCCTCAGTCAGCACCGATGCGTATGACACGCCCCGTTCCTCCGCCCCTGGCTGCAGTGAAATCACCACTGCTGCGGAGCGTGGCACTCGCAGCTTTGGCGACTTGGCTGCAGCCTTTTTCGCTGCCGCCTCCTTCCCACTATTCTTCTTTTTATTCTTCTTCCCCCTCTTCCCGACCGTCTGCCATTCCCCTTCCTGGGTATTGGCACACTTCTGGTGCCCTTGGGAGGCAGGGGCAGGGGTGGGGGCAGGGGCTGGGGCAGGGTTTTGCTGCCCTTTTTTGGGTCTCCCTTGGTCGGCCTGGGTCTCTGACCCTCCTTGTGGGTTTGAGCCTCCCACGGACTTCTTGGCCGCTTCTGCGTAGGAATTGCCCTGCGCGGGCCTCGCCTTTGAGGGCTCTTCCACCCTCCGTTTGTCCGCCGCTAGCGGCGGCCGGAGGGTCTGTGCTGGGAGGAGCCTCGGCTCCAGCGCCTCGAGCCGGGCATTTATCATGCCCCCGACTTGGATCATGATGGCCCGCGCTATCCCTTCAACCTGGTCCGGCTTCAGCGGTCCAGGTGCTGGGGCTGAGGCAGCGGCGGCGCAGGACGGCCGCTCTTGCTGCCTACTAAAGTCGGCCCTTAGAGCGGCGATATCCCGCTCGAGGGTCTCCACTTTCTTGTGGAGACGGCTGTTCTCCTCCTGGAGCTTTGCCGTCTCCTCCGACGCAGTTCGGTCAAGGAGAGCCCCCATAGCCTCCTTGATCCCTTCGGCCGCCTCCTTGAGGGCACGCGTGAACGTACCCTTCAGGTTGCCAGATTTTGTGGCAACCTTCAGGATGACGTTCACGCCATCCGACACCTGGCGGCTTAAAGCCGCCGACGTTAATCCCTCCGTGGTGGTCGCCAGAGCAGACCGCCTCTCTCGGGCCTCACGCGCCAATTCGGTGACCTCATCGGCTGCTGCAGTCCGTCTCTCCTCCCGCCTCGCGGCCTGGAGGACCGCTTTAGTGGAGGTGAGCTCTGCTACGTCCTCCTCCATCGGCGCCGAGCCGGAGTCACTGTCGCCGCTGGGCAGCGGTGTGTCGGGGCGCTTGACAAAGCGACCCAGAGAGTCGCGCGACAGCGTCGAGCCCGACGCTCGCCCCCTTCTAGCTGTCGGTATTTTAGGCGCCGACAAGTTCTCCTCGCTGGAGGAGAGAACTAATCCTGGCTCGCCTTGTGCCACATTGTGCGGGCGTTTATCACCCGCCTTTTTAGAGCCTCCTCGGCTCCCACTCTGATGCACTGCATCCTCTTCATAATTTTTATTTTTTTGTAATTCCATTTAGAATCCCACGAGTATGGGGGAAATAAAGGTCAACCCGGGCAGTGCCCCCTGTACCCGGGTAAGCGTATAGTGTGACCCAACCAGGGGGTCCGCAGGTACCCTGGTGGGGGTCGCACTAGCGGCTGGTTGCTCCGTAGAGCCCCGACCAGCCACTCATCTCCTCACGGTGCGCCGCCGCTTGAGATTCGGGGTGATTTTTTCCTCGAGGTTGTCTTCCTCGCAGTCCGGGCGGTTAAGCCAAGACTGACGGAGGACACCTTACGCTGAGCCGCGAGACATGACCACTGCACTCAGCATAGTGTAAGGTATCCTCAGATTTGGCGACGGTGGCAGAGGAGACAGAGCTCCCGCTGCCTGCTCGACGGTAGGGTGAGTACCCGCCGAGCCCGCCCTTGCTCCTCCATCGTACCCTCTGATGAGCAGAGGGATACATGGAGCAACGTCCCTGTGGCCATTGAGCGGCCCCAGCCACGTCAGACATTCGCCACGAGCAATAAGACTCCCCGACTGGAGAGAGTTATTGCCCGTGCCCAGGGTGCACCGGCTCCACAACGAACGACTGCTGTTCCCCCCGGACGTATCCAGAAAGGACCAGCAGCCGGGAGCACACGAGGAGGTTGTCTGACCTGCACCCCATATAGTTCCAACCTTTTTTTTTTTTTTTTTGTGCGTGTGGAAAATCCTCATGGACATCCGCCGCCCGGGGAAGGCGACGGGGCGTGTCGGACTCCACCCAGAGTGGGTGACCTACCGACTAAAAACCACACGGTGTTCCCTCTCGCACCTACGTCGGGGCCACGGGAACTGTACATTCGTCCGCGGCACCCGACTGGTGATGGCCCGCCTCTGCGGGCCCCGCCGTGTACGGGGGAGTCAAAACTCCCCCTCCATCCTAGAGGGGCGCGCGTGGAACACCACGCGCCGCCGCCTCGGGTCCGGTCCCAACATGGAACGAGGGGGGCTGGTGGACATCCCCGCGGCCACCGCCCCCGGACCCATTTACGGAGGCTGAAAGAGGGCGTTATCTGCCCTCCTCCGACGGCCCCCGGTGCGCCTGCTGCGGATCGGGATGGTACTCAGACTTTCCCTCTCCCTTTCCGCAGCTTCCTTCTGCGACATGACAGTTTCGCAGAAGGAAATCACTGCGTCCCAAGACTCCTCGCTGCTGACCATAGCGCGAACGACGGCCGGCAGCGATAGGTCGACACCCACCTCAGCGACGAGGACACGGCGCGGCTCCTCCCAAGCTGCACACTCTATGAGCGTGTGCAGCGCCGTGTCCTCCCGACACTGGACGCAGTGATGGCACCGGGCGTCCGGCTCCCTGCCTATGCGACACAGGTACCTGCCGAAGCAGCCGTGCCCCGAGAGCACCTGCGTCGCCCGAAACGTCAGGGAGCCGTGCCTCCTCCCGAGCCAGCGCTCGAGCACTGGCCGGACCGCCTCGATAGTGGCGAGGCCGGCGGTAGGGCGTGAAAGCCTGTCCCGCCATTCCGCCACCAGGACCCGCTGGAGCTCCTGCCGGCGCAGCGAAAACTGTCGCTGCACCGGCCCCGCACCTCGCGTCCGCTCCTCCTCGCGCCACAAATGGAGTGTCGCGAGGACTTTCGCCTCCAGGTCCCAGGGCGGGGATCCGGCCAGTGCACAAGCCGCCTCGTGGGAGATCGTGCGATAACCTCGAATGACCCTGACGGCCATCGCTCGCTGCGGTCTTCGCAGCACTGCGATGCTGCGGGCCGTCAGGTCGGCCGCCCACACCGGTGCCCCGTAAAGGGCCATGGATCGCACGATCCCCACGTACAACCGCCTACAGGCGGTGCTCGGGCCTCCCAAGTTGGGAAGCAGCGTTGAAAGCGCACCCGCCGCGCCCATCAACTTTGGCGCCAGCCGCAGGAAGTGGGGGCCGAAGTCCCACCGGCTGTCGAGCACCAATCCTAGGTACCTACTTCATGGTGGACTCGACAGCGATCCGAGCCCCCCCCCACCACAATATGTGATCCCGGCGGCGGCGCCCGTCGGGGGCCATGAAGAGCGATGGCCTCCGACTTGTTGAGGGCTACCTCCAGGCCGAGGCGCCGTATGCGGCCCACCACCTGTGAGACCGCACCCGTAGCTATCAACGCTGCTTCCCTGTGCGAGCTGCCCCGAGCGGTGACCAGCGTGTCGTCTGCGTAACACGTCAGGCCCACCCCCGGTGACAGCTCGCCCCTCAGCACCCAGTCGTACCCGATGTTCCACAGGAGAGGGCCCAGAACCGAGCCCTGTGGAACACCGCACGACATCTCGCGCTGGCCCGTGCCATCGCGTCCCCTATAGGTGACACACCTGTCTGCCAGATAGGCCCCAACGATGCGGCGGAGGTAGGGAGGCACCCTATGGTATCGCAGGGCCTCCCTAATACAACTCCAGGGCAGGGTGTTGAAGGCGTTGGTGATGTCCAAGGACACCGCCAGCACGACCCCACCCCGGGACACCGCTTCCTCCGCCTGGACTCTCACTCGGAGTATGGCGTCGATGGTAGAGCGCCCACGCCGAAAGCCGAACTGGCTGTCGTCCAAGTCCGGCCCCTCTGTGAACAAGTGGCTGGCGAGGCGGTCTGCAATAACCCGCTCGAACAGCTTGCCCACCTCGTCCAGCAGCACTATGGGCCGGTAAGCGGACGGTGAGTCGGCAGGGCGCCCAGCCTTTCGGAGCAGGACCAGACGGCCCGTTTTCCACGGAGTGGGAAACTGGCCCTGCTCTAGGCACGCCGAGAAGAGTCCTCTCAGCTGGGGCTCTAGCTCCTCCAGAGCTAGGACGAGAGCGCGGCCCGGCACTCCATCGGGCCCCGGAGCAGTGTTTTTGGCCCGGAGCCGTGCCACGGCTGCTCCCAGCTCTGGTCGTGTCACCTCGGGGACGCTGGCATCTTCATCAGGCTCTGCGGCTGTGGGCGGAGCCATCGGCGGCGGAGCGTGTTCTAGTCTCGCAGGGAAGAGAGCTGCGACTACATCTTCTAGCAGCTGCGGCTGGAGACCCTCCATGAGTGGGGGGCCGGGCGGGCGAAGTTTGCCCCGCACCATGCGGTATGGGCGCCCCCACGGATCCCTGTCCAGGGTCTCCAGCATCTCCTCCCTGGATCGCTTCTTCGCCGCTTCGATGGCCAGCCACAGAGCCTCCTTCGCCGCGCGGTACGCCTCGTACAGCGCGGCCTCCACTTCGGGGATCCGTCGACGTCTCCTGCGATAGTGGGTGTACTGGCGCCTGACCGCCACGCACGTGACGCGCAGCTGCGCGATCTCAGCAGACCACCAGTACACCTGACGCTTTGCGGTTTGTGTGTGAACCCGGGGCATGGACGCGTCGCAGATCTGCGTCATCGCCCCGCGGAACCACTGCGCCTCACGTTCAACGTCGACGGGTCCGTCGGCCGACCCCCTTATCCAAGCCTGGATTAACGCTGCCTCCTCGAGAGCCTCCCTGTCGATGCGCGTGAGCGCCCAGCGTGGGCCATCCCTCTGCGGGGTCGATAGACTGCGACCACCCGCGGTCTGGGCGGAGACGTCGAACCGAATGTAGCGGTGGTCCGACAACGTCTCCACCTCCTGGGCTGCGCGCCAGTCGCGGACGCGTTGCGCTACAGCGGGGCTGGCGAACGAAACGTCCACGATGGACCCGCCCCGCTGCCGCACGCACGTGAACACCGACCCCCGGTTCAGGATGACCAGGCCCGTCTCGACTGCCCATTCCTCCAACACCTCGCCCCTCGGATCCGTGGCCGGGGATCCCCATGCCGCAGATTTAGCGTTGAGGTCCCCGAGTAACAGCACGGGGCGAGGGTGATGACGGGCCACGACGGCCCCCAGCTCGACCAGGAAGCTCTCGAAGTCAGCGAGACTCTTGTTGGGCGAAAAGTAAGCCCCAATGGCGACTATGCTGTCCACGAGGGCGGCCACCCAGCCGCGACCTCGGGACGCGTTGGCAAGAGTCCCGCCGATGATGGCCACCGAACCGCTCAGGTCACCCACCCAGTTGTCTCGGATGGGGACGAAGTATGGCTCGGCGACCACGGCAACGTTAATCGACCACTCTGCCATGCTTTGAAGGAAGAGATCCTGAGCTCTGGCAGAGTGGTTTAGGTTCCCCTGGAGGACCGATAGAGCCATTATTTAGATGGCACATCGGTCTCCATCTCGACCACGGCCTGGATGGCCGGCGGTTGGGTTGGCTTGGGGGGGGTCTGGTTGACTCTGGCCCCGCTGGGCTTTCCCTTCTTTTTGGCCTTACGGGCCACGCAAGTCTTGGAGCCAACACGGTGGCCCGCAGACTTCCCCTCCGACGCGCACAGGGAGCAGTGTGGGTCAGCAGTACACTGCACGGCCCTATGACCGGTTCGGCTGCAGCGGTAGCATGGATCGCTGCGGTCGACTTCGGACGAGCACGTGTGCTGGACGTGCCCGCCGTACAGACATCGGTAGCACTGCATGGGCCTGGAATCCAGCAGTGCCACCTGTGCCGACGACCACCCTACCAACAGACGATCAACGCCAGCCAAGACTTTGGCCGCAGCCACAGGGCAGCGCATCCAGACCGTACCCAGACCATCGGGCCCGGTCCGGACTTCTCCGACCCTGATGCTCCCCGCAGCACAACCGCCAACCCGTGCGGCGACGACGCACACCTCCTGTGGGGTGACAGAGTCGTCCAGACCCGACAAGCGCAGCTCCGCGCATTTAGTGGGTCTGGAGATCTTCACTGTGTCCCCATTCAGGCACTCCCGCAGTTTCTCTGCAAGGGAGTCTGCCTTCTCCGTCGTCGCCGCTTCAGGGATCTCAAGAATGCGGGCCCCCGTGACGGCCCGTCTAAATCTAAGGGAGGGGATCCCGAGGCCTGCCAGGTCAACCTTTTGCTTGGCCTCGGCAAGGATAGACGCGTACGTGATCCCTCTCTCCTCCGCCCCTGGCTGCAAGGCAACCACCACCGCAGACGAGGTGGGAGCTCGCAGCCTTGCAGCTTTTTGTTTTCGGCTTTTATTTTTGGCCGCCTTCTCCTTCTTTTCCTTATTTTTATTTTTTACAGTCTGCCATTCCCCTTCTTTGGGATTGGCAGCTGTATTTTCCCTGCTTTCAGTGGGGGGGGCACTATTTGCGCCACCCGACCTCTTCCTCCTCTTTCCCCTCTTGCCCTTCTGAGGCTGTGCGTTTGGTGACACAGCCTTCGACTGGCCAGTCTCGGACTGCGCAGACTGGGGTTGGGACGCCTGCATGTGAGTGGCCCCGACCACTGGTGAAGTGGACGCAACGGGATTGACCGGGGTGACAGTTGCCGTTTTCGCCCCCTGCACCGGCTTTGTGGCCGCCTTCGCCGGCTGTGCGGGCCCCGTCCTAGAAGACTCCTCCATCCTCCGTTTGTCCGCCGCTAGCGGTGGTCGGAGGGTTTTGGCCGGGAGAAGTCTTGGCTCCAGTGCCTCGAGGCGGGCATTCATCATGCCCCCTGCCTGGAGCATGACGGCCCGCACAATGTCCGCAATCTGATCCGACTGAAGGGACCGGGGTGACGGGGTGGAGACAGCGGCGGAGTATGATGGCCGCTCTTGCTGCCGACTGAAGTCGGCCCTTAGAGCGGCGATGTCCCGCTGAAGTGCCTCCACCTTATTCAGGAGGCGGCCGTTCTCCTCTCGGAGCCTAAGCGTCTCCTCTGACGCTGAGGACGCTAGGAGGACCTCGACCGCCTCCTTAATCCCGTCGGCAGCCTCCTTGAGGGCCCGCGTGAACGTCCCCTTTAAGTTGCCGGACTTGGTGGCAACCTTCAGGATGACGTCCACGCCATCTGTAACCTGGCGGCTTAAGGCCGCCGTCGTCACTCCCTCAGTATCGGCCGCAAGGGCCGCGCGCCTCTCCCGGGCTCGACGGGCCAGCTCGGTGACCTCGTCGGTCGCCAATACCCGGCGTTCATCCCGCCTCGCGGCACTCATCTCCGCCTTAGTGCGGACTAGATCAGCGGCAGCGTCCACTTCCGCTGCTCCAGAGTCGCTCTCACCGCTGTGCATCGGCGTGTCCGGGCGCTTAATAAAGCGGCCCCGGGAGTCGCGCGAGCTGGGTGGTGGAGCAGACGCTCTTCCCCCTCTCCTGGCTGTGGGAACTTTGGCAGCTGTCAGCAAGTTCTCCTCGCTGGAGCCCAGTCCCGTCTCACTCTCCGACATTTCGTCACGCAGACGCTTTGTCGGGCGATGTCCTTTCGACGACCCCTGGTCGGAAAGGATTTGGTCCCCGGAGGGACATGAGCCTCCTCGGCTCTTGCTGCCGTTGCCGGCAGACGGATGGCATTCGTTGCCCCCCCCAGAATACGAGGGGCAGACGAAACCCGAGGGTTCCGTGGCGGATTCTCCGACTGCGAAGCAGCCGGTACCGCCCTGGGGTAATAAATTTTTTGCGTTTGCCATTTTTCATTATTGTCCTTTAAAGGGTGTGGTCCCTATCTCCCCCTGTACACCTTTTTTGGATTTTATTTAGTTTTTTATATATCTTTTTGTATTTTTTTGTTTATTAAAAATTGCGGAGAACCCTCCGACTTGACGACGGTGGCAGGGGAAATGGATTTCCCGTTGCCTGCTCCCTGAGCCCGCCCTTGCTACTCCACTGTGCCCTCTGCTAAGATCAGAGGGACACGCGGAGCAACGCCCCTGTGTCCAAAGAATGGACCCCTCCCATGTCAGACTATTAGCGCACGAGCAATAAGACTCCCCGACTGGAGAGAGTTATTGCCCGTGCCCCAGGATGCACCGGCTCCATAACGAACGAACTGCTGTTCCCCCCGGATGTATCCAGAAAGAACCAGCAGTCGGGAGCACACGAGGAGGTTGTCTGACCCAGCACCCCATATAGTTCCAACCTAACCTAACCCAAATGATTCACCAACAAAAGAAAAGAAGAAACGTTGTCGGTCTGTATGTTTGTACACGCATTAAGCTGATTTGATTTGAAGCTGCCTCTGCTTGAAATTGGATGAGGTTTTCACAATTGTATTGCTGTAAAATCTGGTGCGTGTTTCATGTTGATACGCCACCTAGAAGTATATAAGTGTTATTAAGTCCTTTTGGGTGAAACCGCGAGCATCGGCTAGTTTATAATTTAAAATTATTTAAGTCAACACCGCTCATGTGTGGAGCCCTTATCTGTCCTTACGTTGGAATTAAATAATTAGTTTTCATGTTTAATTAATTCCCATACTAAGTATATGATAAATGTTTTAATAGGGAAACTAGAATTCTGGAACGGAAACTACAATAGTTAATACTGAAATAAGACTTCTAGAATTTTAGACTGGTCTTTTCTTCTTACTAAAGTAGGTAGGTACATATATTATTATGTAATGAAGATATGAATTTTCTAGAGGAAGAAAATACGATCTCAGGCAGGAGTCGAACTTGCGTTGCACTGGTTTAGTACGCCGGCCGCTTTAGGTACTAAGTTACCGAGAGTTACCGACCGACGTGATACTGAATGTCTCTTCCACATTTTACGTCTTAAAGTGATGTCAGCAGCCTTGACTTGAAAATTCATATCGTTGTAAACATTTACCCTTATTTAACGCCAAAATAATATTTTGGCATTTGTTGCATGGTCACAAGCAAGGTTGGAGACGTGAGGATCTGGGTTTGATTATAATGAAGTGCAAAGTGTCATTGGATTTTTCTATAAAAAAATTACATTATCAGCTCGGAGCTCCATTTTGTGTATGACGTCAAGTTATAGTTATAATATTATTGTTGTTCAACACTGAGGTTAAATTAATTAGATATAATAAGTACTAGGACAAGGAAATGTAGGTACGGTGTTTACTGGAGATAAATGATTATTACTATAATTATTTCCTTTTTTAATTTTATGAAATAGGTATATTTTTACATTTTTAAATATTTTTAACATACCAGCGAAGTGTGGGTGTACATTAGTACACCTCTGCCTAACCCTTCGGGTAATACAGGCGTGATGGTATGTTTAAATATTTTTTTATAAAATAGAAGAGAATATCAATATTAAAAAACCGGCGGTTAGGACTTCAGCGGAAGAAACCTAATACCTAATACGGGCCGTGTCCTGTATCAAGCCCTTGATCAAACCAATCAACGAGAGCCTCCTTAGGCGGTCCGTATTAAGTTGATACCTCTATAAGTCCATACATTACTGAAAGTAAAGGTCTTGACAGGCGGACTTTTCTTCTGTGTATATCCTGAGTTCGTTTACAAACAAACTTACACAAACATTCAGACCCGGAACAACACCATGAACTATATGCAAGTTGCGCGGTGAATATGCTTGCGCTTTCAGGATTTTTTTCCACGTAGTTACGTGTAGAGCACCAGGTCAAAGTAACAAGAAGTAAATTAATTACAATTAAAACATAACTTAACACTCCGTCACGCCTTGGCACACAGGAGGTGTACTTGATGGACTCCTACACTTCGCCGGTGTGTTTAGATTCTATTTAGGTAATAGAGGACGAACCTATTTCTCTTAATCGAACAAATCCATACTCCGAGTTGCTACTGAGAATTTAATAGAAAAGTTCGCTAACACTTTGGTCGACTTGGGAATCGAATAGGGAGTTTACAACAATTCATACCGTTATAATTATTTCAATTATTGGGCGTTGTGGTCGCATGCAATACGGTGGCTGGCGACCGCCCGCCGGAGTATAAGTTGGTTACGTCACGTACGGCGAAGGGAAACTCTCTCGTCACTTGAGATCGATGCAACTGCAGCCTCCAGGATAGAATAGAATAGAATATAAGTAAGTAAGGCAGTAGGAGTGTCGGGCGTCCAGCAGCAAGATGGGTCGACGACATAACTTACGTCGTTGGGCGTACTTGGATGAGAGTGGCACGGGACCATGGTGGATGGCACAAACTTGGGGAGGCCTATACCCAGCAGTGGGTGAAGTCAGGCTGTGGCTGATGATGATGATGAGAATATAAGTTTATCGTTTTCAATTACAGCCATCGTTGTAGTAAATATTAACTTACAAACCAACTATAATACCGTAAGCAAAAGGTTAAAGCGTCAGCTTTTGCTTAAGCTCCCGTTTGGGTCTCCAAGCGCTGGTGTTCAGCTTCAACCCTTGACTCCCGTTTACAACAACGAAAACTAAGGACTTAGGTTTTAGATATAATTCATAAACGAACTTAAACGGCTAACGTGTTGATCATACGTTACACTTATTATATATGTAGGTATATAAAGAAATAAACTGCAAGATATATAATATTATGCTAACACAAATACAAATATGGATGTGGCTCCTGGCTAAGCGATGTAGACTCGAATTAATTAATTGAATAAATGGAAAATATTGAAATGGCAGCATTAATCTATGTCTTAAACTAAATAAGTATGAATCTTCAGGTCCAAGGTTGTCCGGGTTCCAGCGTTGTTAGGTGGAGCTGAGCGACGATTCAGTGGGTGTGTTGTTGCCCTGGCTCTAACATCGCAAATGTTCTTTTACAGCACAAAAAACCAAAAAACAACTAGATCCTTAATCATTTCTAAACGTTAACCTTGCTTGGCAAAGTTCATGATTCTAGGACAAAGGGAAGTATCCTATAGGTTTTGATTTACTTGAGTTTGAATAGTAGACATATGTCCGTATTATTTTATTTTGTTGACTTAGTTCTTTACAGCTCATTTGGAGCATAGACTTAGTATTTGATATTAATTTCAACTTGCTTGCAACTCATACCTCCATAGGTTTCTGAGAACGACTGAGCGACCTTTATCATACGGAACATTCTTTTTTTTTTCAAGTACGGATCGCTAAGAACTGAACATACATTTCCTAATTTCCATATCTCGCACGAGTATATAAGCGCGGTATTCAGTGCGTAACGTTAATGTGGTTTAGTTTTATCAGAAAATTAACGTTTCTTCACGAAAATGTTTAAACTTATTTTCGCCTTTTTTGTCCTTTTTTTTATAAACAATTCTAACATAACTGCTCTATTGAGACGGATCCTCCTGTACAAATTGTTATTATAGAAGTAAATTGTAAGGTCAGAATCCTGTATTTTGGCGCCCAAGGCGTGACGATACCCTTTGAGTAAAAATGTACTTTGAATCGAATCAAACTCATCAAGTTATTACATTATCCAATATATACCTACCTATGATATAGAAGCTGGTCCTAAAATTTACCTATAGTCGAAAAAATAAATAAGTATGCAACAATCGTAGAAAGTAGCGATCTGTAGATTCTGCCTATCCCTGCGGGGAAAAGGTGTTAGTGTATGTATATTAGGGTGTCCCTTAAATTTCAAGTTCGATATTTTTTTACGCATACCTTCTTAAAAGTTTCGTAATAACCGTATATTGTCTAGAAAAAAATATTAGTTCGATTTATAAACAATAACCCGTGCCGACTTGCTATTTAAGTTTGTCCATACAAGTTGCGTAAGTACTGCGCTGTGACTTGTAACTATATGTTTTATTTGCCATTTCATACGTGATTTTGAGACTATTAGTGCTCCATTGTTTAGTGCGTAAACATGTCGGTGGAATAACGGAGTGATAAACAAAATATTTTCCATAACGGATTGCCTAGCTACCAAATAAATGGTGCAAAATTACCATCTAATCGACAAGTTCTCTCAGTCCTATTTTACAATATTCGTGAGGTTAAATTGATTGTTAGTGAAAGTGCAAATCATATATTGGGAAAAAGTAAGAATTCCAACAAGGGCATTTCCTAACTGCGTGAAGAATGTGCTGCGAGTCTGCGTCACAACAGATTCCAATACGGGCCGTTTCAATGAAGCTTGTGCTATTTTGGAGCAAACTTTAGGAAGAGGATTGTTGCTTTTCGCCTGTCGTTATCATGTTTATGAATTGGTCCTGAAAGCTGTCTTTGAAACCAAGATTAAGCAAATTACTAGTAGCCCAGATATTGTTACTATTTTATAAGGCAGAATTAGACAAAGGTTTTGTAAGAGTAACTACCGCGAATTGGTCGAACTGTGCGTAATATTTTTAGGAGGAGACACCGAGAAAAAAATAAAACTAAGGCCCCCTGGAGCTATGCATCAGGCACGCTGGATGGCGAGAGCGGTCTATTCTTTAACCTTTTGAACGCCATTGTCACATATATGTGACAAACGAAATCTTACCCTGAACGCCAACGTCACAAATATATGACAAAATATATGTCGCACCATATTATGAAATAAACAATTTAATCATTACTTTAGTGTGTTTTCATTTATAAAGGTCATTTGACAGAAAAAGTTGCCTGGCGTCAGGGGTACGGCGATACGTTTATACTCTGGCGTTCAAAAGGTTAAAGATATGTTTACTTCAGTCACAATGCAGAATTACTGCGAAGGACAAAAAGGCTCTACAAGATGTTTGCTTATTTGTCGTAATGTTGTATGTTAAACCTTGGCTCGAATGAACAGTGGCGACCAAAGCACTTAACCAAGATTTGCGCTTCTTGAAGATGTTAAAAGAGTACGAAAAAGTAGACGCAACAATTTCTAAAGCTTTATATACGCAAATTTAGCCATCACTGGTGCTATTTATGTGAAGAGACAGTCATTCTATCACTATTTGATGATGAAGTTGATAACCAAACTACGAGTAAGACGAAAATGATTGCCAACTTCAACAGGGACAAAACTCAGATTGTAGCAAACGCTATGACCCGTCAAAGGAAGATCTGACTCAAGAGTTGTTTGGTAAGTTATGTTGTCTTTTTGTTATATTTTCAAAATTGTTGTTGATTTTTATTTGTTATTTAACTTTTTTTTTCAGACAAAACACTGGATGATTTCGTATCGGAAAAGAGCAAACAATTTTTATCACGACAGCAGATCGACGACGGTTTTCTAAAGGAAGATGTATTTGCTTGAAATAACAATGCTGCTTTTCTGGAAGCTAAAAGGAGAATAAGTTATTTGGGAGTTGTAAATGATACTGCTGAAAGGGCTGTTAAATTAATGCAAGATTTTAACGGACTTATCACGGCTGAAGAAGAACAAAAACAGTTCTTGCTGCGCTGTGTCCAGGAACATAGAAAATTGTATCCGGACTGTAAAAAAACTACTCTAAAAAGAAGTTACCCATAATGATTGTTATTAGATTATGTTTTTAATTAAAGATTAATGTTCATCTAATTTATTTTTTACTATTATTCACTTAATTCATTGCATTTATAGTGATTTTATAGCAGACCCAAATTTTATGACTATAACGTTTTTTACTAAACTTTGAAGCTCGGTCGGCACTGGTTGCAATTATGCTAGATTGATAAAATTTCATATTTAAGTAACTTATAGCATTAGTAAAAAATATAGAGGGTATGCATTTCGAAATTCTAAAAAAAATTTTTTTTTGTCATATAAGGGACACCCTAATGTATATGTATGTACTCAGACTACTATAGGCTGTTGTCCCATTATCCCCAGTATAGAGTTGTAATTCTTTTGACAATGACCTTTGGCAGACGGCCAAGCGGTCCACCGCCACCCATAGACTGCTTGATAGACCTCTTAGCATTATCTTATCGTTCGAAGAAGACACAACCAAGCCACTGCCTACCGTTAGGAAAAAGGGAGGGAAAGGAGAAAAGGAGAAGGAAGGGGAGGTAGGAACACTCTCCAAACGCAACGCAAAAGCATACATACTGTTACATAATGGTAATATTCTGTGGGAGTGTAGTAGGTACTTCCCCAATCGTGCTGGACTCATTCACGCTGGCCTAGAAACTCGAATACCTCCTAAAAATACTAGTATGATAATTATTATATTGAGTCTGTTTATTGTCTCTCAAAATACAGTGATAATGTATAATGCCATTTAAAGATTTAGATCAGTGTGATATTAAAGGTTACGGAATGTGAAACATTATGTGATATTGTCAGACTTCGACTTTCGACTTTCGACTATATGACGAAAATATAACATTTATTTACTCTTAGGTTACATACTGCAAGTAGCAAGTCTTGCCAGTCTGCCTCCTCCTGAGGAAGGATCACTTCACGACACGCTTAGTACGCGCATTGTGGGAGGAGAGAATGCTGCAGAAAATCTGGCACCCTACCAGGTGTCGCTGAGAAGTTCGACCGATTCACACCGGTGTGGAGGGGCCATTCTGAATAAGCGATGGATACTGACAGCAGCGCATTGCATCAGAGAGTATGTAGTTGTAAACTTTTTCCATGGTTGAAGATCATACTCTTTTTAGTGAGCAGCTAAGTAATAATCACGGTGTACTACCGATCCACGAGGTTATCGTGCGCTTGCCGCAGCTAGGTACTATGGATGGATGATTATTTTAGAACTTTGACACCCTCACCGTAACAGCGAAATCTTTATTTAGAAGCCCGAAAAGCCTGACAACCAGTGTTTCTCCTTAAGATGTCGGTATTGCTTATTAATTAGAAAAATGATTAGCGGACACGCGGCTACACAACGTGCTATACTTTAATATCCAATATTATAAGCTGAAGTTTACGATACGTGAGGTGTGCGTCTTCTACGCAAAGAGTGTTATTGGGTTTATCCATGAAATTCAGTAGCAGCTCGAAGTGTGGATCGGTGTCCAATTAATGACAATACACTCGCCACCAGTTTACTCCCAGCCCTCGGGCAAATAACCATGATGCTGTCACTATTCAATTATTTTTTTTTTCATATTTCAGGCATACAAGGGACTCAATAACAGTGGTAGCTGGTACAAACAACCTCAAGCGTGGGGGTGACAAATACAAAGTAGACTCACTCATTTTGAATGAAAGCTACAACCGTTCCGCAATCTACAAGGACATTGGCGTCATCAGGTTGCGTGAGGATATCCAGTTCAATGACCGCGTTCAGCCTATACGGCTGCCTGACAAGAATACTGACGCTGGAGTAACAGTCTTGATGACTGGATGGGGGACACTCTCTGTGAGTTTACTATATTATTGTTGGGTTTATACTTAATTTCCTAGCGTTGACGAAAACAGCAAAGTTGTGTAACTACTGCATTGTAGTGTGCAGCTCGCCTAACCTTATAAATGTAACTGCACACGTATTTAATATTCATTATTACACGGAGCATTGACCCAAACATATCTCTTTTATTTGCACCTGCGTACTACAACCTACTGTATGGCGACCCTTAGCCAGTTTCTTCTGTGAAGTTCCGAAGCTGCCTCTATTATTCAAGATGTCTGAGAAAAGTGCAGATAAGAAGAAGAAAAATTTGGAAACGAAAAATTTATAGAGAGAAGATGAAGATTTATTACCAACTATTTTATATTCTCAAGCAAATTAGGGCTGCGGTAGACGAACAGTCCATGTCCACCCAGGACCACGACCAGGTCATGCAGTATAGGTCTACTCAGTATTCTAGGCGTGGATTTACCTACAAACCAGGTTTTCGTGGCCGAGGAAATGATTGTAATCAGCCTAATAACATCCAGTATAGGTACGATAATCCTCGTAATAATTATGATTATACTCGTACAATTCAAGACAATTATAGGGGTCAAAGAACTTCATTTGTCAATAATGGTAACCGAGGTAATTACGCGGAGGGGCAGCGTCAGCAGTTTCGCGGCGGACGCTCCGGTTTTAAGCGCGTTCAGCATAACGTAAATGTGCAACAGTCCAACAGTCAGGTCAATGACACTAATAATGAGGATTTAGAGTTTTTTCGAGTCTAAACAATGCACTCATTCTATATTTAGCTTTAGTAATTTTTGTGTAGTTAATTGTAAACTTAGAAACAATGAGGAACTTAACCTATTAGTTGACAGTGGAGCTAGTTTATGCGTATTGAAGTATGAATGTTTATTACAAAATAGTACTTTATTGAATTTGGTACAAGAGGATAAAATAGTAATTAAGGGTATAAGTGGTGATTTAGAGTCTTTGGGATATGTTTATTTAGATATTATTATAAAAAATTTAGTTTTTCAGCAAAAGTTCTATGTTTTTGAGAACTTATCTTGTACCGCAGACGGTATACTCGGTCAAGATTTTTTCACGCGGTATTGAATTACAAAAGTGGTACTCTGAGTTTGGAAACCCGAGACCAGTCTGTTATTGTTCAAGTTAATAGTAATATTATTACGGTTCCACCCAGATGCGAAGTAATTAAATACGTTCCTACGTCGTACAACCGAGATTGTGTCATTTTAGCTACGGAAATTTATAAAGGTGTATACACGGCAGGTTTAGTGTCAAAACCACATAGGGGTCTTATTCCTGTCAGAGTTCTAAATACAACTGATAATTCGGTTTGTATTAATATTCATGATTTAAATATAAGTTGTTTAGATAGTTTCTATGTTTGCACATTTGACAGAGATAGTATTACTTCGAATAGGGTTAGAACTTTACTTAAATCGTTAGAATTACATACTTATTTAAATAAGGAGGAACAAAGAGGTATTGAAAACGTGTGTGCCAAGTATGCCGACGTTTTTTATTTACCAGGTGGCAAACTTACCACTACTAATATAATAGAACATTCGATTAATTTAAAGGAAAATACATCCCCAGTGTACGTTAAGCCTTATAGGCTTCCTAACGCGTTAAAAGGTGAAATTAAAAAACAGATAGATGAGATGATTAAGAACGATATCATTGAAGAAACCATGTCGGAATGGTCCAGTCCTGTTCTCTTGGTTCCTAAGAAAACCGATAGGTCAGGAGAAAAGAAATGGCGACTCGTAGTGGACTATCGTCAACTTAATAACCGTATACAGGACGATAAGTTCCTATTGCCTAATATTACGGAGATCCTAGATTCCTTGTCAAATAGCATCTATTTTTCAAAATTAGACCTTAGCCAAGGCTATTTTCAGCTATCTTTACAAAAAGAGTCTAGAAAGTACACTGCGTTCACGACAGACAAGCAGTATCAGATGAAAAGGTGTTCTATGGGGTTGAAGACTTCTCCTAGTGCATTTTCACGTCTTATGACTATCGCAACGTCTGGTTTAAATTATAAGTCATGTTTTATTTATTTGGATGATTGTGTTGTGGTGGGTAATAGTCTCGAAACGCACAATAGTAACCTAATAAAAGTTTTAGAATGTCTGCGAAAAGTTAATTTGAAATTAAACCCATTGAAGTGTGAATTTTTGCGCAAAGAAATAGTTTATTTAGGTCATAAAATCACGGCAGATGGTATACACCCCGATCCATCAAAAGTAGAATGTCTTCAAAAATATCCCACTCCACAGAATGTAGACGAAGTCAAAAGGTTTGTGGCATTTGCCAACTACTACAGGCGTTTCATACCGAAATTTGCTGAAATAGCATACCCTTTAAACGCATTATTTAAGAAAAATGTTACGTTTGTATGGACTGATGACTGTGACCGTGCATTTCATAAGTTCAGACTTCTCTAATAATAACACATTTACGCTACAAACTGATGCATCAAAACATGGATTAGGCGCCGTACTGTCTAATAACAATGGCAAAGTAGTCGCGTACGCCAGCCGTAACTTGAAACCAGCTGAGACGCGATACCCTGTGATTGAACTGGAGTTACTTGCAATTGTCTGGTCTGTTCGACATTTTAGACCTTATTTATACGGGAAAAGGTTTAAAATAAAGACGGATCATAAGCCACTAATTTATTTATTTAATATGACCGATCCTTCAAGCCGACTGACTAAATTTAGACTTTATCTTGAGGAGTACGACTTTGAGATCAGTTATGTCCCGGGACGGCACAACGCAGCTGCAGATGCATTGAGCCGGATTCCCTTGACTTCCACCGATTTGAAAGATATGCATAGACATGTAGTGTCAGTAATGACAAGGGCACAAGCTCGTAGGTTACGTACCGACTTACAAAACAATGACACCACTGAGGTGCTCCCTACTCCTAGGCCTGATCAACCTAAAGTAGTGGAAATCCTTAAACGACCAACTGATAGCGTTGAATTAATTTTGACTTGTAACAGAAGTACTTTGAGACAAATAGAAAAGCTTAAGCATTTCATTAGTGAAAATGGTAATTTATATTATGTGCCTGAAAAATCGGCAATATTTGTAATGTCTCGATCGTTATCGACCGTAAGTGTGTTAGCGAGAGAATTACAACGTTTTTGCAAACTAAGACAATTACACGAGCTCGTATTAATTAAAAGTAAATAAAATGAACATTTAATTAATGTGTTTATAAAGGAAATGACTCAATTACATGACATTCCAAAGTTACTTGTAATTAAAAACGTCACAAGAGTAACTGACCGAGACACAATGACTATTATTTTGAATGATTTTCATCTGTTACCCACAAGTGGCCACGCGGGGGTTAACAGAATGTTAAACAATATTAGGAAATATTATTATTGGCCAGGAATGACTCATGACGTAAACGAATATGTTAAAAAGTGCAAAAGCTGCCAGATCCAAAAGCATTCTAATAGGCATACAAAGGAGCCGATGGTCATTACATCCACGGCATCCACAGCTTTCGAAAGAGTTAGTTTAGATTTAATGGGACCTTTAGATGTAGATAATCTTAATCATAAGTATATTTTAACATTACAGTGTGACTTGACGAAATATGTTGAAGCCTATCCATTGCAAAAGAAAGATACTGTTTCAGTAGCTAGGATGTTTGTAAATAATTTTATTTTAAGGTATGGCATCCCGACGGAGATTATTACAGATCAGGGTACAGAGTTCATGTCATCAGTTTTTACTGAAACTTGTAATTTATTAAACATCAAAAAGCTGCATTCCACAGCATATCACCATGAAACTCTAGGAGCTTTAGAAAACACACATAAGACCTTAGGAACATACCTTAGGATACAGTGTGATAGCAATAGAAGTGATTGGAGCACTTGGCTTCCATTTTGGTGCTTTTCTTATAATACGACGGTTCACACTGAGACAAAATATTCTCCATTCGAGTTAGTATTTGGAAAATATTGTAATTTACCTAATAATTTAGCACGTAATTCGTTTATAGAACCATTGTACAATCCCGAATCTTATCCTTTAGAATTAAAATATAGGCTTCAAAGAGCGCAAGCTGATGCTAAAAATAATTTGTTACATAGTAAACAGTTACGAAAAAATAATTATGATGTATGTAGCAATCCAGTTAAATATAAAAGTGGAGATTTAGTTTTAATTAAGAATCAGGTTGGAGATAAGTTAAGTAAAATTTATTTAGGACCATATAGAGTAATAGAAGAAGTAGAACCTAATGTTAAGATTGTAAGAGAAGGAAAGGAATATGTTATTCATAAGAATAATACAAAATTGTTTATAATGTAAGTTAACTTTATATTAAAAAAAAACTTATTGTTAATTTTTTTTTCTCTTTAAAAGGGGAGGTGTAGTGTGCAGCTCGCCTTACCTTATAAATGTAACTGCACACGTATTTAATATTCATTATTACACGGAGCATTGACCCAAACATATCTCTTTTATTTGCACCTGCGTACCACAACCTACTGTAGCATTTTAGTTAAAATGTATTTATACCTAACTATTGCAATAACGATTACTTTACGAATACATGACGCCTGTATTCCTCGAAGGGTAAGTCAGAGGTGTATCAATGTACACCCATTGTTCGCCTGTAACGTAACTGGGAACAAATCCAAATTCCAAACTTTAAACTGCTCCTGAAATTTTCATAGAAATATCGAATAACACTATGCTCGACCTGGGAATCAAACTCAGGATCTATAGCATAGCAGTCGCGTTAAGGACCTCTAGACTAAAGTAGTCGTGAGCGTGGCTGCTGGCTGTGAGATCCTGGATCGATTCCCACAGATCGCCGGGTTTGTTTTAAGTCCCCAATCGAACCTTACGCTCACCAATGAGACAATCTTACGCTAGATACGCCACGGGGACAACTCTATGGCAACCTTAATAAATTTAAATTTTATTAGTAATTTTGAAAGGAGAATCCCCCTTGCCCCCTATTACATGGGACCTAAACATACCGGCGAACTGTGGGTGTACATTAAGTACACCTCTGCCTAACCTTTCGAGGAATACAGGCGTGATGGTATGTTGAAAGGAAAATCTCTAAATGCCATTTACCTTTACAGGCCCGTGATGGTGTACCCGACCAACTACAAGCGATCAACCTCACGACCGTGAGCGTGGAGTCATGCCAGAAGACATACGCCTTTCTTGCAGCCAAAAGCCCAGTGGATGGCAGCCAGATATGTACCTACAAAGCCCGTGGCCAGGGAACTTGTTTTGTAAGTCATAACTACATTAAGAAATATATGGCTACAAAGGCCACTTTTGATAAAAAAAAACTGATTCTGTTTATACGAATCTGGCTAAAATTGCTTCGAATTTAGAAAGTGAAAAGTGATGTATTATTCTGTGTATGTATTATTGTATGTGTAGTACTTATGTATTATTCTGACACGATTAGCCTTCAAAATTACTTGCTAATAACATTTAGTTCCTTTTTAATGCTTTGGAACTAAATTAATCATACCTAGCCTCAACTTCCATGGCATAAGCAAGTTCTTAGACATTATTATTCTTAGGTATTGTGAAATTCGGACTTTTGAAAATCGGTAAGTAAGTCTAAATTCAGAATAAAATATTTTTGAGTATTTCGGTGTTCCCCTAGTAACATCACGCTACAACACTTAAGAGAAGTGTCCTTCGCGAGCGTGATATTGTTGTTATTGTTATCACCGTCTCTATCGCTAACGATAGGAACGCGAGCCCCCGAGGTGAAACAACAATAGGTCCTGTACATTTGCAAAATTTCCGCGCGTATTTCTTATGTTCCGAAGTTTGATGATTATTCTTTAAATATAGTTAGTATGTAAAATATTTTTTTTTGTTTATAGATATTAATTATATTGTCCCGGACCTCATGAGTCAAAATGGTTCTGTAGGTATTGATACATGATCTTGAATACCAGCGTGACTTCTGCCTTCACAAGCAGAGAATTATACTTCATAAGCACCGACAAGAAATTAAAAAAATAGAAATTTAAAAATTATGTTAAATCTGTTCTTGTTAAGAAGGCATATTATAAAATCAAGGACTATGTTGATGATAAAAATGTGTGGTGTCAAAATACAGATGCACTGGTGGTCTCCCTGGCTCCCTGAGGTTACCTAGTCACTCACAATTTTCGTTTGTATTGTTTACTACAACTTTATGTAAACAGGAACTGTAAATGTGAGTACATTGTAGCCACTTATGTCTAAGTAGTTTATAGTTAATATATTTTGATGATGTGTATTATTTCACATATGTTATCTGTTTTAGATTGACATTGAGCTCTCAGATGCTGAGAACCTTATTCTAATTTTAATCCTGACTTCAGGCTAATTATGACATAAACCTCCGATGTACTCACAACCTGTTATCGCCATAGTGTAAAGTGAATAATGTAACATCTTTTATTTTAAAAGAGTGTCCATGGAGTTTCTTGCCGGATTCTTCTCCATAGGATCAACCTTTTGGAACCGTGCAACTAGAGTCAATAACGTTTCATAAACGATTGTAAAAGCTTATTGGAAATAAAAACATTTGATTTGATTTTGATTTGAATAGAGATGTATGGAAAAGGGATAGGGAGGGGTTAGATACACGTGTCTACTGTTCTGTAACGTATTAAGGCGTATTACCCCGTAACGTATTACCCCTCATTTTCCCCTGCATTTCCCCTCTTTTTGCTCTAGCCTTGACCATGAGCACGAGAGGGGAAGAACTGTGTCATAACTGATTCAGTTAACAGGTCAGTCATATACATGTCTCGTTACAGGGTGACTCCGGCGGTCCACTCGTAACTGACGGCGCTGTAGTTGGCATAGCCAGCTGGGCTATACCCTGTGCGCGGGGCGCTCCTGACGTTTTCTCCAGGGTGTACTACTTCAAAGATTGGATCATGTCTAAAATATCTGATTCTTAATTATATTAAAAATATATTTAATATATTTTTAATATAATTAAAAATATATTAAATATATTTTTAATATATTTAATATATTTTTATTAAAAAAATATTAAATATATTAATATTTTTTTAATAAAAATATTATATAGGCATATAAATGCCTATATTATATATAGGCATTTATATGCCTATATATAATAGGCATATAAATGCCTATTTATATATTTGGCAAAATATAAATAGGCATTTATATTTTGCCAAAAAATATAAAACTGTAATATTTATAAGTCATTGGCATTGTTAGAAAATATATTGCACCAAGATCAAGATTGTATCAATAAATCTATTTGTCGCTAACTGCGGACTTTCATTGACATTGCATTGGCGAAGAGGATGAAATTTATTTATATTTACTTACGATGTGTGTGGTTTAAAATAATATAATATCTATATTAGTCAGAACCGTTCAATATAAATTTTAAGTCTTTCTTCTTCTTTTGGACTAATTCTTCTAATTCTAACTTAACCAAAGTATTAACAGCAACCTTGTGTACAAACACACTGTCTACATATTGTGGACTGAACACTGGCTCCCAAGATACAGGATGCTGAACTAGTTTGGGAATCAATAACATTACAATATTGTAATAAATACAATGCTGCCGTCTACTAACTAAAAGGCAGCTAAGCGCAAAAAGTAGTTTTCGAGAAAACGCAAAAATAAGTGGGAATTAATGTCTCTTGAAAAGTACGCTACCTAGGAACAAGGTTGCAAGTTATACACGTAGGCATAGTCTTTTTGCACAATATGTGATATATTTCATTCATTTATTATAATCACATTTTATTTAAATTCATTCTCTAACTTGTAGCTAAGCATATTTTTTTCATTTTTACATAATATACTGCACTATAAGGCCGCTAACTATACCTTAACTGCTTTATAGTAAAGCAATTTCTTGTAGCCACCGCGTCTTGTACTTATAGTAAAAGTTATCAAAATATACTTAGTTATAAAGCAGTTAAAGGATTTTAACAGACTTATAGCCTAGTAACTAACACTTGGAAGACTTACTTTGCTTACTTAGAAAGCAGTTATGGGATTTTAAACGCTTTTAAGCTCGGTATTGTAAAACATATTTTTATACTGGTTCTCCTATTGCTTAACTAGAAGGCAGTTAAAGACATCTCGCTCGCAGTTAACTGCCTTTTAAATAAGCACTTGCGGGTAAAAAGTTGAGAAGTTAAAAAGTATTTTATGAAAATCAGAACTTTATTTATTAATAAAAAAGAATAGACAATGAGTACCTCTAATTAAATTGTGTAGGAAGTTAACAAATAGCTTATTATTAATTAAACAATATAAAATTGCATCGATTCGTGGCAGTATATGGAATGTGTTTCAAGCTGTTGAGTTAATGTTTCTATTGTAAATTTCAGTTTCTTCTGGTTAGCTATAATTATATGTGGTTTGTGTTTCATTGAATTTTTGAAACACTTGTGATGTCATCGAGTAAAATTCTTGGTAGAGAAGATTAACTAAATCGTTATTGTTAATGCGGGGATACGTTGATTCTTTTTGGCTAATATTAGGTCTTTAACTATGAAATTGCCGTTTTGTATGAAAAAATTTAAACGAATTTTTTTCATGTACCTATTTTTTATTTGTATTAATCGAAGTAATCACCCATGCAATCAATGCATCTTTGCCAACGCAGTGGCAGTTTATTGATGCCCTTCTTAAAGAAATCAGCTGGACGGGAGGCAACAAATTCTTCAAAGGCATTTTGTACTGCCTCTCGGGTATTGAATTTTTTTACCGCCAAGAAGTTATCCAAATTCTGGAAAAAGTAGTAGTCTGTAGGCGCAAGGTCTGATGAGTAGGGCAGGTGACGGTGAATTTCCAACCCCAGTTCTTGCAACTTGGAGACCGTCTGCTGTGCAGTATGAGATCCCGCGTTATCGTGCAGGAGCAGCGGAGACGAGCGATTGACCAATGCTGGTTGGAGATGTGCCAGCTTCTCCATCATTGTGTTCAGTTCTTCACAGTACACATCTGCAGTAATGCTCACCCCGTTTGGTAAGAAGCTGTGATGAATCACACCGACGCTAGACCACCAAACAGTGACCATTACTTTTCTAGGGGTAAGTTTTCGTTTAGGGCATTGTTTAGGTGCTGAACCAGGATCCAACCAACTTGCTGAGCGCTTGCGGTTATCAAACAGAATCCATTTTTCATCGCAGGTAACAATGCGGTTCAAAATTCCTTCATTTGTGTGTCTGTTGAGCAGTGCAAGACACGTTTCGACGCGTACTTCGCGCTGGCGATCATTGAGTTCGTGGGGCACCCATTTTTACCTTGCCAATTTGACTTAAATGGGCCAATATTGTTTTGACGCTAACGTCGAAAGCTGCTGCTAATTCAGCCGTCGATTGTGTATCATCAGCTTCCACAATCGCCTTTAATTCGTCATTGTCGACCAAAGTCTTCGGACGACCGCGAGGTTAATTTTTCAGGTCGAAATTCCCAGAACGGAAGCGAGCAAACCAATAACAGGTGGTGCGTTGGTTTGTAGTGTTAGCTCCGTAAACGTCGTTGATGTTGCGTGCCGCTTGTGCCGCATTGCTGCCACGACGGTTAATTTGAAATTAGAATTCTTAGCCACTCAAAAAATATTTTGATTTGAAATGGCCAGTACTGCAGAACGGCAATTTCATAGGTAAAGACCTATTATTAGAGCAAGTGGAAATGCGTATAGATGGCATGCTGTTAGTGTCAAGGCGTTGTGTAGTTGAAAATTCCTGGTCTACCAACACACTATTCATCATAGTTTGGATTCTAGATGATACACAGGAACGTCTAAAATACAATGAAATATAATCAGTTAACTAATGAACTTATTATACGACACATCTCTTTCGCACTAATAGGTATAAAACAATCAGCAATCGAAACAGATATCTACAACAACAATTACGATGAACTTAGAAACAGTAGGTACTTTAAAACCCTCTTGCAATAGGTAGGTACATAATGAAAACTAGCAGCATGCGTTTTACCTGTGCAGGTATTCTGGAATACAGAAAAAATTTTGGTAACAAAAACAGGCATTTATAAAGTTACAAATAGCTGATTATAACAATAAATGAAATAATAATGTCAGCTTACCTTTGCCTATTTTGCGCCATTCTCGTAATTGCGGCGCCAAAAATCAAGAAACGCGCCACACGTCCGTCCGCTACGAGCACCCGAAGTGAAAAGGAAGGAATTATAGCCTGAGCTAGTCAAACGCAAACGCAAATCACGAGAGTTTAACTGCTTTTTAGACTAGTATTGTCGTTTAGCTGCTCTCTAGCGATTGATATTTAGCTAATACTAATTTCAATACATAACTTAAAAGCCGCTATTGGCGTATAACTGCTTTCTAGTGTAATTTTTCTTTATAACTGCTTTATAGTTAAGGCACGATGTTCAAATGGTTATTTGTATGACACAATACATGAAGGTAGTTAAAGACAGTTAGCTGCTTTTTAGTCAAGCATGACTAGATAACGTACTTTTAGTTAAGTAAATTTAGAAAAAAAATATACATCAATTTGCCGTTAAAGTATGTTAACGTCTTTCTAGAGAAGTATTGTGGCTTAGCCGCTTTTTAATTAAGGGAGTAACGAAATTTATGTGGTTTAACTGCTCAGCAATGTTCTGTATCTCTAAAACTATAAATCATAGAAAAATGATTCTTACACCGAAAGATAGAGCATCGAAAGTTGTATAAGACTACATTACAAAGTGAAAAACGACCAACTGTGGCTTAACGGCCTTTTAGTTAGTGGACGGCAGAATGACTGTACCTACATATTTTACTAACATTGTATATTAAGTAATGAGTCAATAAACATTTTTTTTTTAATTAAAACAATAATAATTAATGGTACAAAGAGTTACATTTCAATTACGAAAAATTTTAATAAAGTCAAATAACAGGTGATTAATAGATGTACCTTGATTACGGGTTTTACTATGTTATGTCAACACTATAGCTCGGTCAGTTGATTACTCAGATCAAATAAATAGTTAAGATGGAACTTTGCGAACAAAGAAGTGAGGCCGGCCAAAGCTACGCCTTGCCGTGTACAAACACAGTTGCACGCACACACGTATACTTTATGTACCGAAACTACGCCTTATCTTGGCAGTCGAGCTTTCGATAGCTCGACTGTGTTTGTATGAATTTAATAGAAAAACCCAATAACACTTTTTGAGCGTAGCAGTCGCGCTTGGGACCACTAGAATAATGATATGACCATTGGATTGCCAAGTCTTAAGCACAATATTACCTATATTGTGACATAAGTCTCGAGTTCATATCCAAGATAAATGTCTCTGACTTATCGTAATCATGTGCGTAATATTGGTATTATGTGTGACATTATACCTCCTTCTCGTGGAGTAGGTTATCTTGCAATAACTTGTAGGTCATTATTATAATGATTACAGAGATATAGGTATATAGTGACAAGTTTCGAGTGTCGAACTTGCGGCTTTCCCGTGGGGAAACCACCTACATATTTACATACAATCATAAAGGAAATAGTACAAATAATCATATGCTAAATACTCATCCCCTGAAGAAGACTTGACAAGGGGAATATATCTTAGTATACCTATATCATCTAGATCAATGCTCTGAACGTTTGGGGGGGGCTGATTCCCGCATTAGGAATACCTACCTCCTCTAACTATTGGTTATTCGCTTTTAATAATATCCCATTACTTTACTCTCCAGTGAGTGAGACCATGGAAGTAAATGTGGAAGAAAATGGTTCAATAGTAGATCAACCAATTTATGATGAAGAGTACACATATGACTCTAATGCAGTTGAAGTTATAAACCCCAGTATACTTCAAGATAACGAAGGGAAGCAAGAGTTATCTAGTGAGATAGTATCTGCATTGGGGGAAACCGCTGGTAGCAAGAATAATTATGGTGAAGAGATACATCCCAAAATATTTAATATCATTGAAAATATATTGATTGATGGCCTCTCAAAGGAGCAGAGGGATAACCTATTACAACCCACACGCATTCCAAGAAATGCAAAGCTTTTAGATGCCCCACAACTTAACACGGAAATAATTGGGATTATCAATACTTCAGCCAGAACTAGAGACAATCTTATAGAAGTGAGACAAAAGGATGTGGGTTTGGCTATAGGCACTATATGTCAAGCCATTGACAAGATGTCTAATATAGACTATAATAAGATTGAGATAATTAAAATGCTAGCAGAAAGCATAAGATTAATGTCTAACCTTCACTTCCAATATACTAGTATTCGTAGAAGACTCATCGCCCCGTTCCTGGATAAAGCATTACAGCTAAACTTAAAGGATAACAAGCGAACTGAATTTCTGTACTCGAAATTAGAGGAAACAGTTAAGACAACCACGGCTATGAAGAGAGCTGCCAATGTCTTAAAACAAAAGACACATACTAACCCAACGGGGAATTCTAACCTTTCAGCATCAAAAAACTACCAGCATTATCAACGCCCAAACCAGGCACCTCCAAACAAGTACTCCAACCAATATCGAGGCCGTGGGAACCCACAACACAAGCAGCGCTACCAACCTCGGAAGCAGTACAGCCGTCAGCAGACCTCTTCCAGTCGAGGCCGATCCAGGTACCCATAGAGGTAAAATTTGCTGGCCGTCTTATGTATTTTTATTCTATTTGGAAGGACCTTACCAAGAATCCAGTTATTTTAAAATGGATACAGGGTATTATCCCCTTTCTATCACATCCAGTACAGTCAAATATTCCATATAACAATTTATTTAACAATACATAAACTAAAATTCTTACTACAGAAATTGAAAAATTACTAAATTTAGGTGCAATCAGTCAGTGCCATACAACACATGGTCAGTTCTTGTCTACCATTTTTTCAATACCTAAAAGTGCTGGGACCCATAGATTCATCCTAAACTTAAAGAAACTGAATAAATTCATTCCAACGCATCATTTTAAATTAGAAGATATTAGGACCCTTGCAAACTTCTCCTGAGGGGAGACTTCATGTGTACCATTGACCTTAAGAACGCTTACTACTTGGTAGCTATTAATAACAGTGACAAAAAAATCTTAAGATTTATATTCAACAATAAGCTTTATGAATTCAACTGTTTACCTTTTGGCCTATCAACAGCTCCCTTGGTATTTACTAAACTTTTAAAACCTGTTATAGAATATATTAGAAAACAAGGAATAAGGATAGTTATTTACCTAGATGATATTATATGCCTTGGGACATCCTACAAAGAATGTTTAGAAAATTCACGGACTGTAAGAAAATTGTTACAAGAGCTGGGTTTCATAATTAATGAGAAAAAGAGCAATAAAAAACCTTCTCAAACCTGTGAATACTTAGGCTTTATTATAAATTCCAAAAATATGACCCTAAGTCCAACGGTAAAAAAGCGAGAGAGTATATTTTTTATTTTATGATAAACAAATACTTAAATATCAAAGAATGTTCTGTTAGAGATCTAGCCACATTGTTAGGGAATTTAGTATCAATTTCTATGGCAGTATCATATGGCTTCGTATATACAAAGTCTTTAGAAAGGGAAAAAATGTTAGCATTAGAGAGATCACAGGGTGACTATGATACGATCATAGAAATAGATAAGAGTATAAGATTAGAGTTACTTTGGTGGAAAGATAACATAACTAATAAGAATAACCACATTAAACAATACAAATTTAGCTTAGAGATATTCTCAGATGCCTCTTTAGAAGGATGGGGGGCACATTGTGAGGGCCAGAACACAGGGGGTGTATGGTAAACTTGGGAAAAAGAACAACATATAAATTTCTTGGAACTTCTAGCAGCATACTTTGCATTAAGAAGTTTTGCTAATAAACTACAACATTGTGAAATTTTACTTAGAATTGATAACACTACAGCAATAGCTTACATTAACCGCATGGGAGGAGTTAAATATCCCTTTTTAAATCAAATAGCTAAACAGATTTGGCAATGGTGTGAACATAGAAACATTTGGATTTTTGCGTCCTATATAAAATCCAAAGACAACAAAGAAGCCGATTATGAATCCCTTCATTTTAACGTAGATACTGAATGGGAACTATCTCAAGATTATTTTTCTATAATAATAAATCGACTGGGCAACCCGGAAATAGATCTTTTTGCATCTCGTATAAACCATAAATGTACCAGATACATATCATGGCATAGGGATCCATTTGCATGGAACATAGATGCTTTCACTATTAGGTGGAATACTTTATTTTTTTATGCATTTCCACCATTTAGCCTGTTATTAAAAGTTCTCCACAAGATCAAGTCAGAAAAATCAACGGGAATATTAGTCTTCCCTTTATGGCCATCACAGCCATGGTACCCTCTCATAAAATCGTTAACAGTCTCAGAGGTCATCATATTGGGTCCGTCTGACAAACTCTTAATATCTCCTTTCAGGACGACACACCCTTTACCACTTACCCTGGGGGCGTGTGTATTATCAGGGAAGCTTTCAAGAGGAGAATGATCTCAGAAAACTCAATTAATATTATGATGGCTTCCCTATCTCGAAATTCGATTAAGCAATATAATTGTTGTCTACGCCAATGGTGGTCCCATAGCCAGTCATATAAATTAGATACTTATAACGTATCAATTCCAATAATAATTTCATATCTTACTGATTTGTTTAGAAAAGGAGCATCTTTCCAGTCTCTTAACTGCCACCGTTCGGCACTATCCCTCATAATAGGGAGTCATATAGGATCAGATGATAGAATAAAACGCCTATTTAAAGGTTTCTACAAACTACGTCCTGTTAAAGCAAGATATGACAGCATATGGGATGGATACCCACGAAAGTATTATCATATTTAAGCTCTTGTTATCCAAACGATAAACTGAGCCTAGAGGTTCTAACTAAAAAGTTAGTCATGTTAATAGCATTAGCAACTGGACAACACGTACAGACTTTGTTTTACATAAATGTTATAGATCTGAAGATAGATAATGAAGGGGCTAACATAATGATTAGAGCTATTTTAAGAACCTCATGTCCAATTAGGAACTCTCAAAAACTGAGGTTACCATACATACATGGAAAACCAGATATATGCCCTGTCCGGACATTAGTAGAATATTTAGATAGAACTCAGAACATCAGACAAATGGATAACTCTTTAACAAGATTATTTTTAACCTTCAGAAAACCATACAAACAAGCATCTACTCAGACAATAAGTAGATGGCTTAAACAAGTAATGCAGACCTCAGGTATAGATACGTCTCAGTTCTCAGCCCACTCCACTCGACATGCTTCATCATCAAAAGCACTAAGACAAGGAGTTACCATAGATAACATTCTTAGAACAGTAGGGTGGACTTCAGAATCCACATTTGCTAACCACTACAATAGACCGCTAACAGAAAATGTTACCCAAGATAACTTTGCAAGGGCTGTACTTGATGATACCTTCTAAGTTTCTAATTACTTACTAATCAAAATGATAACAATAAGAAAATTCTTATGTTTGAAATAATTATGTTTATTATTTTTCTTTGATTAGTATTTTTTTTGTTATTGTTTTATTGTTAAAATTTATCTAGAAATTGTAATTATCTTGGCTTTAAATGTTACTCTAAATTAAGAATATTCTAAGAGGTTGATTATAAAACAGTGATTATCTTTGGAATAAACAACAACCAAAGTCATAGTTAAAGTTTATTATTTTTACCTCGGTGTTCTCTGAACATCTACACAGTTAAATACCTCGGACTAATTACGAATATAATGATAGGATTAAACGAACTTACCTGTAAGTGAAGTTCTATCCTTATTATATGAAGTAATTAGTCCGAGGTAGGGGGTCCCGCCCACCCTAAAAACTACATAGCAGGTACATATGTATTTTTTAATTATAACCCATTTCAACTAACTATGCTCTAAACTTAATGATATGTGTTATGAGTGTTGCCAGGTGCTGAAATCTTTTAAAAATTTATGTTTACACCTCTAAAAAGTCGCGATGAAGAGCAAGAATAGACGAGTACTACACAGTTAAATACCTCGGACTAATTACTTCATATAATAAGGATAGAACTTCACTTACAGGTAAGTTCGTTTAATCCTATCATTATCACTCGCTTAAACCAGGGAAGGAAAACATAGTGAGGAGATATGCATGCTTGAGAGATGTTATTGCCGGTTTGTTCAGTCTGCCAGCCCGCAGCCGCAGCAAACTATCGTGAGAGGAGTTAGGCTTCCACGTTTAGACTCGTGCCCAGCACTGTGGCACATTAAATTGAAAGAGAAAAGCAATATACTTAATATCTTTAATTACCGGATACCGGAGAAAAAAAAAATGAAATCACGCCGTCAAAAAAAATTGCTGTTTTTTGTAGTAGGGGAAAAGATACCTACAAAAAGAAATTTCAGTTGGTAAAGTACTCAGCTTTCGTACGTTTTCAGTATAGTACTTGGAAATGCAACTCCGAGTAAAACTGTTAACCGTAAACTTTCATTTCCAGAGCAAAACTGCATATTTCAGAACGACGACGCGGCGGCGGCGACGCTATACAAATTCTACAGCTTAAGTTTATGACGTAATTTATGACGTAGGTACCTACCTACCTCTTGTTGCTCGCTCAGATCAGATAGATCTGTCAGACCATTTTTGAGCTGCTATCTGCTGATTTTGTCTATGAGCTGCAATCGTATCAATCGTATCTAATCGTATGATCAATAGATCAATTGAGGTGATCTAAATCTTTAAGCCGGCTCAGAACTGAGTTACACACCATTACTATTACGCTTTATGCATTTAGATATTACACGTCTTACTAGTGAACAAAGGTAAGTAATTCTCCTTTTTTCTTTTACATAATAAATACATAATTCTCACATAGTTAAAAGAAATTGACAAAAATAATCGCACTACTAGGAGCCGTGCAAATATTTTGACATTTCGAAAGTATGTAGGTATCTACTCGTATTAATAATAATAATTCAACTAGTGAGTTGTGATAGACAAGAGGCATTTCATTCTTCCACAAAGTAAAAAAAATTGCTTATTGCATTCAGCATCTGTAATTAACACTATCCCAAAAGATAACGATTTGTTGCAGATGAATACTAGAGTATGATATCGCTAAGTATTCTTTAAATGCGGCAGTAGCCTAATGGCTAGGGCGTCGGACTTGCAATCATATGGTTGCCGGTTCGAGCCCCACCCATTGCACTACCGACGTGAACCCACTCGTAACACAAGCATTTAGCTTAGCACGAGGGGTTAACAAGAATATAAGTAATATGTGACCTACATTGCTAATTAGCCTTTCAAAAAAAAACCCATTCATTCAATTTCAAATTCTTGGAATTCAACTTCTAAAACAAGCATGACATCGCGCACGACTCCAAAACAATTGAGAGCGGTGCAGCATCATTATGTTCAAGGATTTCACGTACTGCCATAGCACAAAGTTGTTGGAAAACTGAGATTTATTGTGGAACTGTTGATGCGGAAAACATGCTCGAGTCGTGACTTCTTGGAATTATTTAGACGAATGCCTTCAGAAAGTTTAAAGCGCAACCATTTTATTATTTTATGATATTCGAGTTTCGTTCTAGATATTTTGGTTAACGTTTTAATTTTTATTATTATTTTATAACTGACTGAATGCGACTGCTACGCTACAGGTCCTGGGTTCGATCCCCAGGTCGAGCAGTGTTATTGGGTTTTTCTATGAAATTCTCAGTAGCACCTCGGAGTCTGGATTTGTGCCCGGTTAATGTCAATAGGCTCGCCCCCTATTACATGCGACCAAAATATACCGGGGGGTATATTTTGGTCGCATGTATATAGGTATAGTGTGGGTGTACATTATACATGTATGCCTAATCCTTCGGAGAATACAGGCGTGATGGTATGTATGTATGACTTCTCGGACAACGTTTCAAAACAACGCAAGACAAATATTTCCCTCCAAGCGGCAAAACTCGACTGTCTATTTTTATAGCACTCTTGACTTCGTCCACGTAGTAGGCAAAAAGTCCCATCTCATGTGTTATTCAGGTAATAAAGTGTGTGCCAAGTTTTATACAAATCATATCAATAGTTTTGGAGTGACTGAGCAAGAAACATCCATCCACCAAATGTACGCACCGGGACTCTGGCTTTTACGTCCTGGTCCGCACAGTGTGACTACGTTCAAACCAATTTACCTAAGACTCTACGGCTAAAGGTGTCTTGGCCACAGTGAGGGAACACAGTAACGGAAGATGAATCAAACTCGGCTCCAACTTGATGACCTACCATACAAACCCTATTCCTACCCAAATTCCGTCTGTTACCGTAGGTCTCCTTGTAACAGACTTCCTTCTGGTAAATTGGTATGAGTTGTATGGTAGGTCAGGGAACTAGGGTATTTAGGGTATCGCGATAGGGCTAGGTCGAGTCAGTAGAGTCTTAGGTAATTCACGGTACCAGGCTCAATTGGTTTGAACGTAGCCACACTGTGCGGACCAGGACGTAAAAGCCAGAGTCCCGGTACGTACACAGACTTTCCCATTTATTGTATTACGTATAGTACCTACAACTTATAGCCTTCCTCAATAAATAGGCTATACTAACATATTTTGTCAACAAACTCTGCCTCTTTATAATGTTATCATAGATTTGTTAACTTTGAAAATACTATGGAATTGATCATCTTTCATATACAAACATCCGAAATCATGATTACCATTAAACTGCTACATACACAAAACACAGTAAATCTATTTATTAATGCTTATTTTTTAATTATATCTCAGCATTAAATACTGCAAAATGTTCACACAGATATGACTTTTCTACTGAAAAAAAATTTCCAAGTGAAAGAAAAATTCGGGCAGGCTGGGTTTAAACCTGCATCCCTCTGGTTAAGTATATGGTTATTAAGCTATATACAACGTAAAGACGATCAAATCAAATCACGAATCTACTGAAGGTATCGATTTCAACTTTATTTTTATCTGTACGACAATAGCCTAATCAATGCAACCTTTGTTAGATGCAGATAGCGATAATTTTTTGAAAAATCGTTTACAAAAATAAATAAAAAAGCTTTTGACGCGAGTTTATACTAGTGTTGTTAAAAGGCTCGAGTCTCCCGAGTCTCCGACTCATTCAAGGCTCGAGTCTCCTATGAAGCCTCGAGCTACAGCCTCGAGCCTTATTTCGAAGGCTCGAGCCCAGCCTCGAACCCTAGTTCCGAGGCTCGAGTCGCGACTCGAGCTCTGTTTTAAAGGCTCACTACACAACATTATGCTCCAAAATAAATCTAATAAATATGTTATTAAAATAATGTATTTTTATTTACAAACTATCTTCACTACATAATAACATATTTTTATTATAATTTTGTACCTCCTCCTATAGAGGAAACTAAACGCGCACATCCAGTGTTATCGCTAGTTATTAGAACTACCCACATAACTATTAATATTATTGTAATAATTACGTGTATACGCCATTCGTGTCAAAATCAGTGTGCAGTTTGCCTGGTTTAAAATAAGTTTTCATCGTAGTTCTTAGTGGTAAAAGTTTGTTAGATTTACAAAATGAATGAGGAAGATAATGTAACATCGGAAGACAACGTGTTTGATACTACTGATACTTCGCTTACAGAAAATGATGCTTCAGCATCTTCTATGGTGTCGAAAAAGCCGCGTATTAGTTGGAAATGGTGTCATTTTAAGAAAGAAAGTAATAAATTGTTGTGCAAGGTATGCCGTCATACATTTTCTATTAAAACATCGCACTCCATTTTAAAAAGGCATCAATCGCGTCATGGTGATGTTGATTCTATACAGAGTGAACAAAATGAAATGGCGTCATCTGGGTCCTTAAAACATAAAAATCAACAAGTGGACATTAATGACCTTTTTATAAAGTTTATTATACACGGCCAGCATTCTTTCCGAATAGTAGAAGAACAGGAATTTGTATCATTTTTATCAGCACTTAATAACACGTATCGTTTACCGAGTAAATTTCAAATTACATCTTCCATACAAAAATTATACAAAGAAAAAAAGCAGCAAATAGTAAATATGATCAAAAATTTGAAGCATAAGATCGCTTTGACATTTGATTTTTGGACATCTATAACCAACAAACCATATATAGTTGTAACTGCCCACTATACATCTAATAATGGGGAGATGATTTCTATGACTTTGGAATTTGATCTCATTCCGTTTCCTCACAAAAGCGAGCAAATTGTTTTTAAAGTAAAAAACATTGTTCAGGAATTTGGCTTGCAAGGTAAATTAATTTCCATTACAACAGATAATGATGCAACCAATATTAAAACGCTTCAACTGCTAACTTTGTTTAATGAAGAATTTAAGGATGTTATCCATTTAAGATGTATGGCTCATGAATTAAATCTGGTAGTAAAGAAAGGTGTGGAAGAAGCCAAAGAAACTATCGTACTGGTCCAAAAATTAGTAAAATTTATAACCTTTTCTCCTAAAAAAAAACAACTATATGAAGAATGTTGTACGTCCTTAAGCATTTCTCATCAAAACTTGATAAAAAATATGCCTATCAGGTGGAATTCTACTTATATGATGTTGGAAAGAGCTTTAAAAATGAAAAGAGTGCTTAATTGTATGTGTTTGGAATACACAGAGTTTTCTCCATACACTATTGAGAATTGGGAGATGGTAGAAGCATTGGTAGATTTTCTTCAACCATTTTATGAAGCCACTGTTATGCTTTCAAAACACAATTATCCAAGTTTGTACTATGTGGTGCCTATACTTGATGTTTTAACAGAGCATCTTCTTAACAGACAAGAAGATGGACCAATGAAAAAATGTGCAACGGCCATGATCGAAAAATTGAATGAGTACTCCGAAATTTTAAACAGTGATTTGGCACAACTTGCCGCTCTATTAGACCCGCGACTTAATAATAATTATTTTATAGCAAAGAACAACACTCAACCATTAAACAACTTAAAAACCCTTTATGAAAAGCTCAAAGATCAAAATATACAAGAATTGCGAAGAGACAATTTGTCAACACATAATTATGAACACAGTAGCTCTAGTGAAGTTTACCCAGTAAAAAAAGTTTATTTGCATCTGTGTACATGTACAAGCAACCGGAGACTATAAATATCGCAGATGAAGTGGATAGATACATAAATATGCCTATTGAGCCTGAAAATACTAATGTATTAATGTGGTGGAAAAAACAAAAAGAATTGTCTTTGTCAACCTTAGCTCAAATAGCATTTGAAGTTTTGTCTATACCAGCGACAAGCGTTCCTAGTGAACAAGCCTTTTCGAAGTCTGGTAATTTTATAACAAAAAAAAGAAACAGGCTGAGCAACAAAAATATCCAGGCATCAATGTGCTTATCGTCATGGTTAAAAATCGAATAATCATTCATGGTATAATAAAGTTTTCTTTTTTCTGTCTTTTTTTTTTATACGTACCACATTAAAACAAAAATATTTCATTTTAATATTATCAGGCATATAAATAAAGCTCGAGCTTCGACTCGAGTCCTCCATTTAAGGCTCTTGAGCCTTCAAGGTTCGAGCCTTTAGGGCTCGAACCTTTTAGACTTACGAGCCCTCAGAGCTCGAGCTTTGAAGACTCGGTAGCTTCGACTCGGAGCTCGAGTTTCCGTCTCGGAGCTCATTTCTCACAACACTAGTTTATACTCGTGTTATTCAGAATCAAGTAAGTAGGTATCTATTTTTTCAAAGAGAGTAAAGAATAAAAATTAATCCCAATAAAATGGATTTGAAACGGGTAGATAAACAGCGTTTATTTTTGTGCAAAAGTAAGCGAAAAAAACTAATCAATTATAAACAAATTATCTGAGCTAGTGACCAGTGAGCAAGCAACACAATATATAATAGTTGCCGTGTGAGAAACAGATTTTCTTGAAGATGACACAGGCGTCTCGAAGTGTCTGACCTTGCAACTTGCTTATATGGCCATTGCGAAACATACGCTCAGGAGATACTGCACGCGTTGAAATTGAAAAAGGATAAAAAAAATGAAACAATGAAAGACTTGAGATAAATCACTATAAACGAAATGAATGAGTTCCTCTACCGAAGCAACAATCTTACAAATGTTCACTGGTAGGGTTACTTATCCATTCTATTAGAGAAATGAATCTTCGTCAATTTTTTTAAAACATACATACATACACTCACGCCTTTTTCCCACAGGTGTAGGCAGAAACTATGGACTGCCACTTGCTACGAATTTTGCATATCTCTTTCGCTTCTTCCACATTCATACATATTTTCATACACACGCGCCGGTTGCGAGTACTACGCACCTGAACTTTATTTTTTTTTATAAAAAACGTCCGAATTTTTTTTTTGTGATAAATGAGACTTCGTCGATTTAAAAAAAAATGTCCGAAAATTCTTGTGTTGGAGGTTGCCACCTAATTGACTCCTTATGTTCCGCATCAGGCTTCATTTCTATACCCGGGACCAGAGCATGGAACATTTGAGACATGCGCTCAACTCATCAACTCTAGTTCCTCGGATTATAAGGAATAGAGTCTGAAGAAAATCGCCAAAAAATGAAATGGTTATCCTTCCCATGATGTGATCATTTCGTCGGATGTCTTACAGAGTGCAATTGACGTCTTCAAAGGTCATTCCAAACGATTAAGCTGCACTCTGCGACTATATCCAGCTTGAAGAGTATCTTAAGCAGTGTGGGCAGTTTTACCTCCAGGGAGTAAAGTGGCAGCAATCCTCGAAGAGGCTAGTGCAATCTTTCCTTCTTCCTTGTCTTCGCCCTTCAGCTAGTAGTAGGTAGTCGATTCAAAAAGTTTTTGCCTGTATCACCAAGGGCGTCCGGGAAAAATGTTTCACTGTCCTGTTCATTGACACTTCTTAGATATCGGTAAGAATCCCGATATTATTGTTCACAATTTCGGTCATCGCAGAACAACTGTAATTTATCTCTACAACCTAGTCTGACTAACTCACAGAACTAAAGTTTTTTTTGCGGCTCTGGGAAGCAGGATTCAAAAGGCATTTATTTAAATAACAATATCTTGAAGAAAGCAAAAGCGAATATTAATAACACGCTCACCAGACTCTGCTACACTATCTCCATCAGCGCACTCCAGCTCCGTGAAAGGTAGAATGCTCAACGCCATTAACATCTTAAAATAATATGTGCACGAAGTGGCTCCGCAGACTGTGTGTAGTAAAAAGCGCATATAATTCGCGGAAGACATTTGGATACCCCTCTACAGGCGAACCCCGTTGGCGTCTATTACATACTCTTCTTTGCTGCTTTGTAGAAAATATCAAAGAATACTGGTCACCTTTTTGTTCACTGTTCTTATTTGTAATTTCTGTTTAGCTTTGTGTGCAAATAAAGTAGGTATATCAAATTATAATATATTCTACTCATATTTTTTTTCCGATTTCTACTTTCTATGGAACCAAGCTAAATAATATAATGTTGTAAGCGGTTGATATACCCATTTATATATATAATTTTAAACAACGCCATCTATGATTTTATTCCGGAACAACCTGAACTTCGAAAAATATAAAATTTTAAATTTTGTGAATAATTTATTTTCTTGGGTAAAATGTAGCCTATGTTTTAAGTTAGACCTGTAGCAATACATCGGCGAAAACTGCATTCAATTCCATGTAGTGGTCCAAACTGCATTCAATTCCATGCAGTGTCTGTCTGTTTGTATGTTTGTACCCGCATCACGTTTTCCGTGATGCAGGTACAAACAGACAGACAGACAGACAGACCGACAGACAGACAAAAAATCTAAAATTTGTTGTTTTGGCTTCTCTTGTTCTAATAAAGACGCCCAGTGTTATTTTTTTTACTTTCAGTGTACACACATCGGCATGTTACATTTTTATTATAAGTTGAGATTACTTGCTTAAGCGGTAAACATCTTGAGGAAACCTGCATGCCTGAGAGATTTTCTTAATGCTGTGTGAAGTCTGCCAACCCGCAATAGGCTAGCGTGGCGGGGACTATAGCAAATTCCCTCTAGTACTGAAAGGAGACCCGTGCCCAGCAGTGGAACAATGTAATGGGTTGAATATAGATTTCTCTTGACAGCTATACAAAGAACACATTGATTGTTGGCCCATACCAGGGAAGTGTGAGTGTATATTAGTACGCCTCAGCCCAACCCTTCGGGGAATACAGGCGTGACCTTAAATTACATACCACATGTAATGTAAGGTAATGAATTAATACGATATTACGATACATAAATACATAGTTTCTTTTATATATGTACAGCTTTGGCTTGTGGTAAAATAAATAAACACAGGTACCTATACCTAAATAAATATTTTATTGACAAATTGAAATTAAATAAATAGTAATTTTACTTCATCTAGCTGCACATGATTTTGTAAATCCTTTGATATCTCGGAAAAGCGTATTTGCTGGGTGGTTCCTTTTTGCATAAATATGGACTTAAGAAAAATAAATTCCATCCTCGTCGCCAATACGAAGTCAATGTAAGGCCGGAGTTATCGACAAACAGATTTATTCATATACATTTAAAAACACGGGTTCAATATTGAGCGGTGCAATATTATAGTTTGCTTACAAATTACAATGCTGACTTATAAATATTACAGTTACATATTTTTTGGCAAAATATAGATGCCTATAACCAATATATTTTTAATATCATTTAGAATCGGATATTTTAGACTGGATCCAATCGTTGAAGTAGTACACCCGGGAGTGAACGTCAGGAGCGCCCAGCGCGCGCGAGCCCATTCCAGTTGACTACGTCCGACCAACATGCTACATATATGTATATCGATGGCCCCACAGAATAAACGTGCAAGAGCTCTTACACAAATATTTTTTTATTGCATTTTTCGTTTCTTTGACCTATGCAGCACCTTCTCAATTTTTTGTATTAATTTTTGACTTAAATATACGCCTATTATATCATTTGATTCCTTTATTCTAGGGAAAAAACATGCAATTATATCACAAGAATAAAAGTATATGCTATTGTTAAACGCTTTTTAGGTCCCTGAGTTCACACGAATAAACGTGTTAAAACAAGCAAACGTTTGAGAGGACTTGTGCACTTCTTCGAGTTTGTATAATAGCAGCTTACACGTTTATTCGTGTAATGACGCACTCAATTTTTATTCCTAATGTGTCATTTTGTGGAATGAAAGTTTTAAAATATATTTTTATTTAAAATTAAAGTATTGCATTGCCTCCTACGGTATTTAATCGGATTGTTTATAGCATTAAGTGTTCAAATACTAGTGTTTTGGTCTTAATAGTTAAAGTTTATGCATAGTAACAGCAATTAAACAAATCTATCAATGATCCGTTCAATGCAATTGTACGTAACATTAGAAAGGGGCGCGGGGGGTGCAATGCGAGTGGCATTAGACAACAAGTCCGGAAGCGAAGGTCAGTCTTCTTGTGTGATTCTACGCGCATAATGATAGGATTAAACGAACATACCTGTAAGTGAAGTTCTATCCTGATTATATGAAGTAATAAGTCAGAGGCTATTAACTGTGTAGTAAGCCCTCATCTTACTCTGGGTCGCGAAATTTTTTAGAGCTAGTCATAAAAATGAAAATTTCTGCACCTGGCAACACTGATCACATCAATCATTAAGTTTAGATCGGAGTTAACTGAAATGGGAATCATACAATTATATATGTAGGTACTAAGTTTGTAATTTTTGGGAGGGCGGGACCCTCTACCTCTGACTTATTACTTCATATAATCAGGATAGAACTTCACATACAGGTAAGTTCGTTTAATCCTATCATTATATACCGTGATAAGTCAGAGGTTATTAACTGTGTAGATGTTCAGAGAATCATAATAACACATAATCAAAATAATAAGTAGGTCTCACTTACTACAACCTACAGTAACTTTGTCTAAAAGTTTATCAAAAATAAAAAGATCACCAGATCACCTTGTGTATATTTAAAGATCTCCAGACGTATTAGAAATATTGATAAGAATCTATGTTATTAAAAAATAAATAATGTACTTAGAACAAAATATTTGAAAACTGTAAAGCTATAGAATCAACCATAAAAGATATAACTTACAGATCAACTGCGACTGCCCAAGGTAAAGTATTTGGGTAGTAATCTACTGTAAATTTATAGACTACTATGGCTCTTTTTCAAGATAAGCCAATGTGGCCAATGTTAATATAGTCCATTTGGTTTACATTCTTGATGCGTTTCATGCCTGCGTGCATGAATCATGACCACAAGTATGTTTTACTTGTCCTAAGTACATAATATATTGTAGCGAAGGTACACAATTAAATGATTAACTGAAAATCAGGAACAGTCTTGTTGTTAAAGATTCATCTTTGACTGACTCAACTGTTTCTTCCTAGAACAGCCAGGATAAAGTATTTTTTTTTTATTATTATTTTTATTTGTATCTCCATCTTGGATATCACGGCATGCCTCCCGTGAGGAAGACATCCGGCCCTTTGGCAGGCGTGCGGGGGGACACAGGTCCAACGCGCAGAGGCCCCTTGGAGAACTTTAATCTAATATGGGATGGGGCACCAACCCAGGACACTCCACAACTGCACTATAGGAGTACAGCCATGGAGTACCCTGGGTGGGAGCAGGACTATTGTTAAATATGGAATTTAAATTGGGATTATGGATGTGGGTGTTTGATGGACCGATAACTTCTACTGCCGGAAGAAAACGGCGTCTGCCAAAATCCTCGAACTTACATCCTTAGGGATGGCAGACGGTGACTAGCCAACCCACTAGCTGGGCCCCCCAAAAAGCTGCCAGTACAGGCAGAAGGCGGCAACAGCGGCGTGAGCGGCTAAGGGTGTAGAGAGGTGCGGCCCCGGTTTCACCATCGCGGGTCTAGAAGAGACCCGGAGTGGGTTTCCTCGCTATTATGCCATTAGACACTTCCACCCCCGAGCATATAGCTCTGGCCCCCCTTTGGCCGGCCAGTTAAGGCAAGACAAAGCCGAGAGTCCTGCGGGCGCTCTTGGAGTTCCACTCCAGCTACCCAATACGGAAAAACTGGAGACGAGGCCCTGACCGACTCTCTGGAGCAATAAGTACCGCAGTGTCGCCACTCACCATCAGCTCGCCACAAGCTGCCCTGCGGTTTGTGCGCTTTTCTTTAGACCTTGTGATACATTTTTGTTTTATTATCATAGGTTGGTAGAAAGCGATTATAATCTACCCTCCAGTTTTACGTTAGTCCCATGGTGAGGTAACGTTTGTCCCAGAGGGTGTTTATTATTATTATTATCCTTTATTCATTAAAATACATATTTTTTTGTATTTCTAAATATTTTCTAATATAAAATACATATTATATTAAAAAAAACATTTTAAAATATAAAAAAATAGAAATCCACCGGCATGGGGAACGGGGTCCAAGCTACCGGTGGTTAGGGCCCCAGAGACAGGAACCTCCTCACAATACGCGCCGTATCAAGGAGTACTGCCTTCTGAATCAGGCCCTTAACCCAGCCACCCAGCTCGAGCCTCCTGAGGTGTTGGTCGAGGCTCTTGGCGATAAGTCCATTGACCGTAACGACTATCGGCACAATGATGGCCGAGTCCACATCCCACATGGCGACCACCTCGTGGGCTAAGTCGAGATATTTTAGCTGTTTCTCTTTCTCAGCCTTCACGAGGTTCTCGTCATGCGGGACGGTGACATCGATAATCATTGTGCGGCGCGCTGATCGATCTATTACCACTATATCAGGCTTATTGGCTACAATAGTCCTGTCAGTAATAACAGATCGATCCCAGTACAACGTGGCATGGTCATTCTCGAGAACTGGGTCGGGCGCATACCTGTAATACAGTACCTCAGAATCCACAACGCCGTATTTTAAAGCAAGTTGCTGGTGGATAATCCTGGCCACTTGGTTATGCCTGTGCAAATACTCGCCGTTAGCCAGACGAGAACACCCAGAAGTAATATGTCTGATAGACTCACCGGGACAATGGCATGCCCGACATATGTCAATCGTCCCGTCTTTCATGATATACTTCCGGTAGTTGTTCGTCAGCATAACTATTATTATTATTAAATAAGAGTGTTAACCCCTACTATATAACTTCCAAGTATTATGTTTTCTAAATGTCTTGGCATTATAGAAAGTAAGTACCTATTCTTGTTACAAAAATATTTACATAAATAGGTAACTCTTATCTTCACTTACCTATTCCTTTAAGCCAAGACAACAAAAAACGAAGCTGTTGCATAGCTGACTTTAATCTTACTTTTTAATCTGTCTTGAAGACTGGAGATATATCTGGCACCGAAAAATTATAAAAGTAGTCATTTGATTGTGTCATCATGAAAATCCTGATTTCCTTTTATTAACTTACTATGTCTATGTCATAGGCAAGAACTATAAGTAGGTGATTTTGTTGATAGTTATTTAAATAATAAAAGATACCTCTCTCTCCCTTTACATAAGGATTTGATAAGTTTGTGTGATTTACGAGCCATACCAGACCATTACCAAACTTTTTATAGAAACTTAGTTCCTTTGGACAATTCGATCTCTGTCACCAATGATAGTGACGGAGATTAGAAGATTAAGTATTTCAGATTACGATATGATTAGTTTTTTTTTTGTTATCAGTTCAAGCTAATAGGTAAGTAGCTATTTCCTAATCATGAAAGAGATTTAAGTTGTTTACTTTGTGATTATTATTTAGTTTTTATGCAAGTTGATAGTTACTTTATTATATTCTTATTTTATTAAACCTTTTTCTTTTATTTCAACCTTTCACTTAATTGATGAAGTTTACACTATTACACCATGCAATAACAAAAGTATATTACATAAATGAGAATCGATCTTATGAACATTGATATAAATGCATTTTATCTTTACAATAATAAAACAATACAGTAAGTTATTGTAAACAATCGTGCTTATGCTTGTAACTAGGTATTAAAGAAACTTGATTACTGTCGAATAATAGTGTAATATAATATTATTAGTTTTGTTTGTTGACACTTTACACGAATAACCGTGTAATGAAAGTTTACTGTTATCTCGTCATAGAAATTAACATGAATAAAAAAATAAAATGGTTTTTCGTAAATTGTCGGAAAACCGTTTAAATTAAAAATAAATAAAAAATCTAATGTAATAATATATTTTTTTATCTTTAATTTGATATAATTTGTTTAACCCTATATACTTCCAAACAACAGTTATTCAAGTTTAATCGTTTTTATTTTTTCCTGAAAAGTTGTGGTTTTTGACATACACGTTTATTCTGTGGGGCCATCGATATGTCCTTGCCTGACAGAGAATGAAGATAATGTTATAATTTAATAGAGTTGCCCGTGACTTTTCCCGCGTAGAATCTCAGTTATCCAGCGGGATAGTAAATAGCTGATGTTAATCGGGAGTAATGTAGCTTTCTATTGTTTCTTTTTATGGAATGACTCGGCAAACGAACAGGCGAGCTACCTGATGGTAAGTAGTCATCGCCGCCCATGGACATCTGCAAAACCAAAGGTGTTGAAGATGCGTTACCGAGCCTATTTAGGAAAAGAGAGGGGAAGGAAAAAAGGAGAAGGAAGGGGATTAAGGGAAGGAAATGGGCCTCCGGCCCTCTCGCTCACCGAACGAAACGAACACTATTACTCGGACGTCGGTCTTCTGCGAGAGTGTGGATCCCCAGTCCAGTACATCCCCAGTCAAGCCGGCCCATTCATGCTGCGAACAGCGTGGCCCTACCAAAGCAAAATGGACGTGTGACGAAAAGTGACGGAATGGTTAAAATTGGTTCAGTAGTTTCAGAGATTCTCAATTAAAAACAAGAGTACTGATCTGGCATAATAAACTCAAACAAACGTTCTTACTCGCCCTTCGTATAGCAATACGAACTAAATTTGAAAACTTATGCACCACAAACATCAACAATCCCTTAAGTAGGTCAGATCAGTTACAACAACAAATGGCGTCTGGCCAAAAGGGCAAACTTCAATATTATTGCAGAAACAATAATATAACCTAACCGATAATGTTTTAACTTTGAGCAAAGGGACGAACTAAACGGACTGTTACGTTACTTTTGAGAATAAATCAAATACAAAGTGTAATTGAATTTTCTTAAAAGTAATATTAGCGGATTTTATAAAAAAAAACTAAACATCTGGCGTCTGGCTCATAAACTAGAATAAAGTTAGGAGAGGCATTAAAACTAAAAATGAAAACATCCCCTTTTCTACAACAGAGTTGGTTTGAATTCGTCCGAGACATAACATAACGGAAACATTACTAGATTAGATACGGCGATAGATTGCAACTGGTAAAATTACAACAAATCTCACGCTTGCATTTCTAAAGAGTGGCTATGATGTAACACTATACATTCACTGGTTATGATTTTATGTTTCATGTTATAGGAGGCGAGCCTATTGACATAAATCGGGCACAAATCGAAAGCTTAATCTACTGCCGAGATTTCATAGAAAATACACACAAACACAGGGACAAAGAATGATGTGTACTTTTGTATGGACCCTTAGCTTATTGCTTATAACCTACAGTTACTGAAACGAAACAGTTCATGTTATGAATCGACCGGAGACATATAGAAGTTATATTTTCTACGCCTACTTTTTTTAGTAAGAATCATATCTACAATGGAGAAGTTCATGCTGTGCTGTATTTTGGGTCATACCATAAAATAAAACACTTTTTATAATAAACATTTATTATGGTAACAATACACGCACAAAGTCGCATTAACTGATGATACCGATAGTATACTGACGTGGGCAAGCAACGAGCAAATAACGACATGCAGCTATTTAATAAGCCCTGCAAATTACTAATACGCCCACCCATCATTTTGGAGTTTTGACATTAAACCTATGTAGGAGTGTGGTGGATGCTGTCTCGGTGCCGACGCAATAAAACCAGTGTCCAGGTTTAACTTGGTTTATTTATAAGTGGCAGGCACAAAATATACAAATAGGACGATTCTGCACCACCTTTTCCCAGCAAGGACGAATGCGGGAGATTTTAGTCCTCTAACCAAAAAAACGAGTATACAGTACGTAACTGAAATAGTGGTGTTCCGTGTGACTGTTCCAAGTAGAACGCAGCCCAAAGGTGCGCCACTAAGCTAACTAATGTTTCCGAGGGAGGTCATTAGCACTCGGAGAAACTTAACACTGCCATTCAGAAAATGACGTCACTCGTACAACGCCACCTAGCGCCGAAGTGCGGTACTAGCTTACTACATCTATCACTTGATAGATGGCGATGGTTGTCGATGAATAAAGAAATGAATAAAGTTTATATTGTTTTATAAAAAGGTTTGTTACACCTATAAATTCTCTACAGTTAGCAATGCCATGGCCAGCCACTACGTGCCGATGACGTCATGTGCGTGTTAAGCAAGGTTCAAGCGCATTAGCAACTTGCGGGGCTTGTAGCTTATAGCTTTATTGTTATGAATAAATACCGGAGTGGTTTACTTCCACATAGTAGTCCTATGATGTCTGGGGTGATATCTTTTTTCTCCGGTAGTTTACCGTGTTCTGCCTATAATAAAAATTGAAGCTTATGATATCGCCAACTTGAGGCATCATTCTTTGAAAATAAAGGCACGCTGCTGCATCTTCCCCTAAATAAATTGGACCACAGATCGGAAGAATGGACATGAACACCTGTTGAAAAGCAAACGTTACATTCAAAGAGGTATTTAAGCTGTAACAATTGCGTAACAAACCTTTTCTTGCTTCTAAATAATTATTATGATCATTGATAATGTATTTTAGAAAACTTTTGACATCAAAATTTCCACACATTTATAACCTTTTGCTAAGTTATTCATACCAGTAACTGCGTTACCTTAATTCCTGCTTAGACCCTGATTAAGTAGGCAGAAAGAGTTATCAACATTCAACTACAAAATACTTCCAAAATACCGAACTTAGGGCAAACATAGCGACGTCCGCGCCATTGATTTGAAAGTAAACGCTGTAATTCACTGCGTTACTTCAAAGGAAAACTTTCTGAGCATTAATTCATAATCTCTTTGGAGTACCATCGTCATTTAGGGTTATCTAGTTCCAAATTGCGATGCTAAAGCTTTTGGAAATATTTGACTTAGCTTATAGATAAATCTTTTCGTGTTTTTTTTAAACTTGCATTTAAATCAGATTTTGAATATAGGTACCCTTGTTTTATGAACTTTTTCGATTCGAATTGTTTTTTTTTGGATATTTTATCGTAGCATGTTTTATTGTTGTTTGTGTTTGTTTCACATATTTTCTTCTGCCAGCTACCTATCGCAAATCATCTCTCGATCTTATGGCCCGACATCGAGGGCTTCCTAAGCGATCACTTCGCAAAAATACTGAGTTTAATCATATTTCCTTGGCACACTACGATAAACAGTTGGCAAAGACGCACCACTCATTTCGTATCTCACATAAAATATGGCGGGACGAGCTAAAGGCTAAGTGGACGTATTTTGTTTGGAGCCAGATAAATAAATATCTTGACTTTATCATATTATATTGCTGAAATAAAGTTAGACAATGAAGGTCGTGTGAACTATTACAACAAAATATACATGCAGGCTGTCTTGTTTAATTATGAACGCATGGTGGAATGAGAAATATTTCAAAGGTGATTCCGACACGAACGCGATAAACTTATACTTACCAGGCCCTCTAAGTGATGTATGAAAGGGACGGAAACGTATTTAATTTCTTTTTTTATTCAACTCTACGCCTATAGAGAAGCCAAAATAATTAATACCCGTCAACGCGAGGTCAGCATGTACTGGATATGTGTAGTACGTTGTGTACACACGGCTTCACATCAACCTATACATTCTATCCAGTTTAGACTGAACTCCCATTGTAAAGGTTTTCCGCACAATTCTAGCCTAGCCTATAGGCTAGGCTTAAATACCTACTGGTCTTGTATAGCTTTATAGTGTAACCTTGCGTACATGATTCTGGAACAAGCTTTGAAAATTTACGTCGGTTTAAAAAAACAGCGTCACGCATTTTAAACAAGCTCTAATTTAAGATTTTATTGTATAAGTATATTTACACTAGTTTTATATCAGAGCACGTCCTCTCCCTCTGAGAGGAGGGTTCAAAACTTTGAAAAAGTAACTAGTTACAGTCACCAGCACATCAGAATATACAAAACTGTCAAATTTCTCCAAATGATTTTGATCTTCAAGATGTTAATAATAAATATACTGGTTTCTAACACTGACGCGTATATTAGACATTGAAATAAAACTACTTTTTACGGATTTTATCGCGTTACATTGGAATTTAAAAATATCAATATAACGCGATAAAGTAGCGCAATAATAAAAATAGTTTTATTTCAATGCTAATAAAAAAGCTCATAATTAAAAATCGACTAAAAAAATTTGACATGTTGTGGTGGCAACTTGAAGTGCTGGCCACCATACCTGAGCAATTTTTTGTTAGTTTTTGGCAGTATATAGGAAAGGCAAGCAGTCCCGTAACTAGTGCGGTGCCAGCTGACTGGTGCAGATGATTGGATTAAGATTTAGTTCTTTTTTAATGGCGGAGTTCAGTTATACGTGTTCGCACCGCGCATAAAAGGGTTCTTACGGCAAGTGAATTTTAGTTTGCACGAGTCTAACATACTCTGCGCTTTATTCTGATGATCCATGAACATACCATTACGCCTGTATTCCCTGAAGGGTTAGGCAGAGGTGTACTAATATATACCCATCTACACTTCGCTGGTATGTTTAGGTCCCATGTAATAGGGGGCGAGCCTATTGCCATTAACCGGGCTCATTCCAGCCTCCGATCTGCTACTGAAAATTTCATAGAGAACTCAATAACACTTTGCTCAACCTGGGAATCGAATCCCGGACCTCTAGCATAAGAGTCGTGCTTGAGACCACTAGACTAACGAGGCAGTCCATGATGATCCATGAAGGTTTTACTAAAAGGCTATATAACTATTTGCATGAAGTAACAGTAACTTTAAGTCTATGCTCCGCTTTTCTTTCTTACAAGTTGCCAACCAACATTATAAACAAGTCGCTAGTAAAGACCACTTCAGTACATTTAAAACTAAGCTCATTCCACGCCTGAGAGCATTTACCGCCGACTTGCTTCCAACTTTTATTTTACTACCCTCGTGTTTACCGAGTTCTGGGTTTCGGTCTGGTTTATTGAAATCCGATTAAAGAATTATAGGATATCGGAAAATGCTGCAGTGTGTTCGGATCCTTATTTTTGTTTTAGTAAATATAGTTTTATTTTGAAATTGAGCACCTATTATTTGTTTGTTCCTGCCTCATTAGTAAAGTGGTCTATATTTTTTCATTATTATTGGGTTATAGTACCATTCCTGACAATCGTTGTCAGTCTATTGTGATTTGTGATTGCCAACTTAGTCTTATGGTCTTAAGCACGACTTTTATGCTGCTTTCGATTCTTAGTTTAGTGTCTTAAGTAAGCGTATTGACAACTCTTAATCTGTGGTTTGGGATTTCAATGGCATCTACGTTGTAGAATATTATGACTGCTGCTTAACTATAGTTCCAAAAAATGTTTGCACTAATTTTGCTGTTCACATTAATTAATAAATATAACATAACTTTGTGGATAACGGTGCTGGTTGTGTGATTACCTAAAATGTTAAAATAATTATCTGTTTGTATTACACATTATTACGTAACTGTTTGTTATCCTGAAGAAATAAAAATAAAATAAAATAAAATAGTTAGGGCAAGTTATTAATGAGTTTTTCCTTGAAATTCTCAGTAGCCGCTCAGAATTTGGATTTGTAGGCTGCCCCCGATTAATGGCAAAAGCCTCGCCCTTTAAGGGCGAAAAATATATCGCTGAAGTGTGGGTATACCTCTGCCTTACACAGGTGTGATGGTATGGGTTAGGCACAGAAACAAATACTCAATCGACAATTAAGGAGTTTTCAAACTAAGGAGTTTTTAAAATTAAAAAGCAAAAATAGCGAACTGTAAAACAATAAATTCGATTCGGATTTTTGATTAAACCCAGGACTTCGGGCTCAACAGACGCACTTGTCAATAGCTGTAGCCCACTGAAGCACAAATAATTGACCAAATATTTTGTAACTTAAAAAGGATACTTACAATGTGTCTGATAGAAACACTTAATATTAAGACCCCAATTTAAAACAGGCCTACACATTGAAAGATAACAGTAAAAACTGTGGTATCAATGTAAATATAAGATGATTAACTTCCCTTGTTTGAGAAGCAGAGATTTTTTGCTTTCGGAAATCCGGGATGAATCTTTTTGATCCTCTCCATCCTCTGAAGTCTGTCCGAACCCCTTTTGAAATATTGTGTACCCTTTTCGCGCTTGAGTGAGCTAAGTGCTCACACAATCCCTTCTAACCTCACATAATTCTCATGTCGTATGTACCGTCCGCATGTTTCAGAGTAATGTCGGCCATAAATAATAATTACAGACCCATTTGTTTAACTTCACATGTTTATAAAACTTTTATTAAAATAATAGAAAATAACATACTTAGCTGGTAAATTAGATATGCAACAACGACCTGTTGAGCAAGCAGGTTTCTACTACAAATCGCTAGCAAACTCGCAAATAAATAATAGAAAAACGCCAAGAATTTAATTATTTGACAGCATTATACATTGACGTCACCTGAAGACGTAAAATTTGGAAGAGAAATTCGACATCACAGGCGGGGGTCTCGGTAGCTTGTTGGTAAAGCATCCGATGTACTTAAACAGACATAGTGCCTAAGGTATTTTCTCCCAGGAAACCGTTGGATGATGCAGCGACGATATAATAGTATGAGGCTAACACTATTGGTACAAAATATAAATATGACAATTATATATCTATACATAAATACAACAGTCTTAACTACGAATATGTGAATAATATAATTTAGATTTTATTTTAACATACTCGTAAAAATATTGGAAGCACCCGTTTACGCAAAGGGCCTGTGAAGTACTTCCATATAGTTATGTCAAAAGTTAGTTATTTGAACAGCAATTTCCATCTCTCACTTATTTCTCAAGTTTAACACCACATACATTTCATCAAACAATTCGGTTTCGTAACTTAATTAAGACCTCTGCAAATGAGCTTACAACTATCCAAATAAGATTTAACGAATGCGCTGTTAATAATGTTTTGCTCAAGCAATTTTTCGTGTATCGCTTATCTGCGAGTTCACAAGTAGGATAATATGTTAAAATATGACACATTATACATGTAACTATATCAAAATAATAAGAATCAATAAATACAATATTGTTAGGAGATTAATGAAGTTTTTAGGCGTACCCGCCTATTCTAAAAGTGACATGCGGTGGTTTTGTATAAAAGACAAACCAATACGTCAACTCGCTCTCTTTTGCACACCCGTTTAATTTCAAACAATTTTTTTTTTTTGGGATTACTCGGCAAACGAGCAGGCGAGCTACCTGATGGTAAGTAGTCATCGCCGCCCATAGACATCTGCAAAATCAAAGGAGTTGCAGATGCGTTGCCGAGCCTATTTAGGGAAAGGGAGGGGAAGGAGCAAAAGGAGAAGGAAGGGGATTGGGGGAGGAATTGGGCCTCCGGCCCTCTCGCTCACCGAACGAAGCGCAGTAACGAAGCGCTACTACTCGGACGTCGGTCTTCTGCGAGAGTGTGGTACTTCCCCGGTCAAGCCGGCCCATTCATGCTGCGAACAGCGTGGCCCTACCACAACAAACTATATATATTAAATGCTACTCACGCCGACAGCTTGTGATAAAATTAAATGTGTAACTCAATTCAAGTGCTATAGTCTATCTTTGCATCTTTATTAATGAAAAAAATATAGTCTGTTTTAGAACTTTTTTGCTCACATGCTAAAAATATTTGAAGGACACTTTCTAAAATAAATATTTACATAAGCCCAATATCTGGGCATACGAGCATGTTTATAATAGCCCACGGAATAATGTGAGTACCTTCAGGTAATTTTGTATCGTATAACGACACTGGCAGTCATTTTGTTTTATTGCGCACAAAGGAATTTTCAAATAAAGGAGTGGCCGCTTATCACACCGATGGGTTGTCATCAACCCATTACATTGTCCCACTGCTGAGCACGGGTCTCCTCTCAGTAGGAGAGGGATTAGGCTATAGTCCGCCACGCTAACCTACTGCGGGTTGGCAGACTTCACACGCCGTCAAGAAAATCTCTCAGGCATGCAGGTTTCCTCACGATGTTTTCCTTCACCGTTTAAGCGCGTGATAATTAATTATTAATACGCACATGACTTCGAACAGTCAGAGGTGCGTGCCTTGGATTTGAACTCGAGACCTTTGACTTGACAGTCCAATGGTCATATCACTAGGCTATCACTACACACACTACACACCGTACTGCAATATTAGAAAATATTTGATACGTTGGTTAACTTTGGCAATGCAATGGTGGTATAAGATTAAAACTCTGGTCCTGAGTTACTCTGGCCTGGTACCACCGCTTTGTGATATTCTAGTGGTAAGCAGTGATGTTAGACTTCGCCACTGAAGTCTTAAGACGACAATGTGCTATTGTTACTACTGGTGCTGCTGGCGTGCCTACTAGTTGCCATCCGTGTCTGTTATCATAATACCTACAATAAAACAAACCATCAACATACACTAAATACCTACTAGCTGTTAAGAACCATGGCAATCGGGAGATTAACTTGACATGTGTAGACAATAAATATAACACTCGCTCAATGGCCACCGGCAAATACACAGTACCTAGAATAAATAACTACTATGGTGACAGAACATTGAAAAAACGCTTGCCTTATCTATTAAATACCTTGCCGGAGGTCATAAAACATGAAGGTGACAAACATGTATTTAAGTGTAAATTGAGAAAATATTTCCTTGACAAGAATATATACTTATGCATGTATAAACTTAAGAAGATAGGAAATTTTAAGAACAAATAGGAAAAGGTTATAATCACATCTACAATAATCAACTATATACCTAACTATGTATCTTCGAGCAACACGTGCTCGAAGCTATGTATGCATTAAGTTTAAATTTTACGGAGACTCACGATCCCGCAGTCAAACTGATAACACAGTTTTGTGGGGCAATGTTTAATTTGTAGCACTTTTTGTATGTAGATAGATAATAATAATAATAAAAACTACTATAAGTAATTTGTAGATTGACGGCATTTTAGTGTGTCTTATATCAAGAAAATTTAATAGTAAACCCAATTAACTTTGTACCTTTTTTTTTTAAAGGAATTAATTTTACTAATTTTAGTTTAAGAATTACAACATTGTATAAGTTTTACTCTGTATTTAAATTCTTCAAGTAAGATTGTGTAACTTTAATTTTGCTAATTATTCACGAAAGATAATACACATGACTGAAGGCTTATACACATTAATGTTAATACTATTAACTAATTTATATTGCAAATTTATAGTGCAGTGATCCGTAACATGTCCTTCTAACATTTGTAATCATGCTGTTACTGTTCTAATAAAGGTGTCATGAGCACAGTAACAAAATGATTGCAAAATGCCCCTTATTTTTTTGTTCAATAACCTTCCTTTCAAAATCTGTACCTAATTTAAAGTAAAAATACCTACCGACCAAACCTATGTTAAACTTCTACCCTTCAATATTTTTCTAAACCTACGTAAACTACATCGTTCAACCTTTTGATGTTTTCTTTTTATAAGCAATCAAACAAGAATGAAAGTGTTATCTCGGTGGCTGCGTTTCAACTCGGATATAGCCAGACATAATCTTAGAAGCTTTCTCAGTTATTACGTCATAAAGTTTTGACTCGTACTGAAATTCTATCAAGTCTATCTTTGTAAGTTTTATGCTTACAATGAAAACCAACGATACTAGGTTTATATATTGTTAATAGTTATGTAGTATTATATATTAGCTTAACCTAAAATTAGGCTAACTACAACTGCAAATTCGGTTTAGATTGTTAATTATTCGTTAAAATTGGTTCAATCGCTGCTCAGTGTCTATTCTGAGGTAATTACTGAAAATAGACGCGTTTTACCTGAAATAAAACGCATATTAAATACTTACCCTTATTAGAAGCTTATTATAATGAGAAGGCACTTCCGATTTCCGTTGTATTTTACATCTTTTTCTACCGTATATCGCTATCTCTTTCGCACATCTCAGGCGTGGGGGTGTTGGCTACTTGATGGTTCCAATCACCCTGTTCGTCATTGCGTCGAATTATACCAGGCAGAGATAAAAAGTAAGCTTCTAATAAGGGTAAGTATTTAATATGCGTTTTATTTCAGGTAAAACGCGTCTATTAAACACTTGACCGTTATTAGAAGCTTATTATAATGAGACCTGTTTGTTATCGCCTGGTGGGAAAGAGCCAATGTGAATTATTAAATTAAATAAAAACTTGAAAAGGAAAATATTTTTAATTTCTGTAACAAGATTAACAACATACTTCACCGTGTCTTAAAATAAAAAATCAAGGCAATAAGGTATTTTTAACAATTAGAATCCATTACACAAATGTATAATTTTTAATTACGTATTAACTGTCACGTAATCTATTATATTAAAATTAAATCATTCTACAGGTTTAAATAAGGAGGTTATTCATGAATTATTAGTAGGAATAATAATAGCGATAGAATTTTCGCAAAGTCTTAACCGGTTTCCAATTTCCCCTACCTAGAATATCATCAAGGGGTAAATGATCAACACACATTTTGGAAGGTACCGCGGATCGCACGCTACCTGGAGTTTATGTTATGACAGCTCTTCTTATATGCGCCTTGATCCACCTTGCAATTACAGCTCGAGAGGCAGGATTTGGTAATCTGCGCAACGGTATCAATAAATTTGATGATTCAGACTTGATACGTTTTTCATTCAGTATTGCTATGGTTTTGTTGATCCAGTAAACAGGATATAAATTTTGTTTATTAATAACTTTCATCCAGACTGTCTATTATCACTGCAATCTGTCTTAGATCCAAAGAGAGGCCCAAAAAATAATAGAATCAGTATTAATAAATACAATGATCGTCCAACAAGGTCAGGTCGTAAATTCTTCGAGCTGAATATAATATAAATAAGGTTGCTGTATGTCGAACAATGTGCAATTTTTCTACTGTCTACTGAATACTTACATGTCCCAGACATGAGGTATCGCAGTCTTGGGACTTTTCAAAGAAATAGATTTTAAAATGTGTTTATGTTTAACCAGAACATCTTCACCTAATTTACTTGATAATTGGTATTGCATAAGGTGGATATTACTGATTTATAAAGAAGAAGAGTATTGTAGGTGAATTTAAAGTTAAAGTACAAATCTGCTAGGAATTGATTTAATTGGGCTCCGTTGGGCCGTAGGATTAACGTTATTTTGCAACCTTGTATATTTTCCAAGTACAGCCGCCAAGATTAAAGTAAAGGTATTAGGTCTCGTGTCGACAAGTAACAGTCTTAAATCCGTCAGTGTAAACGGGGCTGCGATGGCCCGGGACATGAGATCCGCTCTCCAGAAAAACTTTTCCAACGTAGCAATACAATCAGATAAATTCCTGTGGCCTGATTTCAGTGCATTAGGATTCGAGGAACTAGGAAAACTCCATGCGGTTCCCCAGCGGTGGAAACATCCATGATAATAGGAAATTCCAAGGTACGCTGAAAGCATCGTGACTTAACGTTTCGTGATCGTGAGATCAAGGGTACGTAATTGCCTACTACTCGTGCTGTTTTAGATACGAATAGTTAGATCACGGGAGTTCCCATTTTCAGAAAAAAAGAAAATATATCTGTGCAGTTCGGGAGTAGGTGCCATTCCGGAGGCTAACGAAGTCTGGACAGGCAATCTGCGTGATTGTTGAATTTTCCAGGAATATGATAAATTCGATAGTGAATCTGATACTCGTCCAGGACATACAAAATTTTATGGGTTAGATTTGTGAGAGATCTAGATCGAGATTTCATCCCCCCTTCGTTGCGGAGATAAGCTATCGCGGAACGATTGTCTGATTAGATCAGAACTGAGACGTGCCATCTGAATATGTCGTCTTACCGTCGTCATATATGGGTTTAATATAAAAAGTGTTTAAAGAATAATGTTCAATCATTCTGGTCAATGCTTGTCGCATGCGATTCTAGAACTTTCAATATCGTCAACAATTCCTTCATGGCTACAGAGCTCTGGAGATCCTTTCGTGTGAATTTGTTGCTTATTATGAACTGCGGGACTGTTTACAATAGCAGCAGACTTGCGACAGCGACTAGCCGCTGACAGGGACTTGCGAGTCCAAGGATCCTAAATAATGCCGAGAAAGTTTATATATTGTTGTAGGAACAGAACGTTCTCGGATTTTATTTGAAGAGCCAGAAATTGTAGTGCTCAATAGCATTATGTAACTAAGCCTTTCAACCGTTCCGATTTTGATATATAAACAATGATCCTTACGAATCCTTTTGACGAAGTACTTTTGTATCTAGTTCATACGACACGCGAATATTTTCTGTGCTTAGTCCGAAGGGCTCGCAGGTCATTTTTAATAATCTACGTAAATTAGACGTACGAACCGTCTTTGTAAATGGGCTATCGGATGATTGAAATAAGCCTGTGCCAAGTCTGCCTTGCACATCCATTTTCGGGGTTAGAGGAATTCAATTCAAACGGAATCGGTCTTTTACGAGACAAACTGATTCAATAACCTCAGGTTGAAAACCGGACGATGTGTCCCGGCGCTCTTTGGCACTAGAAATACAAAGCTATACAAAGCTTGGGGAAGGATCTACTGCTTTCAGAACGTCTTGCTTTTTTATTTGTTGAATGATTGCAGACATAGAAATATCTCAATTCTATTGTACGACGCTGATAATGGGAGTTTTCATGAGTGGTTTTTGTATGAAGGGTATGCGATACTCTGTTATTATTTTAAGTTTTATTCACAGTTCCAAGCGGGAAGATTAGCACACCACCACAGTACTTACTGAAGTCAGCGAGTCACTCTTTTTTGTTGCTTGTATTGTAAGGAGGTGAAAAGGAGCGCTTCTGGTCTCTTTCATTTGGGTGCCTTGATCTCGAACCGCGAGTTCGAAAGCTGTACCTATTAGATTGGGATGGGAGTGCCCTCGGTAGCATTATTGTGCCCTTTTGAAGGGTAATGAGCAGCAGGAACTGGTTCACAGCAGTAGCCAGAAGTAACAAGCGGTGGTACGTAATGACAGGCGTGCCCGTGCGAGGGTGTGCCGTACAAAAATAACAGGTTTTGCTTACGAAACATTTCCGCTATTAAATTGTTTGGTTGCGATGAGTGTGAGCAACAGTAGCTGGCACACAGTAGTAGCCAGAAGTACCACGCAGTTGCCATACAGAAATACCAGATTTTGCTTTCGAAGCATTCCCGCTATAAGAATTTTTGGTGGTGATGAGTGTAAGCAGCAGGAGCTGACTCACAGCAGTAGCCCGAAATATTACGCGGTGGTACGTAATGACAGGCGTGCCCCTGCGAGGGGTGCCGTAGAGAAATACCCAGGTTTTTCTTTCGAAGCATTCTCGCTATTAGATTATTTGGTGGCAATGAGTGTGAGCAGCAGAAGCTGTCTCATAGCAGTAGCAAGAAGTACCACGCGGTGGTACGTAATGACAGGCTTGCCCCTGTGAGGGGTGCCGTACAGAAATACCAGGTTTTGTGAGAGCGACCTCGGTCATTCCCGCTATTAAATTGTTTGGTGGCGATGAGTGTGAGCAGCAAAAGCTGGCTCACAGCAGTAGCCAGAAGTACCACGCGTTGGTACCTATTGACAGACGTGCCCCTGCGAGGGGTGCCGTACTGGTATACCAGGTTTTGCTTTCGAAGCATTCCCGCTATTAGATTGTTTGGTGGCAATGAGTGTGAGCAGCAGTAGCCAGAAGTACCAAGCGGTGGTACGTAATGACAGCCATGCCCCTGCGAGGGGTGCCGTACAGAAATATACCTTTTTCTAACGCCACCTGCTTTGTCCAGAGCAGCAGTAAGAGCTTGAGAGTTTGAAGGGGGTATCTTATTTAAAGCCACTTTAACTAAAAGATTTCGAATACATCTGAGAATACTATCCCTACTCTTTCTTCAGCTCTGTGGCCGCAAGTCATTTGAAACAGATGTGTATAGACTTACCTTATGAAATTCACCTTATAGAAAAAGTTAAGTTAAAGTTATTAACCAGCGAGCTAGACTAAGCTAATAAAATACTTAATATATTTAGAACAGTTATTAACCAGCGATGGATTTATTTTTGTTCAAGAATACAAAAGTTAATCCCTGCGTAGGATTTATCAGAGTAAGCCAAGTGGCGTGTTTTATCATACGCCTTCACCTCTTAGTTTGTTCTTAGCTCTGTAAATCCGGGTGAATGGTTATAACAGCTTTTGGGTGTCAGCATATCGAATATGCGACCACGTGCTATTAGGTATCAAATCGTTGAATCTCATTAAACATTTTTGAATATTCCTACGGTGTGGCTGCACCGTGAGATCTTTAAGTTTAGACTCAATATCAAATGACAGATGCGGTATCACTTCAGTATTTAAGTTACAAGTATACGATAATGCCTGCGAGGCATCGTCAGGAACGTCCTCGTAAAGGTCACGACTAACGTCGGAGATACATGATATATTATCATTATTACTCAAGTAGTTCCTATTAATCCATAAGCACAAACCTAAACGGAAAGAAAACATTTCAAATACGAAGGAAATAATATTAATAATTTTCGGGTAGAAAATTAAACAGTTGAACATTAGATAAAACTGTAAAAAGAAATTATACTGGTTAAGTCGGTAGAAAAATAAAACGGTTTTAAACGATAAAACCGTAATATGTTATAGCATATTACGCTTAATCATAGTAAATAAAGGTAACAATATCGAACGGTAACACCGTTAAATAAAAATATTATAATAAAATACTTGTGCAACTTACATGTAAGTATTATGTAACACTTTTAAACAATATAATATTTCCAAGGTAGGAAATAACTAGCACTAGGAGCACAAGTTATCACAACGGAAATTGTCAAGCCAATGACGAACAGGGTGATTGGAACCATCAAGTAGCCAACACCCCCACGCCTGAGATGTGCGAAAGAGATAGCGATATACGGTAGAAAAAGATGTAAAATACAACGGAAATCGGAAGTGCCTTCTCATTATAATAAGCTTCTAATAACGGTCAAGTGTTTAATAGCTTGTTTTGATGATTTTATAAAAATCGGTTAAGCCCTTTCGGAGGAGTATGGTAACTAACATTGTGATACGAGAATTATATATACCGCGTGGAGATTAGGTTATCACATTAATTGCAACCACATATTCTACATAACGTATTTTGACCATACACAACTAAAAAAAATAAGTACAATAAGCATTTTAGCCCTGGGATCGTTTTTTCCATTTTAGTATTTAACAACATCATGTATTGAATAACGATAATCACCTGACCTAAACTAGTAGTTCAAAGACCCGAGAAAATTCAAACGTTGCCGTTCCGTATTACTAACAATTATTAGAAACTTAAACTAGTTAAGCTAAAAATGACCTTATAACTAACACTATTAGGCCTTGTCTTACGCAAAATTAAAAGATAAGGGACCACAGCGAAAGATAAATAAAAAACGCTCTTAAAAATATTAGTTTAAGGCATAAATCTCTATGCGCGATACGGGGGTAGGTGTCGTCAGAATTCGTCCTTTGTCGGCGCCGGCGGCGGCGGCGCGCGACTACAAAGTAAAGAAACGGAAGCGGCGGCGCGTGCGGAGCGATTGATTCAGTACGCTTCCGGGGTCCTTAAGGATAGTTCGTGTGTTGCTTATTCGCACACGCGCCCTTCGTATTTTTATTGTAATTGTTTTGAGAACATTTTCGTAAATTTCTTGTTTTGTTTGTTGGATACGTTATTATTAGTTGTAGATTAGTTAAGTGTTGTGACAGTTCCTGCGAGAACGGACGCTTTTCTCATTTTTTGTTTGTGATAGGACATTTTATTAGTTAGTGAAAGTGGGTGAGCATACGTTATCATCAGAGTACACAGACATGGTTGATTGAATGCAACCAAAACAGCGCTGCTGGTGTTACGAACATATCGACAGAGGTATATCGTACCTACCTATGACGGTGCTCATATGCATTCAGTTGCATGGCGGCCATAACGTAAATTTTAATTAATCAATTGAACATTTGGACAAGTGTAGGTTTATTAAATTGAATTATTATTATTGTGCAAGAAATCCATAAAGTTTGTGTTGAATTGTTGATATCATCGCTCCGAGCGTCCTATCCTATGCCTACTTGCAAGTGTGTAGGTACTTACTCGCCGCGGCGGCGGCGGCGCCGTTGCCGCTTTTACAGGTCAGTATACTGATATTATTGAGGGTGATTTATTTCGAGCCAATATTTACGGTATTTATTTTGTTTGAAAAATTTATTTTTTTATTTTTAGTAAAATTGTTTATTTTATTACTCAAACAGACTAATGATAACTTGGAATGACTGCTGTTTAATTTAATGTGATAACCTAATCGCCACCCGATATAATAAGAGGTAAGTATAAGAAGTCGGTCTTAGAAGTACAAATGTATACACAGTTAATTGTTTTTGCAGTTTCTCCTGCAAGCAATTCAAACTTGCAGAAGTTGACTTGTTGTAAGTGTGTAACTGGACACGCTGCCTTCTGTCTAGACACATTCAAGATATTAGAGACTTCACAAAAATGATTTTTGCAAGAGAACAAACAATATTCACGTTGCAATTTACAATACGGTGTGAGTGGTATCCAATAGACCAGTACACAACAGTGCGCCATACATTTTCAATAGAGAATTATTTTCGTATCGGCCCGTAGGTGGTATGAATTTTTCATGAACAACACCACGCGCGGCACGGGTGGCAACTTATCAAAGTTTCAGTGGTTTCAGCACTTAGAACACACGTTAGTTAAAAACGGTCAGGGAAACCTACCTATTCGTTTGCCAGTTTTTTATTAGTATGATAAAATGCCTTTTTCCCAGGCAGGGGTAGGCAGAAACTACAGAACGCCATCTGCTACGAACCTTGCATACTTTTTTTGCTTCGTCCACATTCATACATCTTGACATATTATACATGCAACGGTTGCGGGTACTACGCACCTGACCTTTCTGAAGGATCTCACCAATTAGGTCGTGGTATGTGTTTCTAGGGCGTCCCCACTATTATTCTATAGGTATTACAAAAGCCGAAAAAGAATCAGTTCTGATTTGGTCTTATTTTTACTAAGAAAATCTACATCCTGCGTCAGGTGACAGATTTTGCAATCAATCTGTAATCTGTACTAAAATGTAGATTTCAGTATCTTTTTTTATACTACCTTATAAGTCTAGTGGTCGTCAGTGCGACTGCTACGCTAGGTGTCCTTGGTTCGATTCCCAGGTTGAGCATCGTGTTTTTGTATTTTATATTTTATTTAAAATAGATTACGACGCAAGCCTATCGTCACTGACCACACCATTTTTTTTTAAAAAGCTTACTAGCAATGTGAGTCACACATTACTAGTATTCTTGTTAACCCCTCGTACTAAGCTAAAATGCTTGTGTTACGAGTGGGTTCACGTCGGTAGTGCAATGGGTGGGGTTCGAACCGGTAACCACATGATCGCAAGTCCGACGCTCTAGCCATTAGGCTACCGCCGCTTTTAAATAAATAAATATTAAATGATGTAATACATTAATTCCATTCCTAAATAGCTATGAAGCAATGCAGTGATTATTCAATAGACAGAGTATTATCTTCTTAACAAAATGGACAGCCTAAATACTACGCAAAACACTAGATCGTACCGACGAAACTCAGTACTCTGTAACATGTTGCAGTCATATGGTAAAATCTATACATAAATTCTGCCAATTTGCACTAGGTCAATGTGGTGAATTATTTAACTCCCTCTCTTTCTAAAAGGAGACCCGAGAGGAGGGGTTGTAATCTATATAATTCCACAAGAACTCTACCCATTCGTAGCTAACGTCACATTTGATTTACTGCTTGGAGCCGGTTTTATCGAAATCCTTTAGATCAATCCCGATACATGGAATATTGCCAAAACGAAACGAGTGTAGCAGATGTTACGTTTTTTACCGTAACTTTTTTGGCACTCGTGGGGTAATTCGACAAACAGTAAATCTCGAAGCAACAATAGTAGCTTATTTATTTATTTAATTCTTTATGCACAAAGAGTACAGAGGCGGACTTAATGCCTTAAGCATTTTCTGCCAGTCGACCTTAGGGTGATGCAGAGGCAGAAATAGGTGCACTTACGGTGAGATAAAGAGATGAAAACAATATACTTAGGTATAAAAGAAGAGAATTTTTTTTATCTTATCATGCCTATGTATTTTCAATACTCAGATACGGCATTATTATATGGGGTAATTCAGTAGATATAGATGGAGTGTTCCCTCTCATTCTACAATATAATGATTGTAATTCATATGGCCTTTTGGTCTACCTATACCTACTATACCTATCTTTGGGCCTTCGGGCAAATAGTGGTACTTATAATTATTGCCTAAGGTACGTATGCGGCAAGTTAATAATAATTATTGTGGCTTATACGCAATACACTTCGTTTTGTCTTGTCTCTCTTCCAGATGCTGTTTTTATCCAAAAAATTCCATAAGAACCATTAGTTGTCGGCAGTTAAAGAAAAACTACCGCTGAAAAGGTATAATATTCCATGAAAAGCTTCAGAACATTGTTTAATTAAAGAAAATGACTAATGGGTTTCGTGCACAGCCATTATACCTTTTAATGAGAATAATGGACTATAAACAACAATTTATACTTTGTGTAATGAAAATACATAGCAATTTTCACATACATTAGTTATTATGATGTTGATGCTGGAAGGCACGAATGACAGAGTCCTGTGTTAAGGAAGCAGGTTCGATTTCGGTAGTTGTTTCAGGTCTTCGTGCATACCTTTTGAGAATTTAAGTTTATAACCCACCAGACAACTACTAGATATATCGTTAATTATTCATCATTATGACATATTGTCCCATTGCTAAGCGGCGGTAGCCTAATGGCTAGGGCGTCGGACTTGCGATCATGTGGTTGTCGGTTCGAACCCCACCCATTGCACTACCGACGTGAACCCACTCGTAACACAAGCATTAAGCTTAGTACGAGGGGTTAACAAGAATACTAGTAATGTGTGACCCACATTGCTAGTAAGCTTATTAAAAAAAAAAAAAAAAAAATTGCTGGACTCAGGTCTCCTCTCAGAATGAGAGGCATTAGGTTTAAGTCCACAAGTTGTCTCATGTAGGTTGACAGACTTCATATGTCGTCGAGAAAATGTCTTAAGCACGCAGGTATTCTTCTCCATTGAACCGTGCGATAAATTAATAAAATAATTTTGAAAGTTCAAAGTTACGTGTCTTAAATTAGAACTCGAGACCATTGACTTAGGATTCCAATGGTCATAAAGTGATATGACCATTGGACTGTCAAGTCAACTACGCCTTATCTCGTCAGTCAAGCTTTCAATAGCTTGACTGACAAGATAAGGCGTAGTTACGGTATACGTATGTGCGTGTAATTGTGGCTACGTGTGCGGCTACACGCCAAGCTATACAAAACCAGTATAGACAGGCCTTGAATTGTGCAGAAAACCCATACAATGGAAGATACGTCTAAACTGGTTTTGTATAACTTAATGTGTAGCCGTGTATACACGGTTAGGCGTAGTTTTAGCTGGCCTCACTTTGTTCGCAAAGTACCATCTTAACTTTTTATTTGATCTGAGGTAACACACTATATTTTACTCTCATGACGGTATCGTAAGCTAATGCTAATGCATCTAAAAAAGTGCTTCATACGCTTCAAAGTCACTCAGTCGTAAAACTTCAAGCATAAAATGCATCTACGATAACAATATTCACCGCCTTACATGAAACGGAGTATCTCTCAAAAAATTGTCAGAGCGCAGGTCGTTGACCGGTAACAAAACAATATCATAACACGTCACAGTAACGCAATACCCTGAATGCGAATCTTTGTTACTTTGCTCACAGGCAAGAATAATGTACTGGTCCCAGTAGCTAGTATGTATTTTGAAATTATTTATGTCAAGACCGCTCAATGTGTGGAGCTCTTATCTGTCCTTAAATTGGAATTAAATAATTAGTTTTCATGTTTAATTAATGGGCACATTAAGTACATGATAAACGTTTCAATAAACTAGAATTCCGTATGAAAAATAACAGTTTTGGACTGGCCTTTTCAGGCGTCATAGGCAGGAGTCCAATTGCGTCCCTCCGGTTACATACAGCGGACGTTTTCACTAAGCTACCGAGACCACTGGCTGGCAATGCCACTGCCAATAGGTTCGACTTCTGTCTGAGATCCTATTTTTCCTTCATTAGAAAATTCATATCTTTGTAAACATTTACCATTATTTAATGTTGGAATAATATCCAAACTCGTAGTTAAGAGTCATTTATGTATTGTTTAATTAAGTTTATACTTTTTGGCTAATCATATCGTCCTTGCCAAAGGGAGCCAAGAACAACTTTGAATTATCCAAAGTATGTCTAAATTTGAATGATCCAAAGCTGTTTGTCTTGAAGACAATACTCATAAGCCTAATGCCATAATGGCCACAGCAAGGCTGATGAACGTGAGTATCTGGGTTCGATTCCAATGACGAGCGAAGTGACATTGGATTTCTCTATAAAAGCATTTTTCATGATCAGCTCAGAGTTTGAATTTGTGTGTATGACGTCAAGCTATAGTTATTATTGTTGTTCCACACTGAGGTTAATTGAATTACATTTTAGTACTAGGATAAGGAAATGTAAAATGTGTGGTGTTTACTGGCAATAAATGATTATAACTGTTATTCCTTCCATTTATTTTTAAACCTATTAATTTACATCTTTAAATAGTTTACAAATAATAAAAAAAAATAGTCATCCACCGGTATTGGGAACAGGGTCCAAGCTACCGGAGGTCAGGGCTCCAACGAGACCTTGTATTAATACATCATATTAAAAAAAAACTTACTAAAACAGTGAAACACGTGCAACCCACGCTCGTGATTAAATTAATTTGTGTGTGTAAAGCTATAAAAATCTTAGTAAAAACATTTTCAAAGTGTTGGACAGTGTTCTTAGGTTAGGTATGTGTTGGTGTTATTTCCGCGTAAATCACTGAAAATTAGTGCAAAGAAATACGCGTTAGACAGTAAAGGACAATGGCGAACTCCCAAACAAGAAAAATATGTCAAAATATAAATTTTGTATTTTCGTTTTTACACCCAGATTATTGCAAGTCAGAAATTAAAGATATTCCAGTTGGAAGTATTACAGGTTAAGTTTTGACAACAAACAATTAAAATAAATAAGTATGAGTGCAAATAAATAAATACCATGATCAGTTATATCATAATCAGTGTTCCTCTACTTTTTAAATATATTTACATAGTTATTATGCCTATTTAATAGCAAACTATTGCACATACGTATTTTATATGAAAAATAACGAAACGACACAACGTATAACGGAACGTAACAGTTGTCAGTGAGCTGAGTGACAGGTGACGGACGGATATAATTTCTTTGTCACCTTTGTTGCCATACTAGATTCAAGGTTAGAATTATTATTACGATTTCATTTTATTTATTTTTACAACTAAAACAGTTGTCTTCTTAGCACAAAAATAATGTTGTCATTTTCGTATTTATTCTGATACTTTGCATTATGTACATTATTGAATAAAGGCCAAACATAATATAATATACATAACATATAACATATCTATGGCAACATTTAAAGTTCAACTGAGTATTCGACAAAAGATGAAGTCAATTGTATTTTCAAATATGATGATTTTTTTCCAGACTTAGATAGATTTAATTAATAACTTTAAAAAACGTAGGAAATTATAGTATATGTATCTATAAAGATGATATTTATAGACGCTTATTAATTCCCTATACAATATTTTTTCGCCATTGTACTTTATGTATCTAAATTTAATATGTTCTGTTTCCTCATTTTACTGTATCCTTCACTCTTATGTGTCTAGTTCGTAGCAAATAAAGATTTATCTTATCTTATCTTATCTTAACCGGCGAACAAAAATATTGCCTTACCTCACCTTTGCTTAATATTTCACTAACATTGACAGTTCATTGACAGTACGTCAATTATCACAATTGTCAATTTTCAATCTTGTTGGCAATCTAATAAAATAAAATTGTCAGTGAACAGTGTTGCCGTGTACTTGAATTAAAAACTATTGCACGCGTCATGACTTTTATGATTGCAAGTCTACAATGTTCCAACTACCAATGATAATTAAAAAGCTAAATGATTTTACTGAAGAAGTTCAGCAACTACGCATGCACCAGAGCATGCTTGCTACGGAATCAGCCATCCAGGAGATGACGGAGAGGGCCAACATGTCCAAAAACGTTCTTTTTTATGGAGTACTAGAATCAAATAGCGACATTGCTGATCAAAGGAAAGAGCACGACAAAACGACAAAAGGGAGTGTGCGGCCATAATTAAAACTGTTACAACTACAGTATATTGCGATGGAATAAAAGTGTTTCATCTTGGTGCCCCTAAATCTGACGCGAATGCAAGACCTCGTCCGCTGAAGGCTATACTTAACAATAAAAAAGTTGCAGTGGAAGTTCTCCGCAACAGAAATAAGCTCAGCGAGCCTTCATCTATTACTTCGGACCTGACCTCTCTTCAGAAAGAATACTTAAAATACCTACGAGATAAACTCCAAAGCCGCATTAACAAAGGGGAGACGGATATTACTATAAGATATGTTCGGCGACAAACAATGATAAACTAAATATCAACAACGACAAAAAGCTCACACACTCACCTCAAGCAATTAACATCCACGAAAAAATACTCCCGTCAACATTAATAACGATTACCATTCTTTAAACAAATATCCAATCATCAACTTCTAAACTAGATCGAACCGCAAAGGTCAATACTTTGAAACCGAACCTGATCATACTTTCTGAAACATGACTCAAACCAAATATACCCGATTCAATGATAAAAATACCAGCATTGATAGGCGTAACGGTGGGGTAGCAATATATGCTTCAAACAGGACGAACTTTATGATTAAAATACTACCTACACAGTAAGAAATATGAAGCCTCCGAATTTTCATGTTTAGACGTAAAAATCGTTATCAACAGGTTTATACTATGCGGACTATACAGGGGACTATGCAAGACTCTACGCTGGACCGAGACAACAGCTAACATGATCACTTGAACCATGCTACTGAAACCAACACCGTGGCTATACTAGGAGACTTTGACTATCGCGGAGTGAAGTGGCCACTTGAGTATACGTTACGCCAAAAGAACATTTTTAGTGATCACATCTTCAACAAATTAGAATGAGACCACCTCAGGAGCATACACTTTCAAATAAATAAAATGCCTTATATTTTTCCGTTTTCAAGTAGGTTGGTTTTTAATTTACCTCAGTTACAATAACCTAATGTCAACCGCTCATTGCCTTATACAAAATATTGCTTTTCCCAATGCAGGGACGTTGCTTATTGAGGAGTTCTCCTGGTACTTCACCATATGCATTGTGACGAGCATAAAATGCAACAATATTAAAGAAATCAAATGGAAATCCCTAAAATACCTATCACTGAGGTGTTGCGGTGCAGTAGCGGTCTTCATCATCAGTTTCACTGCACCAAATGAAAGTTCCCTAGAGCAAATTCACGTAACTCCTAGTGCAAATACAATATTTGAAGATTTCCCTAGATTTATCCAGGATCCCATCATCAGATCCTGACTTGATGGCAACAGGATGACCTGGGGAGTATACCCTTTTAAATAAAAAAATATTTTCCAAATCGGTCGCACTGTTTTCGAATAATGGGGAAATAAATATAAGAGGTCATCCGTGGTCTCCATCAACAGTTCCACTTGACCAAATAATGCTTTTCGAAAGAAAATTACACGAGTTACTTAAAAAATTCAAAAATATTAGGTTAGCCTATAATATTTGATGAGTTCCCTCGATTTCTCCAGGATCCCATCATCAGATCCTAATTTGATGACAATGGTACCATCTCGAGAGTATAACCTTTCAAACAAAAAAAATATTTTCATAATCGGTTTGCAAATTGACGGAGAATTCGGTGAACATACATAGAAAAAAAAAATATACAGACGAATGTAGTAACCTCCTCCTTTTCGAAATTTCTAAAGTCGGTTAAAAATAATAATGTGCAATAGTTTGCCAATAAATAGGCATAATAACTATGTAAATATATTTAAAAAGTAGAGAAACACTGATTACTTTGATTAATTACATGATTACATTCGGTTTAAAGATATTTATTTCTCAAAAAAGAACATTACAGTTCATTTTCATAATGAGAAATGTACAAACATATGAGTAAGCATCTCTGTGATCGAAAAAATAATAAATAAGTTAAAGTTATGGTGACATTTTCTTTTGTGTGTTAGTAGTTGCTAACGTAACTTTCTAGACCCTTTTTGAATTTAAGAAAGCTGACACAATTGGTTACTTCGTCAGGTATTTCATTATAAAGTTTTGCCCCTTCATAAAGTATGTTTTTCTTTCCATAGTCAGTTCTAGGCTTTGTTACTACTTTTAGTAGTAGTTCTAGTTTTTTCCTTCTCCTTGCATTGTATGTATAAGTTTTCTTTTTAAAGTTTGCGAATGTGTTCCCTGTGTTACAATTTTATGTATCAGTAGTCCAGTTTTGAGTAGGTATGTATAATGTCTGATTGTTAAAATTTTGGTATCATTGTAAATTTAAGGGTTGGTGTTAGGTAGTCGTAGTTATATAATGTTTTTATAGCTTTATTTTGCAGGACTTGTATTTCTTGGATATTTGATTTTGAAGCAGTTCCCCATATCTCAACCAAATATTCTATATGCGGCCTAAAGCGGCCCTGCGGCCCTTTCTAATGAGAGCGTTATAAATCATTATTCGAACTTTATTCGGGATACAAGCAGACATCCGACGTAATGCGTCTATAAGAGGAGATATTTTCGATTTAATATAATTTATATGGTGTTTCCATGTTAATTTTGTGTCTAAAATAAGGCCTAAATATCTTTCACTGTTGGATTTTGTAATATTCTCGTTACTTAATGTAAGTTGGATGTTATTTTCATTTTTTTTTATTATTATTTATACATTACATTATTATATACGTGATCATGTTATTTATTTATTTGCACTCATACTTGTTTTAATTGTTTGTTGTCAAAACTTAACCTCTAATACTTCAAACTGGAGTACCTACCTTTAATTCCTGACTTTCAATAGTCTCGATCCAAAAACAAAAATTGTTCAGAAATACAAAATCTATATTTCGACATATTTTTATGCGCAGACGCAACAAAAAAAATTCAACAAAAATTTGTTTGGGAGTTCGCCATTGTCCTTTCATAATTCTAGGACAAAGGCAGTACTACCCTAGGTATAGGTTTATTGCGTTGACTTAATTTTTACAGCTACATGGGAGCGTAGACTTAAGTATTAATTTCAACTTAATACCTCCATGTGTTTTTGAAACCGACAGAGTGACCTGTCGAAATACGGAACATTCTTAATTTTAAGGGGTCCGGAGCCAAATGGCAAAAAACGGAACCCTTATAGATTCATCATGTCGGTCTGTCAGTCTGTCTGTCTGTCCGTCCGTATGTCACAGCCACTTTTCTCCGAAACTATAAGAACTATGCTGTTGAAACTTGGTAAGTAGATGTATTCTGTGAACCGCATTAAGATTTTTATACAAAATTAGAAAAAAGAACAAAAAATTTTGGGGGTCCCAATACTTAGAACTGAAACTCAAAAGAAATTTGGAACAAAAATAGATTAGAACTTGGGAAAGGATATAAGCTACGTTTTGTTGTAAAAAAGGGATGAAAATTTGTATGGGAATTTGTCATTGTTGAAGATAAAACGATGAAACTTTGAATTTACGCACTTGATAAGAAGTAAAAATTTGTTCCAGCGTTTTTAAAATTTCGACCTGTGTGGGGATGAAATAGGGGATGAAAGTTCATATGGAAGTCCAAACAAAGTCACGCTTTGAAGCCCAACCTCGGAACCGATTTTGATGAAATTTGGTACAAAAATAGATTAGACCTTGGAAAATGATATTTATGCTAAATAAGGGATGCAAAATTGTACGGAAGTTTGTCATTGTTGAAGATAAACGCTGAAACTTTGTGTTTAGGCACTTGATAAGGAATAAATAAATATTTGATATGGGGTTTTTGAAATTTCAAACTTTGTGGGGAGTAACAGGGGACGAAATTCCGTTTGGATTATGACGAAATTTGGTATAAAAATTGACTAGACCTTGGGAAAGGATATAAGCTTCGTTTATATTTCGGTAAATAATAAAGTTGGGCAAATTGTGTGGTCTACCGGAGCAAAGAAGCGGACGTAAAGAAGACGTGAATTGGAATAAACTAAACAGTCAAATCGTGTTGTCCACGTGGGCGAAGCTGCGGGCGGAAAGCTAGTATGCCATAAATCGTAATGGTACGGAACCCTCCGTGCGCGAGTCCAACTCGCACTTGGCCGGTTTTTTTTATTTTTCAAGTACGGATCACTAAGAACTACAAATACATTTCCTAATTTCCTTATCTCGCACAACTACCTATATAAACGCGCATTATTCAGGGCGTAACGTTAATGTGGCTTCGTTTCATCAGAAAATTTACATTTCTTCACGAAAATGTTTAAATTTATTTTCGCTTGTTTTGTCCTTCAATCGTATGGTAAGTACCTAATTTAATAATAGTATCTGCACTAATAAATAGACAGATATACCATATTAATTTTTACTATTCTTAATTTATTTCTCTTATTCAATAAGAGTAAAGTGGATTTTTGGACGGTCTAGAGTTTTTACAAACTTTTTTATGATAATTTTAACATTTGTAAAAACAACCTTAAATTTATCTGCTCGAATAATGCGGATCATCCTGTAGTAATGATTATTATTATTTTGGCGCCCAAAGCTAGAAGATTCGTTTCAAGAAGAAAATAGTGTATGTATATGGCTGTTGTCTTATTACCTCTTAATTACAAAATTATAGAGTCGCACATTTTTTAAAAATTAGGTAGCTTTGGCAGACGACTAAGCAGCACCCACAGACTACTTTACTGATAGAATTCTTGTCTAAACAATAAGAAGAAGACAATAGGAAAAAGGTTGGGAAAGAAGAAGGAAGGGGATTGAGGGATTACTTGGGCCTCCGGCGCTCAACACTCTCCAAAAGCATACATAGGTACTGTAACATAGCGCGGTTATTCTGTGGGTGTGTAGTAGGTACTTCCCCAGTCGTCCCTACCCTGTATCCTTCCGTTGCCGCCGTGGTGGGGCTTGCGTGTTTCAATGATTTTTGGAGCTATAGAGTAGAGTAGTAGAGCTACTCATGCCGGAAAGGTTCAATTTGAGAGACTAGACTAAATAGGATACGCGCCGGAGTCTACTATGAACTGCCGTGAGGGGCATACCACCCGAAACACTGGATGGTATGTGCGCTTAGCCTCTCGAACTTCTTGAGAGCAAATTTGTGCGACGGGTCCCACATAGTCGTGTAATGCGAATATCGCGACAGGCCTCTTTGCTTCCGTCGCCAAATCGTAATCGTCAACGTCGGCCGCATCTCGTGCGCGAAAACGAACTCGGCCGGTGAATTTTAGGGAGCAACATCATACAAAGAGGATAACTCAAAGCAATAACATTGAAAACCTAGAACATCAGGTACTAGTCAGCTCACAGGCATAGTGCCCAAAAGCAGGTATAGTGCCGACTCTACTCCGAAAACTAAACATTTATTTACTCTCGGGTAACATACTGCAAGTAGCAAGCCTGCCTCCTCCTGAGGAAGGATCCGACACGCTTAGTACGCGCATTGTGGGGGGAATGGCCGCCCCGAAAAATCTGGCACCCTACATGGTGTCGCTGAGAACATCGTCCGATGCACACTTTTGTGGAGGGGCCATTTTGAATAAGCGATGGTTACTGACAGCCGCACATTGCGTTCTAAGGTATGGGGTTGTAATCTTTTTCTATTTTGATGTTGATCATATTTTTTTTAGTAAGGAGCTAAGTAATAATTACCTTGATCAATTACTTCGCAGCGTATGGCTGCGACAAGCGCACCATAACATTGTGAATGGATGATTTTTTTAAAACCTTCAACCCCTCACGGTCAAGTGTCAACTTTTATCCTTAGGATATCAGTATTCCCTGCATTATATTTGTAAATATGGAAAATGACTCCAAAAAATGGGTGGGCACACTACGTGCCATAAATATCCAATATTTTAAACGGAAGTGAAAACTCTATACAATGTGAGATGCGGTCGTCAGCGCGTCTACTACGTACAAAGTGTTATTGGGTTTTTACCTGACTACGAGGAAGGGTAACGTATGGATGTAAGACTGTAGCTCAAAAACTAATGATTATATTTTGACAAATGATGATTGATTCGTCTTTATGGTAAGATGATTATAGGGTATAAATATTTAAAAAAACAATATGGCTGACAAAACAATAAAAAAGGTAGGTAATTTATTTTTACTCGGTTTTCAAAAATGACGAATCCAAGGACATGGATGGATTCGTCTTGATCCAAAAAGTGCATGTGATATTACAGTAAATATAATATAACAAACATGTGGAGTGCAACTTACTAGTAGAACCATTCCTTTTTTTTGCGATATATTTTTTTACCCAAATCTGAAAAAACAACTGAAAGGTATTGAACAAGCAAATTATCCTATGACCTGAAAAGTACTTTCCAACTTATAACCGCTGTCGCATGCAGCTTGCATCCGTGGCTATGGCTTATGGTGGCTATGCAAAAACAGTTATAAGCTGGAAAGTACTTTTTCTGGTCATACGATAATTTGCTTGTGTAATACTTTTCAGTTGTTTTTTTAGTAGGTATTTGGGTAGTTTTTAAACTTAAGTTTTCCTATGAAATTCATTAGCAGCTTGGAGTTTGGATTTGTGTCCGGTTAATGGCAATACACTCGTCACTATTTTACGCAATAACCATGACGATATCACTATTTAGTAAAATTTATAATATTTATTTCTCTTTATAGAGCAACAAAGGACTCAATCACAGTAGTAGTTGGTACAAATAACCTAAAAGTTTGACAACCAGTTTTTACCCATATGATGTTGGTATTGCCTATAAATTGAGAAAATGAAAACTGAAGTGTACAAAAAGTATGCGAGACTGCGAGATGCAGTTATGGGCGCGTCTACTACGTAGAAAGTGTTATTGGGTTTATCTATGAAATTCAGTAGTAGCTCGTAGTTTGGATTTGTTTTCGATTAATACCATTACGCCCGCCACCAGTTTACCCCTGCCCCCCGGCAATAAAAATGACGCTATCACTATTTAATAAAATTTATAATATGTATTCCTCTTTATAGGTTCACAAAGGACTCAATGACAGCGGTAGTTGGTACAAATAACCTCAAGGTCGGGGGTGACCGCTATAAAGTAGACTCCATTAATATGCACGAACACTACAACCATACCTCATTCCAAGACGACATTTGCGTCATCAGGGTGCGAGACGACATCCAGTTCAATGACCACGTTCAGCCTATACGGCTGCCTGACAAGGATACTGGCGCTGGAGTCACAGTCGTGCTGGCTGGATGGGGGAAACTCTCTGTGAGTTTACTTTTGTCTATATTATTGTTGGGTTTATAGGTATTCTATTTCCCAGCGTTGATAAAAATGGCAAAGTTTGTTGAACCACTGCATTTTAATTAAAATTTGTTTATAACTATTGCAATAAAGATGGCTTTAACATACCATCACGACTGGTTCCCTGAAGGGTTAGGCAGACGTGTATTGATTTACATCGGCCGTTCGCCGGTATGTTTTTAGGTCCCATGTAATATGGAGCGAGCCTATTGCCATTAACTGGGAACAAACCCAAATCCCAAACTCCGAACTGCTACTGAGAATAACCTAGAAATACCCAATAACACTATGCTCGACCTGGAATTCGAACCTACAACTCAGGTTGAAGGTTGAGGTGAATGAAATGGTCTCAGAAACAACTTGCATCATAAAACCTGTCGTATTGTAGTAGGGATCCGAGTGCTGGGCCGTTAAGAAAATGGATGAAAGAAGAATACGTGCAGCGGAGATAACAATGTTGAGGTGGATGTGTGGAGTAACTAGGATGGATAGAATAAGGAATGAATTTATTAGAGGCAGTTTGAAAGTGGCGCCAGGGACAGATAAGTTAAAAGATAATTGTTTGATTTGCTATGGACAGTAATGAGAAGGAATGAAACCGGATGTAATTAAAAGAGTTATGATTATGAATGTGGAACTATGGAGGGTAATGAGAGACCAAAGAAAAGATGAATAGATTGTGTGAAGTCAGATATGATAGAAAAGGGATTGAATGATGAGATGATAACTAACAGAGATGAATGGAAGAAAAATATAAGCTGCGCTGACCCCAAATAAATTTGGGAAAAGGTCGGAAGATAATGATGAAACTACTAGTTTCATCATTATCTTCCGGAAACGTGGCTGCTGGCCGTGAAATCCTGGATGGATTAAAGATCGAAACTTACGCTAACTAATGAGGAAGTCTTACGTAGCGTAGTAAAGGTTCTGGAAATATCAGGGTTCTACCAGTATAACTACGTACATAACGTAAATCGAAGGATTCTCGACCTCTGCATTACTGACATTCACGATGTTGTTCTCTCTAACTGTTTACCGCTATCCACACCTGACCGTCACCATCCGGCTATCGAAATCGAAATCTTAATCAGACAGGATAAAATTACCCCACTTAACATTAAAAAAATTCCTAACTTTCGGAAATGTAAAATCACAAACTGCATAACACAATTAAATTCTATCAATTGGCATGATCTTTCGAATCATGATGATGTAAATGTTGTAACGGAGCGCTTCTATGAGGCTTTAAACAAGATTATTACCGAAAACGTGCCTACTAAACGAGTGGGTTGCGCTAAATACCCAGTATGGTTCTCTGAACCTTTAAAGTCATGTCTGGCTGAAAAGCTGGCTATACACAAAAAATTCAAAAATTTAACAATCCTCGTGATTACGATGAGTTTTGTCTATTACGCTCGCAATCTAAAAAACTCATGAAACGTTGTTATAACACTTACATAGTGAGTATTGAAGCGTCTCTTTCTAAAACTACTAAATTGTTTTTCTCGTTCATCAAAAACAAAAAGCGTAGTGATAGTATACCTGAAATAATGAAATTTGGCGACAAAACTGCCAGTGGGGGTATAGCCATATCAAATCTTTTTTTAAAATTTTTATCATCAGTTTTCGTAAAAGACGATGGCCGTCCCGTTGGCATGGTGTGTGACCAGTCTTGTTGCAACTACGCATTGTCTAACATTTCAGTCACCAAAGATAAAATTTATAAAAGAATGATAAATTTAGATCGTAATAAAGGAGCCGGCCCAGATGGCATTCCTCCATGTTTTATAAAGGACTGTGCTAAGGCACTGGTAATCCCGCTTCATATTTTATTTAATAAGTCCTTGACTTCAGGTATCTTTCCTACTAAGTGGAAACTGGCTCATATAGTGCCGATCCACAAGGCTGGCGACGTGGGTGACTGTAGTAACTACAGACCCATTAGTATATTATCAACATTTGCAAAGATATTAGAGTCGTTAGTGTATGATCAATTATACTCTCACGTCGAACCATATATCTGTTTAGAACAGCATGGTTTCGTTAGAGGAAAGTCAACTGTAAGTAATCTACTTGAATATACTAATTACATATGTAGAGCATTCAATGATCGAGTCCAGGTGGATACTATCTATACAGACTTCCAGAAAGCATTTGACCGCGTTAGTCACAGAATCCTGCTTTATAAGTTGGATGCATCATTAGGCATTCATGGCAGTCTCTTACGATGGGTAGAATCCTATATCACAAATAGGAGCCAAATTGTAGCGTTGAAAGGTTATAGTTCCACTCAGGTTCCCATCTCATCAGGGGTACCACAAGGATCCCATTTAGGACCCTTATTCTTCATAGTTTACATAAATGACTTAATTCCCAAGCTTAAGAACCTCTCCCTACTGTTCGCCGATGATCTCAAAATATTCTCTCGCATCAACAACGTTGCTGACTGTGTTCAGTTACAGTCTGACGTCGACACTTTGGTGGAATGGTGCAGGGCAAACCATATGAACCTAAGTGTTGGCAAATGTGCCGTCATAACATTTACGCGTAGTAGAAGTCCCATTAACTTTGCATACTCAGTAGGTGGTACGATCTTCCAGCGTCAAGCGGTCGTGAGGGATCTGGGTGTCATGTTTGATACTAAGCTATCTTTTACCATTCATTATGCCGCAATTTCGAGCAAATGCAGACAACTGCTGGGTTTTATCTGCCAGATGTCTAGGGAATTTAAGTCTCCCAAAAGTGCCCTCTTCCTTTATAGGTCACTCATTCTCAGTAGCCTTGAATATGCATCTATTGTATGGAGTCCTCAGTACAAAACTCACACTGATCTCATCGAATCAAATCAGTGTCGCTTTCTCCGTATCATGACCTACAGGTGTGGCTTAAAAAGAGAACTAACGACTTATGAACAAAGATTAAACTACTTCAAACTTAGAAACTAGACGTCATTTACAGGATATTATCTACCTATTTAAAATCATTACTGGACTCTTAACCACTAGTTTGCTCTCACAAATCTCTTTTAAAATTCCTACTTGGTCAGTTCGTCGTGAAATTCCTTTCTCCCTGCATAGCCGCGGTAACAATGTTTCCTTTCATAACCCTATCTTAAGAATGTGCCGAAAATATAATAAAATTGTCACTGAGAACAGCGATGCCCCTGACATCAATAATAACTCACTTACATAATTCAAAAGAGTCATTGCTAAGTTACTTTTCCAATGCAATTGTAATTGAAATTGTTATTATTATAATAATCATAATCATAATCATAAGCTTATTTTAATAACGTAATCATTGACTTTCTTGTGACGTCTACCTACACATTTTACTACTATTTTACTATTATATAATTGTTTGTCACTAGCAAGTCATGCTGTGTGCACATAGCTGTGGAGTCACAGTCTAAAATGTTCCATAGATATTATTTATAACAAAATTGTATAATGCTGTAACTCTGTTTTGTGTACCTATAAATAAAATAAACCTATCCCCGGTAAAATCTCACAAGATTCAATTTTTAGCCCATAACTTTTATTCTATACTTCAATGATGCTTCTATGCTTCAATGCCCAAACAGCACCATACAGTTTATTCGAAATAAGTAAGCCGATCGAAAGTTGTCAGCAAGTGGCTTAAAACTGGTAAATTTCAATAGAAAGAGTCGGTGTAAAGATAATTAGAGTCGTATATATTTCACATTTCTAATTATTTTGTTCACTTATTTCGATATTTATGTATTAAAACACATAATTGAAACGATTTTATCACCGCGGTTGTTCGGAACGGCTAACTTCCGATCGGCTTACTTATTTCGATAATCTGTACTAATCTAGCTGTCTACACAGACGAAACAGCTACATATACAACTTCAAATTATAAAGATATCGCCGCCCTCACCGAATATTATCGTAATCGACTATTAGGTACTATAGAAGTGCTTTAATTGGGAATTATTGTTCCAGAAGGTCAATTACACCTTGTGAATTTTTTCCAGTATATTCGTACGAGTACTTTTTGAGATAATCATTTTGTAATTACTCTACATGTACTGTTCGCCTTAAAAAAAAAACAGAGTTTTATGACGAATATTTATTTATTTAGGACAACTTACAAAACATACACTAATACAAACTTTACAAACATGTTTTACAATGATGTGCTGAGTGTTGTTTCACTTACAAGTTGCCACGGCATGGTAAGTCTAATAATATCATCATAATAGGTTATTACTTCTCAATGTCTCACCTTTTTCAGCAAACTGTTATCACAATCTTATTCGGGTACAAGCAATTTAGGTGATGTATAATACCATTCGGGTAATCATTTAATATTTTTTTAACGTTAACAATAAGAATTGTAATCGTAACAATTATTTACCGGGCCAGATAACATTTCTGCACAACAGACAATTAGATCGTATTCAACTATTACTGTGTAGATCCGTGTCGATAAATTTACCTGAATAAAATCGTATTGTTGCGTTACGGATAAACATTGTATTGAAATTTTGGTAATATACATTTTTGATTATAGCTTCAATTGAGTATCAACATATTTCTTTTTAATCATATCACTTTATCGAAGAGAAAATCAGCTATCTTTTGGTATGTATATGATTTTTCTATGTTAACCTGGTAAGAAGTTAGGAGCCAAGAACGGTATTTAATTTTTCCTGTAAAATTTAGATTTTTCGATTACGGTAGTGTTCCGTGAGAGCTATATATATAACCAGAAGACGCAGGTTCGAATCCTGCCCGCGGTTGTATTTTTCCTTCACAAAAATAACTTAATATATGTAGTTATTGTTATTTGGCGCCTTTCGTATTCCTTCTTTTTAAAGTGGAAACTCAAATTTGATACGTCAAAAACAGAAAGCATTCACTAGTCATGTCAAAATAGATGGATACTCGACACCTTGGGGTAAAACGGTTAAATACTTAGGAGAAATGCCCTCCGTGCAATAGGTATTACGGCCGTCAACGCACTAAAACCCATACTTCGCAAGTCTAATCTCAGTGCTCAGACAAAAATGTGCATCTAAACCACCCTTGTTAGACCATGTTTGACGTATGCAGCACCAGCCTGGAGCTGAAACTTGAATCAGTGAGGGTTTTTTGAGCCAGGGCTTTTGGTTCCACAGAAGGGTTCAGGGCCCTGCTGCGTACCATTGGCCCCCGCTCTTGCGAGTTCATCGGTACGTTCATTGCCAATGATACCCGCGTGACCCGGTATCCACCTTAAAACAACCTTATATCTCTTTGCTAGAGTATTTAATCGAGCCATGCAATCTTCCACTTGTTTCGACGTAATAACGTTAGATTCCAGCGCTAAAAGAGCTGCTTGGCTATCAGAATTTATGTAGATGGTGTGGTTATTGTAGTGCTTTTGCAGATAAGGTTCCGCACACTCCAAGATGGCGTATACCTCTGCTTGGAAAATGGAGGCATATACACCTCAGTTTACGCTCTTGTTAAACTTTGGTCGCTCTCCATATATTCCGCACCCTACCTTCTGTCCCATTTTAGAACCATCGGTATACCATATTAGGCTCCCGGTCTCGTAGGGCAATTGGCCTTTTGACCATACTTCCCTTAAAGGCATTTCTACGGAGTATTGTTTTTCAAATACATGGGGTAGAAGCATTGCATCCGTTGTCATGCTAAGTACTGACATTTCCAAAACTGAGTCCTGTAGCGTCCTCATTTTTTTGGATAGCCAGTTTTTGCCCCAAAAGTTGGCCCTATACATGGTGGCTGTAGCCTCTCTGTGTACAAATACATGGAGAGGCGGTAGTCCCAGCAACACATTTAATGCCATCGCAGGGCAGATGGACATAGCTCCTGAGGCAATGAGCAGGCAGCATGCCTACGTCATAAAAAGAACACGAGGGCGTGTTCTTCGACAGCCCAAATGGCTAGTCGTAGAGACCTAAAACTTAGAGGGCCAGCGATTTGGGCTGTGCGTTGTTCCGTCAGTCAGTCATTTAGGAGAAAGCATTTTATGTGTATAGATTATAAGTGATATTGCATTCCACAAATTTCCTTGATAAATCCTTTACAGTGCAGGCTGCACGGTTGTGGAACGCTTTACCTGTGTCGGTTAGGTGTGCACAAACATTGCCTGCGTTCAAAATATTGGTCAAGGAGCATTATTTGTCGCTATAGTTGACATATTCTATATTCAATATATATTTATATATTATAATATTTATAAAATTCTATATTTATTTGTATAAGATTTATATATATTAGTAAATTATTTATCTATCTATTTGTGTATAGTTAAAAATTGTTATCGTATCTTAATTTCCGTAGTTTCTTTATAAGTACGCCAGACTACCTAGGTATCACGTCTCCTTTTCTTACAAGTCCATCCAAAGGTTGTCTGTAAGAGATCGCTGTCAGCGATAAGACCGCCCATTGTACCACTCTTTGTTTTTTTAAATTGTTCTTAGCATTAAGTTTTTTTTTGGTGTGCAATAAAGAATATTCTATTCTATTCTATTCTATTATGAATTAAAATTGTCGCGGAAATTCTATAGTCAGATTAACAAATGACATCATAATATATTGATCTCAAAAATAGGTGTAGGTAAGTAGGATTACATCGTTACCTTATGGACAAACATATAAACGCTACCGCTTGCCCCATCACTATTTCTAAGATGAAAGTTCGCTGATCGGAAATAGTAAACTGTTACGGTCTACCCTCAGTTAATTTAATATTTTGCTATGAATATAATTATGAATATTATTCGCTTTTACCACAATATAAGAATATATTCTGTGCTGTTACTTCTGAGTTATTTTTTTAGATTTCTTGGGTATGTGTAGTCAGTACCTATACGCAATTTACTTTTGTAATTTCTAACGTCTTTCTTACGAGGGTTTCAATAAAAAGCTGCGTAATTGACTAGTTCAGATAAATATAAAACTATCTCATGAGGTAATTAATTATTTTGCATAGGTAATGTATATTGTTTAAACAGCCAATGACAAGCATTAACTACATTAATTGTATGTGTACAACTAGAATAACATCTGTTTATATCTCTTGTATTGGTATGTAAATAAAGACATTTCAAAATAAAAAAAAACATTCAGTCTTAGTGTTAGGTTTAGATTCCATGGGGACACCTCTGGACAACCTTAACAAAAATTAAATATAAGTTTTAAAAAGAACATATTATTATCTAAATGTTACATACTTATACAGCGCGGAGGTAGGATACCGGACCAGCTACAGACGATCAACCTCACGACCTGGAGCGTAGTTGATTGCCAGAAAAAATACGACTTCGTCAAAAAGACTAACCCAGTGGATGGTAGTCAGATATGTGTCTACAAAGCTCGTGACCAGGGGAGTTGTAACGTGAGTCATAACTACATGATAAAAATTCATGGCTAAAAAGGCTACTTTTGATATAAATTTGATTCTATGTACGAATCCAGACAATGCATTGGTTTTGCAATGTCGCCAAATTAACATCTTTCTAAAATTGCTTCAAATTGATGATGTGCGTTGGTCGTACTTATTTGTTATTATTATAATATGAATTATGATTAATCGAAAATAGCCTGTTTAGCTCTGGTGACACATTTAAGTAAATAAAGTAAAAAAAAAATATCAATCTCTATAAGGCACTAGAGGAGTGATCTCAAGTCGGGGACCCCAGCCTTACATAAGAAATGAAAAGTACGGGATTTAGTCGGTACGAGTCTGACATATCTCGCCGTCTGAATATACATTTAAACCTCAGAGTAAAAAAAAAAATATTCGACCATTCGACCTTATATGACTCTGTGACTAAATCATCTATATTTTGAACATGTTCCTTCAGATAGGTGTGTGTGTGTGACTATTGATCAATTGGCGCAGTAGCTGACCGATCTGAATAGCTTCGATTTTCGAACAAACAAATTTATTTATATGGCCCACAGTGTCTACTACACCAGATGTCTGTGTTGATGTATTTGACATGATCTTTATGAGCAAAGAATAGAGACGTGTGGAAAAGGAGTGAGGCCTTTGCTCCGCAGTGGGATACTACAGGCTAGCATTCATCTACTGTTCTGTAGAGTTTTAAGGTGTTTATAGTGTGGCAAATTCTAATGGATCACCAGGGGAGGCTATCGATCTCTTGCCTATTATAAACCGCATTTCGCCTCGTTTTGCCTTAGCCCTGACTATGAGCACGAGACGGGAAGAACTGTGTCATAACTGATTTAGTTATCGGGTCACTCATATACATGTCTTATTACAGGGTGACTCCGGCAGCGCTATCGTAACCAACGGCACTGCAGTTGGCGTATTTAGCTGGATGATAGCCTGTGCGCGGGGCTATCCTGACGTTTACACCAGAGTGTACTATTACAAAAATTGGATCCTGTCTAAAATATCTGATACTAAATGATATTAAAAATAATATAGGTAGGCATCTTATTTTACCAAAATATAAATATTTGATATTTATAAGTCCGCATTGTTAGAAAATATATAATTGCACTGTTCAATATTGTGATGACAAGTATGATATTATATGGTGATGGGTAGATTTAAAACTTATATCAATAAATTAGTTTGTCAGTAACTCATTTATTGTTGCCTTTTATTGATGTTGCTTTGGCGAAGAGGATGGAATTTATTTTTCTTAACTTACGATTACTTACAAAATGACTAATGAGGCACTCGATTCGAGGAAAATTTTTAAGAATACTTATCTATTACTCTTACTTATAAAATAATTTAGATATCTATGTAACTGCATCCTTATATGTATGTGATTTATTAGATTCGTCGGGTTTTTTTTTAAAGGTTCGTCGTTCGTTTTATACACATGTATTTATAAAACGATCTATGATATGAGGAAAGTTAATGAAATCCGCCAATAAAACGATATTCCAATAAATCTTAAAAAATGAAGAAAGTAACGAGAGTAGGAAATTAGTTTAGGAGCACATTTTTTATACTTTTCTTACTTCTAAGCTAAGCACGCTAAGTGGTCACACTGCCATGACACTTTGAGAGGCAACTGGTACTTAAGTGGCGTGTATAGGTGAATGTCGCTAATAGTCACTTGTATACGGGGGAAATCATTTTACCTCGAGGGAATGTATTACATGCATCTCCCCTATATTAGTAAAACCGTTCAGTTTAAGTTACAAACAATGGACGGCCTACATTCAACGAAAAGATACGACGACGACCGACGAATTTACAAAGATAGAATTTGAAAGTACAAAGGCCATTTATTCATTGGTGTGCAACCTCTATTCCCCAGACTTCCCCAAGAACAAAATTTACGAATAGTTGATGAAATTTCCAATCGCCATAATGTTCAGCTGCGCAGACAGCGCACATGTTAGCCCTTGACGAAATATTAACAAGCCTTCAATTACCTCGCAACAACCTGTAATTTTGGAAGGTGTAAGGTGTACTATACTGGAGGATAACCTAAAGGACCATTTCATCTCAGGCCTAGCTATCGATGCAATGCTTCGAGCAACACGGAAAGGGAGAAGCCATCCGTAGCGTTCCCCTCTGCCAAAGTACAAGCCCAAATGGGCATATGCATTTAATAACACTAGGTTGCCGCTCCGATTTTTAACTAAACCAAGTTCATAAGGCTAAAGCGTCAGGGTTGGGCGTGAAATTCAAATTTTTCATGGTATTTAACAAATTTTTCATCTACACCACATTCTAGGTACATAACAGTAGAAATAGCGGTATCAACAATATCTTATTCATAATTGAGCATAAAAAATTATCGTAGGAGTTTTATTTATTATTGATGTCGCAATTTCTACTGGCATGTATATATAATGTGTTATATAGCCGAATAATTTGCGAAAAACCAAGAAAATTTAATTTCGCGCCCAAGGTTGAAGCATAAGCCGCGTTTATGGCTGACTGGCAGGAAAGAGCGATAGGAAAACTAATCATTTCATTCAAAAGTAAGGACAGATAAGGGCTCCATGCGGCTCGAGAGGTCTTGACATAAATAATAATATATTATAAACTAGCCGTTGTTACTTAGTATAACTCGGTTCCTAGGCGGTGTATTAACACGAAACATGCATCAGATTAGATCTCCACCAAGTTAGGTCTCCAGAGAAACGACTTTGAAAACCGCATCCGATTTCGTGCAGTAGTTCTTGCTCGATGCGTGAACAAACATAAGAAAGAAAGAATAAATTTATTTAGCAGACATACAGACAATTCTCAAAATTGTTGTTTTGGCTTCTGTTGCTCTAACGAAGACCCCCAATACTAGTTTTTAAACCCCTACGCAAAAGCGACGGGGTTTGAAAGGTATTCTTCACTAGCTTTCCGACCACGGCTTCGCCCGCATGGTTTCTCAGCTGTTCAGTATTTTTTTTTTTGTATTATAATACTAGTGGGCCCGGCAAACTTCGTTCTGCCATATTATTAGGTTACACTCTGGTAGATTCCCATTATTGAAGCACCTTGAGATATGTTATAGTTGCCGCCTCGACAACGATATTCATACGACAGTTACCTTTTTTTCGTTTCATCATCATCATCCCGTATTCGTCCACTGCAGGACGTAGGCCTGAGTGTTACCCATTTTAAGGCGGAGCGAAGTTTGCTGGGCAGCTGTACCCATACCTATTATCATACATACATACATACATACATACATACATACATACATACATACATACATACATACATACATAATTATATGGAAAAAGAGGACGGATTAAGAATAAACTTTGGTGAACATAGAAACACTGGCTGCCACGAAAAATATAAAGCTGATGGTTTGCCGACGTTTTGTCATCATCATCATCATCAGCCCGTATCGTCCACTGCTGGATGTAGGCCTCTTTAAGCCACAGAGCCCAATATCTAGCTCTTTTCAACCATATGCGACTTCGCCTGTTGTTGAAGCGTTTCTGTAACTCCAGAGGGTCGTTTATCCACTCTGATCACGACTTTGGTCATAAGTTATTTTCATGTTTATGTTAATCTGGTACTGCCGAATGAAATTTCATGCTTAAATTCAAAAATATTAAATATTTGATGATAGTATGGTTCAGCTAGCTGGCCTAGCAATTTTCGCTCCGCCCCTGAAGGTACTTCAATGATGAGAATCGACCAGAGTGTAACCCCATTTAAGGCGGAAGGAAGTTTGCCGGGCCAGCTAGTATACCTATAAATAATTATATAACGAAGAAAAAAGAGGTCGGCTTAAAAATAAACTGCCCCCAAAATTTACCAAAAAGTATCATTTAAACACTGGCTGTATCATTTAAACTCTGGCTGCCACGAACGCCTTTAAATTTAATCTTCTAAAAAAACATTGAAAAATGACAATTTCATATCGCAAGTCACGTAGAGGATTTTTTATACCAATATTATTTAGTATTTTTTAATTATTGTTCTTTCAAGATTTTCCTTATTATTATTCATCTTAAAACACCCCTGTATTATGACAAACAAAACACAAACATAATTATTCTAATCGGTCAAGCCGTTTTTGCGGTTAGGCGAGACTAACGAACGGCGATTGATTTTTATATACATAGATAATACTAGTACAAACTGACTGCCTCATTAGTCTAGTGGTCGTAAGTGCGACTGCTACGCTAGAGGTGCTGGGTTCGATCCCCAGGTCAAGCAAAGTGTTATTGGCTTTTTCTATGAAATTCTCAGTAGCAGCTCGGAGTCTGGATTTGTGCCCGGTTAATGGCAATAGGCTCGCGTAAGTAGATAGAGGGTCGGTGGAATTCTCTGTATGCTCTCATTACGAAACCATACATTTGATAAGCCTTATTGACTAGTTTATATACGTGAGCATCAAGATAGAGCTTTGAGTCTAACTGAACGCCAAGATCATGAAGACAAGTGACCTTATTTAAGACAGTATTGCCAAGACAGTATTTGAATTTGATAACATTTACCTTTTGTGCAAATGTAATGGTATTATTTTTGGAGAGAATGAGCTGGAGCTTGTTAGAAGAGCAGTTATCTAAGAAACGGTCAAGGACCTTCTGTAAATCAATACAATCAGATGGCTTGGAAATAGTTTTGTATATTTTAAAATCGTCCGAGTAAATGAGGAATTTAGAGTTTAGAAAACAATTTTTAACATCTGAATCGTTAATAAATAAAATAAATAATAAACGACCTAGAATCGAACCTTGCTCCTCTGATGCCGTTAAATGCAATTTTGTAAAGCAATAACCTGTGATCAACTTTATCGAACGTCTTTTGTAAATCAGTATAGACGACGTCTATCTGCTGTCCATTATCGATACTTTCGAATAGTTGTGAAGAGAAGATAAGCAGGTTACTAACACAAGACCTCTCTTTTCACACCCATGTTGTTCATGCAGTATTACCCGGCCCATGACGGGGTAGACCTCATTATGCACGAGGTTTTCAAAAAGTTTTGAAAGCTGACAATAGAGAGATTGGGCGATATGTAGACACATTATTCTTAGCACCACCTTTGTGTTTTGGAACAATATTTGCTCGTTTCTATACTTCTGGGAATATGCCCTTAGAAAATAATATAAATAGAGTACGGCACAGTGTATCACAGTTATTTTTCAAAAAAATAGAGGGATTACGTCTGGGCCTGGACCTTTGGTCGCATCTAATGACTTGAGTTCTTTCTGTATCTTATTGCAAAGATTAATATCATTGTCGGAGGCAGCGGCAGTTCCCATGAAGTATGCTCAAACGTGGAGGATTCATATACTGAATGGAAAAATGATGAGAATATATTACAAGTACAAACGGGGTCATGAGAAACCTGTTGTTGATAATATACTTTTGGAAGTGCACTATACTGGAGGATAACCTAAGGGATCAGTTCATCTCAGGCCTCGCTAACGATACAATGCGTTCTGGAACATTTGTGGAAACGATTTTTTTTGTGTTTTGAGCAAAGACCTTACCCCCATTTTTATAGTAATACTGCCTCATCAATCTAGTGGGCTTAAGCGCGACTGCTATGCTAGAGGTCCTGGGTTCGATCCCTAGGTCAAGAAAAGTTATATTTGGTTTTTCTGTGAAATTCCCATAACAGCTCGGAGCCTAGATTTGTGCCCGGTTAATGGCAATAGGTTTGTCACATGGAACCTAAACATTTCTGCAAAATGTGGGCCTGCCTGGGGAATACAGGCATGGTATATAATGTAATGTTATAATAAAAGTATATTAAGATAAACCACATGTTAATGAAAGGCCAGAGTTAGCGACAAACTGATTTATTTATATAAGTTTTAAATCTACCCATCATCATAAAATATCATACTCATGTTCATCTTCACTCACAATATTAAACGATGCAATATGATAAGGTGTTCTAAAAACAAAAAACATTACATTTCTATATTTCTTGGCACAATATAGATGCCTACTAATATATTTTTAATATCATTTAGAATCAGATATTTTAGACAGGATCCAATGCTTGAAATAGTACACCCTGTTGAAAACGTCAGGATAGCCCTCTGCGCAGGGTATACCCCAGCTGGATACGCCAACTACAGTGCCGTTCTGTACGAGTGGACCGCCGGAGTCACCCTGTAATGAGACATGTATATGACTGACCTGATAACTACTTAAATCTGTTATGACACAGTTCTTCCTCTCTCGTGCTATTTGTAGTAGGTACGAGTTCGATATCACCTACCACTGCGACCACCCCTGGTGATCCATTTGGACTTTCCACACTATAAGCCCCTTTTAACGTTGCAGGAAACTAGATAAATACATCTGGCCTATAGTGTCCCACAGCAGGGCAAATCCTAACTTCCTCCTCAAAGACCTCACTCTCCCTTTTCCCACACATCTCTATTCTTTACTAATGAATGCGAGTCCTTTTCGCACGCTTGTTCCTCCATCTTTGCCTTGGTCTACCGCGTAGTATCTTTGAGCCCATAATTCATCCGATAAATGGCAAACATGTTCGGACCAATCCCACTTGAGTTTAACTGATTTTCGGAGTCTAGTCTCAAAGGATGATAATTATGGCATATGACTATTAAACAACTTCAATTATTGTTAAAAGTAAACGTGACGATAAACAACTTAAAGTTGTTTAAAGTACTACACATGACACATAAATAAAACAGCTTTTTGCTTCATGCATGATGAAAGTATGTACTTAAAAGAAACTACATATATACTTTTTAATTGTTTTTTTTTATATAAAAAAAAGCTTATTAGCAATGTGGGTTACACATTACTAGTATTCTTGTTAACCCCTCGTGCTACGCTAAATGCTTGTGTTACGAGTGGGTTCACGTCGGTAGTGCAATGAGTGGGTTTCGAACCGGCAACCGCATGATCGCAAGTCCGACGCCCCAGCCATTAACTAATACATTATATAACATATATAATATATAGACATTATACAGACATTATATAATTCGGCTACCGCCGAATCGATGGTTAATTTGTCTGTGTATTTGTTGCAACTAATTTCCGAAACGACTGAACTAATATCGACCGGACTTACAGTGGCAGATAGCTGATGGTATAAGGAGAAACTTAGCCTATTCAACATCACGCTACAACTCTTAAACTGAAATAACAATTAAGAAGAATGGCGAGATTGCATGTAATTGGGACCCATTAATAGAGGTAGCGTACATAATCGAAAAAGCAAATTCAACGGAAGTTATAGAAGTTGGGAGAAACAAGATATGCAATGTAGAAGATTATAACCTAAAATTAATCCAAAAGTACATAAAGGACATTATTTCATAGTAGATGGCTTTTTGTAATGCTAAACGTGTAGAATTATAAATCTCTTCTCTTTTTAAAGTAGGTAGGTACATTTTTCTATCCAGACACTTAGGATTGTAGGCCTTTCTAACTACTATATGCTAAATCTGTGGACCCTTTGAGACAAAATAGTTCTGTATTGATAGCTACATTATCTTGAAATACTGCGTGCCTTGGATTCGAACTAGAGACCTTTGACTTGGCAGTCCAATGGTCATATCACTGCACTTCGTTTCATTTTCGATTAATCATAATATTATCATAATAATAGCATTTTAGTACTACCAACGCAAATTACAATTTAGTTTCACAATTCTAAACAATTTTAGCCAGAGGTATTAACTTCTGAACACATTAAGCAATTCATCGTCTAGATTCTTATACAGGATAACTTTTTAAACAGTGCGCAAAAAAAAATTTGGTGGTTCAACATCAGTAATAGAACACATTTCTAAGATTTTTTCAAAACTTTTTTTTTAATTTTATCCGGCTTAAAATCAGCAAAATATGGACGTAATAATATCAATAGGCGCGCGCGGTAGCCCATGGCTACAGCGGGGGTGATCCCGGGGGACACGGTGGCGGGGTGGCCGCCCGCCAGTCCGCTCCGAGCATGCGCTGTCGTGACGTCGCGTCTAATCGCTATCCCGCGCAAGCCCCGCGCCGCCGCCGCGCGTGTGTCATACTTGTACGTACCAGTCACGATGTAAGCGTGTTTTATGGTGCGAGTGTACGGAGTGTATTTAAAAAGTGCTGAGTAGGTCGCAGAATGTAGGTTTGCCACGGAAAGCATACTCGCATGCCAGCCCATGGGATCTGTAACCCCACGGTCCCTAATGAAAGACCCAAACCCAGAACCACCTCAAGCCTTAAGAGAGTGGCTTCTAAATCACCGTGAAGTCAACATCTTGCCGATAGATGTGGCATTGATCACATGTATGGGACTGTTCAATGTACTTACCTTGGTGGTCATTCAACAATTATTAAAATACGGTGATTTACGGTGACATTTAGGGGTAAGCAATTATTTTTAACAACAATTTAATTAACAATTTTAGCGAATAGGTTATTTTTGATTGAACATTATTGTAAATAGCTACTTAGTTGATTCCAATTTTATTACGCCTTACGGTCAATGTACTGATACAATGTAACCCCGCCGTACCTACGACGGCGGCGAATCGAACGAGCGCACAGCTAATGTGTAAGTAGTAAGCACGCCCGCTTCTCCGCGCGCTGGCGAGTTAGCCATGAAAATCAGTTTCAAAGTAGACACCTTTCGTTAGCGAGAACTTTATTTTTTTGTACTAAGACATATCAAAATAAAAAATTGGTGTTTGATGAAATTCAGTTAGGTTTAATTCGTCAAAGTTTGCGCACTGAATAAAAGGTGTTCCTGTATAGGGTATGTTTTTATCAAACGTGGCCTTTTAAGCCATCAGTTTTTATCATGTATGACTTACTGGACACATCCCCTTGTTATAACCTTTGTAGGTACATAACTGTCTGCCATCCACTGGGTACCTCTTTGTGAAGCTGCTGAGTGCTCTCTGGCATTCATCTACTCTCACGGTCGTGAGGTTGATCGCCTGTAGCTTGTCCGGTGACTCCTTATAGTACTGTAAAGGTTATGCAGCATTTAGAAATGTTCCATCCAAAACTACCATCGAAATAAATTTCGTAAGTTCTAAATCATTGTATTAGTAATGGTTTATGGTAAAAAACGGTTTATCTCGATTTCTAGCAAAATTACAAGTCCTACGAAAAAAAAATGACAAAGTTGTACTTAGGTAATAAATAGATCTACAACTTTAGTATTTACACTTTTTCACATACCCTCAAAATTTATGTGAAAAATTAAAATAACTAAGTTTTTGGTTTTTAATTTTTATTATTTACAAAAAAGAAAAAAATCCCAAAATTTGGTGTAAACTTACCATCTTATGTGCCAAACACACAGTAATTATTTGATTAAAAAAATTTTTTTTTACCTTATTTTGACTTCATATCGAAAAAGCAGCCTAATTTTCAATCGAAAATTCTCACGTCAAAAAATCATTTTTTTTAAAAGTTTGTGCCCTTTTTGTTCGTTGAAATCTGTCTGCGTGTTATGTTATAGTCATCTTTATTGCAATAGTTATAAATAAGTTTTAACTAAAATGCAAATGTAGTGAAATAACTTTGCCGTTTTTGTGATCGCTAATAATCGGTCGGAAATGGAGTATAAACCCAACAATTAGATAGACAGAAGTAACTCACAGAGAGTTTCCCCCATCCAGTAGCTAAGACTGCTTCTCCAGCGCCAGTATCCTTGTCAGGCAGCCGTATAGACTGAACGCGGTCATTGAACTTGATGTCCTTATCCACCTTGATGACGCATATGTCGTTCAGGATTGTGGTATCGTTGTAGTCTTCGTGCATAATAATAGAGTCTAGTTTATATCGGTCACCCCCCTCCTTGAGGTTGATTGTACCAACTACCGCTACCATTGAGTCCTTTGATTTCCTGTAAAATTTATAAAAATATTATGAATTTTATTGAATAATAATAGCGTCATGGTTATTTTCCCGGGGCAGGAGGAAAAATGGTGGCGAGTGTATTGCATTAACAGGGCATAGAATAAGAATAAATATAATATTTTCATATTAAAACCGCATTCATAGCCGCATCTTGCATCGTATAAGTATAAGTTACCGTAAAATTGTAAATACCGCTAGACTATAATCCATCTCGCGAGATTGTAAACGAGATTGTCTAACTTGTAACGTTAAAATTTAGGTTGTATATTTATACTTTTCGTACACTTTTGAGCTTATAACGTTGGATATGAATTATGGCACGTGGTGCAGCCCAGTGTCCGCTAATCATTTTCCCAATTTATAAGCAATACCGTAATCCTAAAATAAAAACTGGCTGTCAGTCTTTGAGGGCTTCTGGTTAATGACTTTCGGCTTTTGCCGTGAGGGTGTCGAGGTTCTAAAATAAATCATCTACCCGTAGTACGGTCGCCAGCACATCATGTTTACACTAAATGTCAAATTTTCTCAGTTGATTTTGAATGAAATCAACAACATTTTAAAATCACATCATTCCGTCCGAGTCCGAGTATTAACGTTTCGCTACTGCGCTTCCTTCGGCAAGTGTGAGGGCCGGAGGCCCAATTCCTCTCTCAATCCCCTTCCTTCACCTTTTCTCCTTCCCTTCCCTTTTCCCTAAATTGGCTCGGCAATGCATCTGCAACGCATCGCCTTTGGTTTTGCAGATGTACATGGGCGGCGATGACTACTTATCTATGGTATCTTAGGTATCTCGCCTGCTCATATGCCGAGTTATCCCATAAAAAAGAATTGGAGAAATTTTACAGTTTTGTATAACCTGATGTGCTATCGACTGTACCTATGGTTGCGGCAAGCGCACCATAACGTTGTGGATCGAATGATAAAAGTAATTATTACTTAGTCTGATCTGCGTCTCTAGTTTACAACCCAATACCTTATAGTGCAATGTGCGGCTGTCAGTATCCATCGCTTATTCAGAATAGTCCCTCCACAGAAGTGGAAGTTGGCATCGGAAAATCTGAGTGATACCTGGTAGGGTGCTAGATATTGCGGGGCATTCGTTCCTCCCACGATGCGCGTACTAAGCGTGTCGGATGCTTCCTCAGGAGGAGGCAGACTTGCTACTTGCAGTATGTTACCTGAGAGTAAATAAACGTTTTTTATTTTTCATCGTATAGTCGTTCTTATGCTCTCGTTCCCTACTATCCATATGATGACGGTGAGTTCGTATGTGTACGGTTTAATAACTTTTGCATTGCATTTGGAGAGTGTTAGCGCCAGGGGACAATCCCTCCCTCAATCCTCTTCCTTCTTCTATTCTCCTTTCCCAACCCTTTTCCTAACGGTAGGCAGCGGCTTGATTGTGTCTTCTTCGTATTGTCTAGCAGTCAATGGGTGGTGGTTATCAATTACCATCACCGGCCGCTTGATCGTCTGCCGAAGGTAATTGTAAAAAAATGTGCGACTCTATACTTCGGATAATGGGACGACAGCCTATAGTAGTGTATACATATATAAACATACACTAACACCTTTTCCCTACAGGGATAAGCAGATACTATAAACCGCCACTTGCTACGATTAAGTACCTACTACTTTTTCGCCGACAGGTAAATTTTGGGACCATTTCGTATATCATATAAATAAGGAAGTGTAAGTGTAGGTCACCTGCTACAATAACAATTTCTACAATATTTCAGCAGTAAAAAGAAAAGTCTAAAATGTTGTTTTGATTAAAATTATCATATAAGCTTTATATGTATAGTACATACATAATACAGCACAGAAAAGTCGAGAAAACATGCGAGCGAAGCTATGGGCGGAAAGCTAGTCTATAATAAAATTAGTGTAGATATTATAGCCAAACTAGGTAAAGACAGAAGGTAGTAGAAGAACTGCAAAATCTGCTTTACCCACTGTTTAAGTAGCGACATCTAGCACTGAAGAGCTTAAGTGACGTGCCTCTCATAGCGGACAAGTATAGGTGTAAATTGGTGCCATGACAACCATCGCTTCAAGCGGATAATAGAAGAACTACATAACCTGCTTTACCCACTGTTTTTAATAGCGATATCTGGCACTGAGGAGCTTAAGTAACCTATACGTGACATATAACAAACCTATAATTCAATATAAATATATATACAAAATATTAATAAAGATGGATAACTTGGAAAGGCGAAGGAGTTACAACAATGTTACTCTTAGGAGAAATAAAAGAAATATGTCCAATAAATCAGTAAACTTATCCGACTCATCACTCACGTCTAATCCATATACAAGAAGTTTACCAGATCTATCCGCTACACATACAGAAGATGTAGAGGCACTAAAGGAAGAAATATACAAACTAAGCAATGAATTAGAAAGCGCACACCAAGAGATTGACACTTTAACAACTGAAAATAATCAGCTAAAACAAAAAACTATTGAACAAGCGAGAAAAATAGCACAGTTTAAAGAAGTTTACCATGGATCTCCATGTTATAAAAACTCTGTTCGAAAAAGAAATTCCAAAATCAGCTGTAATGATACTCTATTGGATGAGACCATCACTGCTAGTACCAACAACGATATCCAGGAAGACACTAACTCCTCTCAACCAATAGATGGCGCCACTGGTACATTGCAACAGCTAACCGCGGAAAAGAAAAATTGTTCGCAGCCCAACTGTTGAAGTAAAGACAAGGACGGACAATAGTCAACAATGAACATAATATATACATATTCGGAGATCAACGGTCTCAATAAAACCTTGACTAATACCAGATCTAACAAATGGAATGATAACTACAAAATAAAGTCTTTTATCAAGCCAGCGGCTACGAGTGCACAAACACTTAATAGTTGCAATGACGACTTCATAAAGATATTAACCCCGGACAATATTATAATTTTAGTGTTAGGTTCTAACGATAAAAACCCTTATCTATTTATAACTGAATTATGTAACGTATTATATAAACTACGCAACCATATTGTATTCATCACTAATATGCAATATAACCCGTACTTAAACGAAGATACAATCAATTAAAATTAAGAACTGCTGATAAAACTACAGGTACACTACAAAAACTGTAAATACGTAAAAATACACATGTCGGCAAACAAACATAACAATAATACTACCTATATGAAAAGTTACCAACAGGAATGTCTGGAATATTTGTGTTTTGAGCTGAATTCGAGAATTGATTATATGAAATACAAAACAGAGTTCCTCAATAAATATAAAAATAAACAAGTTAGAACTAAACCAACGAATACACAAACACGACAACCTGAAGATAACACACAAAAAATACCCCTAAAAATTGTAATATTTAATTCTGAAAGCCATTGTCTTCCTAAAAGTGTAGTACTTCCGTTATTAAAAACATACAAATCTAAGTTCTTTTTCCGACTTTTATATGTTACAGTCACTTCTAGATAGCCTGCTGGCTGAACTTTGCTACCATTATAAAATGTTACCGATAAATTACACGGTAGTAACGGTATGTTAGAAAAATATTCTAGGTAAGTATTTTTAGATATACATGATAACGGTGAACCTGTGTCTATTTCCATGGATAATATTACATTATTCACTAAAATTTTCATGCTTACCGGCCTATATTGACTTAGCGACATTTGATAAATTGGTTCTTCCTCCCCAACAATGTCCAATTCCGCCTCGTCATGCGCCTCAAATACGTGCATCGCTGCCGCACTCCCGGCCGTGGTGCCCGGCCGCATTTTTGTGAAACGTCCGTTGCCCCGGCTGCCAGCGCGCAGCCCACTACCGGCACCCGCGCCGCCATCACCACGTGGCATACCACTACTGCTAAATTGACCACGGCCCCGATTTCCGGTTGTCCCACTGTTATCCTGACACATCCGACGCAAATGCCCAAATTTTCTACACCTGCTGCACTGATACTTCGAGAATTTACAGTCAATTTTTGTGTGTCGGTAATCGCCGCATGCTGCGCATCCGCCCACCTGCATACGATGTACATTATCTGTTTGTTCACACGCTGTTAAGCTCTGCCGCGACCCCATGCTTGTTCGAGAACCTTCTCCGATCACCTTCGTGCTGGCGTTTGTACCAGCTGCAGCCACCGACCCGCTGACGTCACCGCGCCCATCTACAGCGGCCGCATCCCGCTCCGCCGCCTCCAGTGCAGTCGCTACTGAGACAGCCTTAACGAACTTTATGTTCCCTTCCGCGAACAATCGTTGTCTAATCATATCACTCCGAATCCCACATACAAATTGGTCTCTTAGGTTGTCGTCTAGACTTGATCCGAATTCACAATAGCGAGTTATTTTCTTCAGTTCCGCAACGTAGTCCGCAATGCATTCTCCAGATTGCTGTCTTCTTTGTCTAAATTTAAAACGTTCCGCGAGAATCGATGGACTCGGCTGCAAATGTTCTCTCATGACCTTCACGGCCTCAGTAAAGGTCATAGCGGCCGGTTTCCGAGGACTGCACAAATTTACTAGTAATTCGTACGCAGCTTCACCCATGAATGCTATTAATGTAGGTAATCTTAATTCTTCTTTCACTTCATTCACCACAAAATACATTTCAAGCCGGTCGCAGTATGACTGCCAGCTCCCAGTCTTCATATCGAATTCACCAAATTTCGCCATCCTCGTCGCCATTGTAATATTTGAGTAAAACGACCCGTTTTCACAATAATCATTTATTAACTAAACTAGGCGGTCAACCGCACGCTGCTTATATAGGAACTACACATTTCAATATCAGAGTACCCTATATTACAAAAATAACAACCTACTTTGAAAGAACAACAAAGACAAATAAAACGTTTTTTCGTAGATCAAAATAAAACCACAGCTATTACCTTCACCAAAATATTGCCGGAATACTAAATAAGCAAGAATTGGTAGAAGTAGCCTTGACAGACTTACAACTTGAATTGGGCTCCATTGATATTATATGTCTCACGGAAACCTTTTTTAAAAGTGGTTCTGAATCAAACCTAAGAATTGACAACTACAAAATAGCATCATTCTTCTCTCGAACAACCAGCGCCGGGGTGGTTCATGTATCCTAATTAAAAATAAGTTACAATACAAAGAAATCGTAAATCTCATCCCCCCGATTCCCCTCCAATTCGAATACTTTGCCATTGAAATTCTTAAACATAACCTTATAGTAGTATGCATCTATAGAACACCTACACATGATGCTACGACATTCCTGAATAGTTTGGAACGCCTTACAAATAAACTATGTAAAAAGTCTATGAAAAAAGTCATCATAAGCGGTGACTGGAATATAGACACCCTAAAAAGAAATAAAATATCGAATGACTTAAATGGCATACTTAGTAACAACAACCTTAGAAACCATATTACACTACCGACGAGGAAAACCTCTTGTTTAGATTTAATTGCGAGCAATATACACAACGCTAAGTCTGGACTACACTATTTAGCACTCTCAGACCACGAAACAGCACAATCACTTACAGTTAACTTAGAAGCTAATAATAAAGTTAAGGACATTCACACCTTCTGGTTTAAAACTATAAGGGAACTCAGTGACGAAAACATAATTAAATTTAGAGACTGTCTGTCAAGCTTATCTTTCTCTGATGTATATGAGTGCCACTCAACAAACAACGCCTTCAATTGCCTTCACGATACAATTATTCTTTTTTACAACTTATGCTTCCCAATTATTATTATTATAAGTTAAAAATAGTAACAAGCAAATGAAAAATCGAAGCCTCACAAAAAATTAAAACGATGTAGTATTATAAAACGAACCTTATACCTAAAATATAACCTCTGTAAAGATAACAAAAAACGAAATAGAAAAATATATGACAATTATGCTCGAATATTAAAAAGATGTATACAAAGTGCGCAACAAGTGAATAGCTTAAAGTACATCAATAACGCCAAAAATGCGAGCAAAGCAGCAAGGAACCTAATTAAAACAGATGTTAATAATACGACAAATTACTCCGACATTGACACAATACAAATCAACATAACATACATACATACCATCACGCCTGTATTCCCCGAAGGGTTAGGCAGAGGTGCACTTAATGTACACCCACAGTTTGCCGGTATGTTTGGGTCCCATATAATAGGGGCGAGCCTATTGCCATTCACCGGGCACAAATCCAGACTCCGAGCTGCTACTGAGAATTTCATAGAAAAACTCAATAACACTTTGTTCGACCTGGGGATCGAACCCAAGACCTCTAGCATAGCAGTCGCGATTGGGACCACTAGACCAACGAGGCAGTCCAGGCAACAATAATCAGGGTAGCAATTTTACAATTCCACAGAAACCCAAAAGCATGACCGAAACCGAACCGAATAAACGAAACAGATGTGTATAAAATAATTCAAACTCTAAAAAATACGAACTCGACTGGTTATAACGACTTAAATACTAAAGTGTTAAAAATATGTGCATCGAGTTTAGTTTCGCCGTTAAGCTATATAATAAATTTATCCCTAAGTGAAGGAGTTTTCCCAAAACTAATGAAAATGTCTATTGTCAAACCCTTATACCGCGTGGAGATTAGGTTATCACATTAATTGCAACCACATATTCTACATAACGTATTTTGACCATACACAACTAAAAAAAATAAGTACAATAAGCATTTTAGCCCTGGGATCGTTTTTTCCATTTTAGTATTTAACAACATCATGTATTGAATAACGATAATCACCTGACCTAAACTAGTAGTTCAAAGACCCGAGAAAATTCAAACGTTGCCGTTCCGTATTACTAACAATTATTAGAAACTTAAACTAGTTAAGCTAAAAATGACCTTATAACTAACACTATTAGGCCTTGTCTATGCGCAAAATTAAAAGATAAGGGACCACAGCGAAAGATAAATAAAAAACGTTCTTAAAAATATTAGTTTAAGGCATAAATCTCTATGCGCGATACGGGGGTAGGTGTCGTCAGAATTCGTCCTTTGTCGGCGCCGGCGGCGGCGGCGCGCGACTACAAAGTAAAGAAACGGAAGCGGCGGCGCGTGCGGAGCGATTGATTCAGTACGCTTCCGGGGTCCTTAAGGATAGTTCGTGTGTTGCTTATTCGCACACGCGCCCTTCGTATTTTTATTGTAATTGTTTTGAGAACATTTTCGTAAATTTCTTGTTTTGTTTGTTGGATACGTTATTATTAGTTGTAGATTAGTTAAGTGTTGTGACAGTTCCTGCGAGATCGGACGCTTTTCTCATTTTTTGTTTGTGATAGGACATTTTATTAGTTAGTGAAGTTAGTGAAAGTGGGTGAGCATACGTTATCATCAGAGTACACCGACATGGTTGATTGAATGCAACCAAAACAGCGCTGCTGGTGTTACGAACATACCGACAGAGGTATATCGTGCCTACCTATGACGGTGCTCATATGCATTCAGTTGCATGGCGGCCATAACGTAAATTTTAATTAATCAATTGAACATTTGGACAAGTGTAGGTTTATTAAATTGAATTATTATTATTGTGCAAGAATACCATAAAGTTTGTGTTGAATTGTTGATATCATCGCTCCGAGCGTCCTATTCTATGCCTACTTGCAAGTATGTAGTTACTTACTCGCCGCGGCGGCGGCGGCGACGTTGCCGCTTTTACAGGTCAATATACTGATATTATTGAGGGTGATTTATTTCGAGCCAATATTTACGGTATTTATTTTGTTTGAAAAATTTAGTTTTTTATTTTTAGTAAAATTGTTTATTTTATTACTCAAACAGACTAATGATAACTTGGAATGACCGCTGTTTAATTTAATGTGATAACCTAATCGCCACCCGATATAAGAAAGGCTTAAAATCGGATATGAGTAACTATCGACCAATCACTTTAATCCCCATACTATCGAAAATATTTGTGAAGGTTATGTGTAATAAGATAGAGAACTTTTTGACATCTTGTGACATCCTTAAAAAAGAACAGTTTGGATTTAGGAAGGGAAGCTCTACGGCTTTAGCATGTTTCTCCTTAGTTAAACAAATAACTGAAAGTCTAAATAAAAAATAAAAAATAGGTTGTGTTTTTCTAGACATGACGAAGGCCTTTGACTTTGTCTGCCATAAAACATTGCTCTCAAAACTTTCTCAATATGGAATCCGTGGGAAGGCCAACGAGTGGATCAAAAGTTTTCTTACCAACCGTGTGCAATGCATAGAAATAACAAGAAGTTGTCAAAATGAACAAAAAAAATTTAGATCAAAATACAGACAAAACAACTTCGGTACTCCTCAAGGAGGAAGTTTATCCCCTCTTTTCTTTTTGGTATACATTAACGACCTGCCAGAGGCAATTAATGAAGAGTGCGTACTATTTGCGGATGACACGACATTAATTATTAAAAGTAACGATAACAAAGATTTAGAAAAACGAATTGTGAATGCATTAGACAAGGCAATCAAATGGCTAGACAAAAATAACTTAAAAATAAATATGACAAAAACAAACATAATTAATTTCAAATTCAAATTCAAATATCTTTATTTGTAGAACATAGGTATAAGGTGTTAAGGTATATATAAGGTGTTAACATAATTTTAAAGGGCGCTATGTCCAACCAAAAATGGTGTACAAATATTTTCTTAATAATTAGGTACCTATTTAAAATCTATTTAACCAATGAAATTGCAACAAATAAAAACATGAAAATAATGTAACCACAAGTTTTGAGTCTAAAATATAAAATTAAGATTTGTCGGATAGGTATTCATTACACGAATAATATGTTTTATTAATTAATAATTTAAGCAAAGCTGTTTTAAAATCTCTTATATTACTTAATTCCCTAATTGGAGAAGGGATCTTATTATATATTCTAGGCGCCATTCCTAAAAAGTTTTTAGTGTAGAGCGCAGTGTTATGTGAATTAGCACATATTTCATTATTATGTCGTTTAGACTGGAGTGTTTTGAACAAATGTATATTTGATTTTACAAATAAAGCTGTTTCTAGAATATACAAAGAAGGTAATGTAAGAAGTCTACATTTTTTGAAAAAAGGAATACAGCTGTCTGTTGGTTGCAGTCTAAACATGGCACGTATGCACCTTTTTTGGGCCTTAAAAGCAATATGTCTATCCGTGGAATTTCCCCAGTATATTAATCCAAAACGAAGTGTTGAAGTGACGTAGGCTTTATATGCTACGAGAACAACAGATTCATTAACAATTTTTGACAGGTTGTAAAGTGCATATGAATATTGATTAATTTTTTTAGAAACGACTTCTACATGGAATTTCCAATTTAACTGACTATCAAGATAAATACCTAGAAACCTAGCGCTGTTTATTTCAGTTATCCTTTGATCTGTATAAGTTATGTTTAGGGTTGGTTTTTGAGTTCTTTGATTAAAAGTCATGATATTTGTTTTATTAATGTTAATTTTCAATTTATTACTATTTAACCAGTTCACAATTTCAAGTATAGAGCTGTTTATATCATTTTCGTATGTGTCAATATTTTTGCATGGAATAATAAGTGTACTGTCATCTGCAAATAAAACTGTTTTGTATTTGGTGCATTTTGGCAAATCATTGATATAAATCAGAAAGAGCAAAGGCCCAAGAACACTTCCTTGCGGAACACCACTGGTCGAATCTCTAACGTCTGAAATGTATGTAATTTCTTTTTTTGATGAAGCACAAATTTTATTAAGAACTGTCATTTGTTTTCTGCCATAAAGATATGATTTGAGTAAATTTAATATGTTGCCTCGAACCCCGTATCGCTCAACACAGGCACGGATAATCTAGACATTCAGTATAACAATTATCCGTTAAACATTGTTAATGAATGTGTATTCTTGGGTATAACCGTAAACAAAAATTGCAGTTGGAAACTGCACATAGATAAAATACTTAGGAAAATAGATCGCTTTGTGTATGTCCTGAAAAGAATAAGACTAACGGTTAATATAAATACCTGTACTTAGATATGGTCTTATAATTTGGGGGAACTCAGTAGAAATTCAAAGATTTTTTAAAGGACAAAAAAAATGCATCCGGGCAATGTGTGGAGCCCACTTTTTAGATAGCTGTAAACCATTATTTCAAAAATTTAAAATACTGTCTCTACCATGTCTTTACATTTTTTAAACATGCATTTTTGTAAAAAAAATAATATAATTTATTCGAAAAAAAAAACAGTTATAAAACGAATAGTAGACGAATAGGACACGACATAAAGACAAATTGAAATTATCCCAAAAAAAAATAATGCTATTTGAAAGAAATACTTACTGCATGGCAATAATTATATATAACCACTTACCAAATAATACTCAAGATTTGCCAATGCCGTTGTTCAAAAGAGTATTATTTAGACTCCTATTAGAAAAAAATATTACAGTGTTCAAGAATATTTAGAGGATAAATCATTAGTAATATATATATTTTTTTTCATATTTTATTTTATTTGTTAGTAATATAAGCTCTGTTTGTATCTTATATAAACATTTGTACGCCATATTATGGCAGGATATGCTGGAATCAATATTATAACACATCATTTGTACCATATTCTGACAAATATCATGCATAGTATTATTATTAATATACACTGTACCATACAAAATGTAAATGTGAGTACTATGTCGGTTTTAACTCGTATAACATTTATTTATATTAAAGATTTCTGAAAGTTTTGAGTATTTCCCATGACCTACGCAAATGTCTTGCTGATCTGGTATCGTTGTGCGTCGGGTCGTTGGGCTCCCTAAAAAATGGTTGAGCTACACGATGACTGATGTATGCGTTCCGTCAGTTAGGACAGGTCAACTCAAAGCTGGTATGGTTCTTTCTTCAAAAGGCCTGTTCAGATTTTGCCCTACATTGAACTCGCATATAATATAACTATTGTCTGGACTTTAAAAGAGACCATGATTCTCTGAGTTTGTTTCGACGTTTCTTCTCAGAGGTCGTCAGATAGGAAACGTCGACGCCATCTAGTTAAAAAAAATATGTAAAAAAAACGACTTGTAAAAGTGTGTCTTAAAAGATCTATTTACAGAAATAAATATCATTTCATTTCATTTCATTTCATTTCATTTCATTTCAATAAACATTTTTGATTTTGATTTGACAAAAGAGGCGAAAATATGTCTACACATTTTCATAAAGGAATGTCTATTATCTGCTAACAGTCAGGTATATCGTGTCGCGACATCTAGCGCGCTACCTTAGAAATACGTCGAGCAAATCCTGAAGTGACTTCGCGCTAGCGAAGTTTACCGCGCAACTAGCTTAGATACAAACGTCTGACATTAACCGTCGGGCCATAGCCTGCCAGGCAAAAACACCTGCCTGGTCGGAGTAATCTCCCTTTGGTTGGAGAGGCAACATACTCGCCTCTCTACAATCGTTTTGGTCGACAGTCAAAGGCATTAGTTTAAAAAAAATGTGCTACTCTATACTGGGGACAATGGGACAACACTCTGTAGTAATCTAAATACAAACATAATTATAAGTACATACCTACACTAAAGCCTTTTTCCTACAGAATTAGGCAGAAACTACAGAACGCCATTTGCTTTTCTATACTACTTCTTTACTTTCTCCACATTTGTAACTACAGCTGGTCATGCGCACGCGTCGACGACAGGTAAATGTTGCGACTATTTTTTATTAATCCCTACTATCCCTATCGCTACTTCCCTACTAATATTATAAATGCGAAAGTAACTCTGTCTGTCTCTCTATCTGTTACGCTTTAACGCCTAAACCACTCAACCGATTTTGATGAAATTTGGTGCTGGGATAGACTAAAGTTGGAGAAAGGATATAGGCTACCTTTTATTGCAAAAAATAGTTTTACTGATACTAAACTAAAAAATAGTTTACTAATTTTGAAAGGGTTGAAATAAGGGGTGAAAGTTTGTATGGGAGTTTGTCATTTTTCAAGATAAAACCATGAAACTTTATATTAAGGCACTTGATAAGAAATTAATAAATATTTGTTCTAGCGTTTTTGAAATTTCGACCTGTGTGGGGATGAAATAGGGGATGAAAGTCCGTTTGGATTTTGACGAAATTTGGTACAAAAATAGACTAGACTAGGAAAGGATATAAGCTGCGTTTATATTTTGGTAAATAATAAAGTTGGGCAAATTTTGTGATCTACCCGAGCAAAGAAGCGGACGGAAAATTATATTACATATCTTTCATATGTAATATAATTTGCAATTTCCCGCCAGAATTGGAGAAAACTAAACAGTCAAAATCGTGCTGTCCACGCGGGCGAAGCTGCGGGCGGAAAGCTATTTTGTATAATTTATAAATTTAAGCTTAAGACCGTCCAAACATCAACAATCTACTCCATTGACTAAGGATACGCATTTTAGTTTTTATGTTTTGAAAATTAATATGGTATATCCGTCTATTTATTAGTGCCGAAAGTATTAATAAATTAGGTACTTACCAAACACTTGAAAGACAAATAAGGTGAAAATAAATTTAAACATTTTCGTGAAGAAACGTTAATTTTCTGATAAAACTAAGTCACATTAACGTTACGCAATGAATAACGCGCTTATATAGGTACTCCAGCGAGATAAGGAAATTAGGAAATGTATTTATACTTCTTAGCGATACGTACTTGAAAAAAAACCAGCCAAGTGCGAGTCGGACTCGCGCACGGAGGGTTCCGTACCATTATCTACAACAGTTCTCAAGCCACGCCCCGCGCGAATTATAATTTTATTAATATTTACTTAGTCGCCTATTACAGATTTATTATTAGAAAATAATGGTTCACGGTTAAGCATTCGATTTATGTTTATAAAATTAAATGAAAGGTAAATTGCCGTTCACGATTTATGACGTATTTAAAAAAACTACACACTAGATCTCGTCCAAACCAATTTTCATTGGAAGTTTACATGGTACATCATACATTTTTTAGTTTTACCATTCTCTTATTTTAGAAGTTACAGGGACGGGGGGACACACATTTTACCACTTTGGAAGTGTCTCTCGCGCAAACTATTTAGTTTAGAAAAAAATGATATTAGAAACCTCAGTATCATTTTTGAAGACCTATCCAAAAAAGTAGGGTCAAAAAAATTTCGAGTTTCAGTTCTAAATATGGGGAACCCCCAAAATTTGTTGTTTTTTCGTCATAGTTCTTATAGTTTCGGAAAAAACTGTCTGTGATACACGAACGGTCAGACTGACAGACAGATAGACAAGACGAATCTATAAAGGTATGAGGTTCCATTTTTTGCTACGGCTACGGAACCCCTTAAAAACTAGAATGTTCCGTATCTCCAAAGTAAACATACCATCACGCCTGTATTCCCCGAAGGGTTAGGCAGAGGTGTACTCTAGTACACCCACATTTCGCCGGTATGTTAAGGTCCCATGTAATAGGGGGCGAGCCTATTGCTATTAACCGGGCACAAATCCAGACTCCGAGCTGCTACTGGGAATTTCATAGAAAAACCCAATAACACTTTGCTCGACCTGGGGATCGAATCCAAGACCTCTAGCGTAGCAGTCGCGCTTAGGACCACTAGACTAATGAGTTGAAAGTAAAGAGATGTAAAAATAATATGCTGAAAAATAAAAATTATATGTGTTATCTCTTCAAGTTACAGATGTACAGTCGACAGCTGCACATCAGGTTATGCAAAACTGTCAAATGTCTCTCAATGATCGACCTTAAGACGTTCATGATTAAATTCAAAATCAACTGAGGAAATTTGTCATATTGTCGTAACTTGATGTGCTGGCCACCGTACTTGACTGTACCTATATACTTACGCAAAAAATACAAGTAAAATGAGATTTATTAAGAAAAAAAAATGTCACTAGATAATTATAATCGTTCAAGAAAATAATAAAAATTCTGAATTCAATTATGAAAAAAAGTAAATTATGAAATAATGCAGTTGACTGTTGCCGTCGATTTTAACGCGAACAAATCAAAATGAAATAATATTTTCTAATTATATAATTAGAAAATATGACATTGCGTTGGCGTTGGCGTTGTATTTGGAAAGATTTAATATGGTCCTAGGTCTAAGTAACAGTTCACAATTTTACACAGTCAGGATTACATCAAGCAAACACACACAGAGATTCGACCTCACTATAACAATTACTAGCGGAACAGTGTCTGACACTACTTCCATGACACATAACCGTCGCTTCCGAGAACCCGAGCAAGAACTGAGCGAGTTGACATATAGGTTTGTCTTTCATACAAAACCGACGCATGTCACTTTTAGAATAGGCAGGTACTCCTACAAAAAAATCATCAATCTCCTAAATCGGCCTCTCCTAACGTAGCTTCGTCTTCGAAGCCATGATTCTTGATCAGCTACAGTAGCTCCACCGGCAGTGGCGGAACCAGTAGCAGCTCTAGCAGCATCGCACTCGTAGCATCAGCTCCAGTTGTATCGGCAGCAACAGCAGCATCGTCAGCACCAGCGACACGATCAGCACCAGTAGCACCGGCAGCAGCGCTAGTAGTGCACTTAGGTCCGCATTTTATGGAAAAGAACAGAAAAACGCACAGTATTAGCTTTTCTCAACAAACAGTGAAAGGTAATTGTATACGACACACATTGTATACGAAGTGTCAATGGCATCAGAAATGTCAGTGGCGCCAACTGCGCCAGCGGCACAGCAGTGCCAGCAGCACGACAGCGCCCGCGGCACCACAGCGCCAGCGGCACGGCACAACAGCGCCAGCCGCGCCAACAGTGGCTAAAACATTGATTTGTTAAAAGTTAATATATTTTTTCTGAAAAGTGTACACGAACTGACGCATGACGTGGCGGGCGGGACTCGCGGTGGCTTGGAAGACGCAGGTTCGAATCATGCCCTCGGTCGTATTTTTCCTACACTAAAATAAGTGTAAACGATGCCAAAACGAAGTCATAATATCCATGACAGTGATTAGGTATATTAGGTAAATATTATCGACGATGTCACTTAATCTCGTGCTTCCCGGAAAAAAAAACATATTGAAAAACTGTCATACGAAAAAGTTTACAAACAGAAAAGAGAGGTTTTAAAAAATGCAGGCAAGGCACGCTACGCCACTGCCTCTAGCGTAGCAGTTGCGCTTGGTGCCACTAGAGTATATACCTAAGATTTATACCTACATAATTATATATAACACATAACATACCATCACGCCTGTATTCCCCGAAGGGTTAGGCAGAGGTGCATTTAATGTACACCCACAGTTCGCCGGTATGTTTGGGTCCCATGTAATAGGGGGCGAGCCTATTGCCATTCACCGGGCACAAATCCAGACTCCGAGCTGCTACTGAGAATTTCATAGAAAAACTCAATAACACTTTGCTCCACCTTGGAATCGAACCCAAGACCTTTAGCGTAGCAGTCGCGATCGGGACCACTAGACCAACGAGGCAGTCAAGCGAAATTATATATATTCCACCTATAATGGTATTCGAAGGATAACTGCCTCTGCAACGACTGCCACGCAAAGCCTGTGTTCAATTCCCAGCTCCCTGGCAAAACAAAGTTGTATTTGGTGTTTCTATGAAATTCTCTGTGAAATTGTGTGTTTAAAAATAGTTATTTAATTCTGAGGTTAGGACAGATAAGGGACGAGTGTATTGAACAGTCTTGACATAAATAATTTTAAATAATAAATTACATTGAAGTTGGAGTGAGCATTGTGGTAGATTATATTTTCAGGTCAGTTAGACATTGAATACACAAGTAGCAGATGGAGTACCTACATTATTTTAAACTAGCTGTGCCACTTATTTATTTTCCTCAACTGCTAATAGTAATAGATAAAGCCTAAGTTACACCTTATTATGTGCTAGCTTTCCGCCCGCAGCTGCGCCTGCGTGGACAACACGATTTTGTCCAAACATTATCTTTCCATCCACTTCTTTGCTCGCAAACTTTTATATTTAACAGAATTATAAAAAATGCATATATTTAAACTTATTATTAAATGAGCAGCATTCGTGATCTATTACCAAGGTTGATGGTATATCTATCATTCCGGAGGTCTCGTGGTATCGATTTCCACGAGGAGGTACAAATAGTGAAAGACCACTTTGCTTTCTAGAATTAAAATTGCACATTGGTGGTATTTCGAACTTTTAACTTTCTACTCAATTTTATTAGTGTTCCATAAGAGCTAAGCATACCAGTATTTTTAAAATGGTAGCTGATATTATGATATAAAACACCAATAAATTTGGATATAAACCAAATATCCTCACTGTTCAGTTGTAAGAGAAAAAAAAACAAAACCAATGTTGGGTGAAGATCATGAAAAGAACATAAAAATCATTATATCTCCTAAATTACCTAAAACCGCGGAACATACTTGGGGGTGATTCGGATGTAGGTACCTTCATAGAAGCTGTCCAAATTTTGTCCTTGGACGTGTATTCTTTGGCCACCTTATATAAATAGACTACAGTTTTGAGTATTTCACATGACCTACACAAATGTCTTGCTGATCTGGTATCGTTGTGCGACGGGTCGTTGAGCTCCCTATAAAATGGTTGAGCTACACGATGACTGATGTATGCGTGCCGTCAGTTAGGACAGGTCAACTCAAAGCTGCTATGGCTCTTTCTTCAAAAGGCCTCTTCAGATTTTGCCCTACATTGTTAAACTCGCATATCTAATAACATAACTATTGTCTGGCCTTTAAAAGAGACCATGATTCTCTGAGTTTGTTTCGACGTTTCTTCTCAGAGGTCAGCAGATAGGAAACGTCGGCGCCATCTAGTTAAAAAAATGTAAAAAATCGACTTGTAAAAGTGTCTTTATAAGATCTATTTACAGAAATAAATATCATTTCATTTCATTTCATTTACAATTCTTGGCGTTATTATTATTAATATATTGGACCTCGTGGCCCCTAAGCGAAAAAAAATTACAAGAAAACTAGTTGTGGCGACGTTAAACATTTGCTCGTCGCTCAAAATTGACGCAACTGCAGCCTCCGGAGTCCGAGGTTGTCAGGGTTCCAGCTGTTGCGAGGCAAAACTGAGTGACGATTCCGGAGATGGTGGGCGTGTGTTTTTGCCCTAGCTCTCTCTTGTCGACACGAAAGGGATTTATGAGGGTTTTTTAAAGCGGAGATTTGAGGCAGTTTGATTTCTATTTGTTTAATTTATTTCCAAGTAGCAAAAAGTACCTAATAGATTACGATTTTCTTACTTATTTCCCGTCTACTGTTAGTAATATAAGCCTCCATACGTTCCTGAGACTGACTGAGCGATCTTTTTAGATACGGAACATTCTTATTTTCGTTTCAAGTACCTACGGATCGCTAAGAATTGAAAATACATTTCCTAATTTGCTTGTCTTGCGCGAATATATAAGCGCATTTAAGCGCATAACATTCACGCTTTATCAAATAACTTAGCGTTTCCGCACGAAAATGTTCAACATTATTTTCTCCTTTTTTGTCGTTCAAGCCTTTGGTTAGTACCTAATTTAATTGTAATATTTAGAATAATTAATAAACGGTTATACTGTTTTAATTTTTCAACCGACTTCAAAAAGGAGGAGGTTCTCAATTCGTCTGTATGTTTTTTTTTTTTTTTTTTTTTTTGTATGTTTGTTACGCGATTTCTCCGCCAGTTGTGGACCGATTTTAATGATTGTTTTTTTGTTTGGTAGTTCATACTTCAGAGGTGGTCCCGTTCAAATTTTATCGAAATCGGTTAAGCAGTTTTGAAAATATCAACAAAAATCTAAAATTTGTTTACATCGATGATATTATTGTTTACTCCGAAACATCGCTGTCTTATTGGAGCAGTGCGTTTAGTTGGCTAACAAGTACTTCTAAACAAACTTTCCGCTAAAAATTACAAAATAAAATTACTTTTAACAAAAAAGTTAAACCGCCTTCAAAAAATAATAAAATAATTTTGTCTAAAACAGTTTGGGAAGTCGGTGGCGAAAATAAAAGACCCACTCAAATAGAAGTCACCGACTTCCCAAACTGTTTTAGACAAAATTATTTTATTATTTTTTGAAGGCGGTTTAACTTTTTTGTTAAAAGTAATTTTATAAGACAATAAGTTTAAATGCATACTTTTCGTTATTAAATTTATCGAATCGTAGCCAGTGACGGTCTGTAGTTTCTGCCTACCTCTATGGGAAAAAGGTGTACCTAAGTGTACCTATATATATGTATATCATGTATTAAGATTACTATAGGCTGCTGTCCCATTGTCCCCAGTACAGTAAAGTTGCACTTTTTTTTGACAATAACCCTTGTCAGACGACCAAGCGGCCCACCTGACGATATGTGCCAACCGCCACCCATATGATAAACTGCCTGACTGATAAACTGATAGCTTTGTCCAAATATGCGAAGAAGACACAACCAAGCCTCTGCCTACCGTTAGGAAAAAGGGAGGAAAAGGAGATGGAAGTGGACTGAAGGAGGAATTGGGCGTCAGCGCTCAAAATTCTCCAAAAGCATGCATAATGTTGCATAACGCTGACATTCTCTGGGTAGGTAATTCCTACCCAGAGAATGTCAGCGTTATGCAACATAATTAATAATAAATAATTCCCCAGTCATGCTGGCTTATTCACGCTGTCGTGTAGACACGCCAGCGAGACACAATGCCTCCTAAAAAATCACATTAATATTTATATAACGCGAACAAATCAAAATCAAATACCTAAATCATTATATTATATTCTATTTATTCCTTCGGAATCAGTGGATCAGTCAAGATCAGTGTGGTATTAAAGGTGCCATATTGTTGTTTCTGTAGGAGGGCAATTCCAATATGATCATCATTTTTGTGATAAACCTTTGCAGTTTGCCCTTGCATCAGGTTTCGTCGTCATTGGATGAATAGTATAGAAATGGGTATGTATACGACAAACAAATTAATAGAAATTTATTTACTTTCAGGTTATATACTGCAAGTAGCAAGTCAAGAGGCAAACTTGGCACCCTACCAGGTGTCGCTGAGAAGTTTATTCAATACACACTTCTGTGGAGGGGCCATTCTCAATGAGGGATCTGTACTGACAGCCGCACATTGCACTCGAGGGTATGGGGTTGTAAACTTTTTCGTGTGTGCTTAATGGTATGCAAATGGACGTAGATCCACGTGGACGTAGTGCATTGATAGCCTAGTGAGTATGACCACTGGACTGCCAAGTCAAAGGTCTCAAGTTCGAATCCAAGGCACGCACCTCTGACCTTTTGAAGTCACGTGCGTATTAATATTAATTATTACGCGCTTAAACGGAAAACAACATGAAGTAACCTGCATGCCGGAGAGATTTTATTATTTCTTGATGGCGTGTGAAGTCTGCCAACCCGCAGTAGGCTAGCGGAGGCTGGTGGAGTAAATCCTAATCCCTCTCGTACTGAGAGGAAACCCATGCCCAGCAGTGGAACAATGTAATGGTTTGATGATGATAATGAATATATATTTCTTTTTACAACTACACAAAGAGCACATTGATTGTGGTAGTTGGTACAACCGACCTCACGGCTGGGGGTGACCAACATGGAGTAGATTTAATCATCGATGGGATGTGAGCACAATCATACATTATATAGATTAACAATATTGGATTGCCTTTCCACATTTAATATTGTTACACCCGATTGGGTAGATTGTTGATACTACCAAATTGTGCGAGACTCAATAATATTATTTTACAAAGTTTTAAGGAATAAATATTTTTTCTTTCTTTTGGTTTTTGACTTTTATAAAAATCTAAAAAAAATATTCAGATACATACCTACTTGCACATTCTTTTAGTATTACATTTGTATTTACACCATTTATGTACTAGTTTTTTTATATACCACTCATTAGTCTAGTGGTCCTAAGCGCGACTGCTACGCTAGAGGTCGGTACAGTGGCAGCTCGGAGTCTGGATTTGTGCCCGGTTAATGGCAATAGGCTCGCCCCTTATCATATACATGTCGGGGGGCGAGCATTAACCGGGCACAAATCCAGACTCCGAGCTGCTACTGGGAATTTCATAGAAAAACCCAATAACACTTTGCTCGACTTGGGAATCGCACCAAGGACCTCTAGCGTAGCAGTCGCGCTTGAGACCACTAGACTAACGAGACAGTAATTATTTTATGATAAGATATATCATAAAATTAAACAATAATCTGTATATTTAGCCGGCCTCATTAGCCTAGTAATCTCAAGTGCGACTGATATGCTTGAGGTCTTGGGTTAGTTTTCCGAGTAGAGCAAAATGTTATTAGGTTTTTCGATGTGTTAAGAGGATAGTATCCGCTCCGCGCTCCATACAAACGTGTTTGGTCTTATCTTGAATATTAACAAATGAAAGTCTTTGGAATTTGCAGTAACAATCTTATCATTAAAATACGTGTTCCTGTAGTATACAATTTCATTTCAATATACGGTTATAAAGTTACACGAGCTCAAAGATTGGCAATTTTCGTTGAAAAACGGCCCAACTTTATGCTAGTATTTCTCGACAATATATCAATACAGAAACATTCTGATTCGAAAGAAACCCAGATAATATAGTGAATATATTTTTACAAGATTTTTTTTTACGTATTAACAATATTAAAGGAGAAATCTCCAAAATTCGGAACATAAGAAATACGCGTGAAAATGTTGCAAATGTATTGTTGTTTTTCCTCTCGGGCACGCGTTCGCATCGCGAGGGATAGAGACAGCGACAACTGTGCAACAAAAATAAAAAATGAAGTTAAAGATAGTATATTTATGAAAAAATTAAAACAAATGCTATTAACTAAATGTTACTACCATATAAATGAATACCTAAATGATAAATGTATATGAAACATTAATAAATGGAAATGTAAATTAATACCAATAATAATATCATACAATTAGGTACATAATATATATACATACATGACATAAATTTAATATTTAAATATATATATTCACAAACCGATAATAATAACATAAATACAATAATATATAATTCAATATACATTAATACAAAATATATAATACTATATAAATAAAATAATATCATTACAAATAATAATTACATAATAATATATCATATTATAAAAACCCAAGATCTTATAGTAAGTACACCTTAATATAAATAATTAATATATAAAAAATGTAAAATATGAAAATAATAAAAAGGGTTTAAAACTTCCTCCTCTCTCCTACATCTTGCCGTGCCTGACAAGGCCCACACATGATTCCTAAATTATACGATTGTAACAGCTGTTTTTACTTGTGGAGTGCAATAAATGTATTGAGTATTGAGTATTGTTGCGTTCGCGAGGGACACTCCTCTTTAGCATGATTACCCTTCTATAGCCTGACCGCGGCGAATCTATTGATCAGTGTAGTTATAACTTCGCCCCGAACACCCCAACCGAACATTTCCGCCACTGAATATATATAATCTTAAAATATATATTCTGAAGTGGATAAATCCGCTTTACTTGATAATGAAAGGATATTAACCCTGACTATTATTTGCAATTTATTTCAATCACCCTAGATAACAGAATGCGTGGAATAGACAAAAATATATATTTGAAGTGCATCAGCAAATGTTTTGAAGTAGTAATTGTCGGAAAAATAAAGTTTCTTACCCCCGAACAATTGTTTCTGAAGTGACTTCGAATTTATTGTCAACACATCGTTCTCAAGTGCTTGTTTAAGTCTAATTAATCTATTACTTAAGATTCTTGTATATAAGAGTGCGTAGCGTAGATATTATGTCGTTGTGTTATCTGAAATTGTACGTGTCATCACAAAAATGTTCATAATTATATTCGCCTGTTTCATTTTTCAAGCTTACGGTAAGTTTTTTTAATTGTAGTACCTATTCATAAAAATAATGTGGATGCCTATTTTTGTTAATTAGGTACTTCTTTAACCGTATACGAGATGAAGGCAATCGTTTAGTTTAGTCAGTCCATTCGAAGGTTGCCTGGAAGAAATCGCAAATAGCGATAAGGCCGCCAATTGAACTAGATTGTTATTCCTGTGTATTGAAATTTGGTGGACAGTAAAGAACAATCATAATAATAATACAGTGACTAGGGTTCAAGAAACAACTTCGAAGCTAAGTTAAACCACAGAATTGATAATAGTAAGTATCTACTTATATCTATATATTACTAGCTGACCCGGGAAACGTTGATCTGCCATTCTAAAATCGCGATTAAAAATGGGGGTAGGGGTAACCCACCAAAAATATTTAAAAACACATTAAAATCGATCGAGCCGTTTAGGAGGACTGCGACTACAAACACCGTGACACAAGATATTTATTTATTAGAGAATAAACTAGCTGTGCCTCGCGGTTTCAGATTTTTTATCCGATCGTTACCAAACTTCACTGGATCACTTAGTGGGCTAATCTTATCCCATAGACCTCCTTAGTGATTTTCATATATGAATATGATCATAAATTGCCTCATCAGTCTAGTGGTCCTTAGCGCAACTGCTACGCTGGAGGTCCTGGGTTCGATCCCCAGGTCGAGCAAAGTGTTAGGTATTAGGATTTTAAATGAAATTCTCAGTAGCAGTTCAATGTTTGGATTTGTGCCCGGTTAATTACAATAGGCTCGCCCCCTATTACATGGGACCTAAACATACCGTCGAAATGTGGATGTTCATTAGTACCTACACCTCTGCCTAACCCTTCGGGGACTACAGGCGTGATGGTATGTTATGGTAATGTAATATGATCATCAATATGGCCCTATACTTATTTAAAGAAGTGTGACAAACGAGTTAAAATATTGTAGGTATATTATGCCAAGTGTTTATAACGAAATTCATCATTACATTCGTTTTAATACCCACATTGTCACCATTTCTTTTGTCTGTGATCCTACAAAACCTCCGTTTTGCTGGACTTTTTATTTGACTGCAAACAATGTTAATGAGATCCCTTCTTCAGTTTGTTCACGAAACGGTGCGTCATTATGAATGAGTCAATTATATCATACTTGCTGACAGGCTATAAGACGTAGATATAAAATAAAATTATTGAAGAAAACCCGGCCAAGTGCGAGTCGTACTCGCGCACGGAGGGTTCCGTACCATTACGATTTATGACGTATTAAAAAAAACTATTTACTAGATCTCGTCCAAACCAATTTTCGGTGGAAGTTTACATGGTAATCTAAATCATATATTTTTTTTAGTTTTGTCGTTCTCTTATTTTAGAAGTTACAGGGGGGGGGACACACATTTTACCACTTTGGAAGTGTTTCTTGCGCAAACAATTCAGTTTAGAGAAAAATGATATTAGAAACCTCAATATCATTTTTGAAGACATATCCATATGATACTATAATTATTTTTATTAACACAGAAGCCAGAGTAGCATTATTATTATAAATTAACGCATTAAAATCTTGTCTACATCTACGTAAATTTTCATCAAAAAAGCGTTAAGATGCAGGTGGAACATGACTATAATAAATGTAACAAAAGAAACGCGTTTATGCCGAAGAACTTACATGATTTTTTATCCATCTCTATAAAGAAGAAAATTGTTTGGAGTATTTTAGGGACGAATAAATAACCGTTTCAAAGAATCAATTGTGTATTATGTCAAGGAAAATACTCTGAAATTATTATCTACGCCGTACAAAATTATTTAATTAGGCAATGATGGCTACTATTATTTCTATTATTCCACTCGCTAACTTCTTTTCATGAAGTCTTGAAATAACTGGTTATCTACCGATGTAAAGCTAATTTACATGGTTAATAAAATTCATTCTCAAAAATATTTTTTATTTTGGAGGAAGTAGGTAACCTCACTACTTTGGCGTATAAATGGCGATAAGCCAAAGTCAAAATGTTTTATTTCAATAAAACATTAAATTTGTTACTTTAGTGGCATTCGTCCAAAGAAAAGTAAGTCTTATGGAGATCAAACATCAATAATCTCCATAGTCGTTAATACTTATAATATTATATTATTATTTTCTTAACTTTACTTTTTTTTATCTTTGATAGACATTCAAAAGTTATCTTTTTGTATTTTTTAGGCATTTTCCATGCAAAGATTATTAAGTTATTATAGTGAAGGAAAAATACGACCGCGGGCAGGATTCGATCCTGCGTCTTCTGGTTAAGTACACCAGACGCTATGACCGCTAAGCCACCGCGACCCCCACCCGCAATGTCGAAATTTGCCTTCACATTTTTTCATATACGTCTTTGAGGCGACGTCAGTCATTCAAAAGTTATTAATAACTAAACACATGTATAGTTCATTCTGTACTGCCAACAAAAAAATAGCCTTTTTTCCTAATTTACAGGCTATATACTGCAAGTGCCTATTCTACCAGCATTGGGGAATGAAGTGGAATTAAGTCTTTGGGCACCTTTCGATCTGCCTGGTGCGCGCATAGTGGGGGGAGTATCCGCCCCAGAAGGTCGCGTTCCTTACCAGGCATCGTTGAGGAGTTTGCTCAATTCTCACTTCTGTGGAGGATCTATTCTGAATGAGCGATGGGTGTTGACAGCTGCACATTGCACTGAAGGGTAAGGAGTTGTAAACTTACTGTTATATTGAAAATGTACTATTTCGGACCACTGTAGAGCTGGTTACACACACCACAAAGCTATCTAGAGGAAATAACGATAAACTAAGTCATAGGCATAGCTCATTAAGAGTTGGTGCTTACTAGACTTTTAGATGGATATTGCGAAAGAAAAATAATAATAATAATAATAAAAAAACTTTATTAACAATAATGCAGAAGACAAACCTTTCATACAATCCCAATTATTTGTGTCTAGGAACTTAAAACATGTCACTTATAAATCAAGGGTAAAAATAAATATTATGACTATGAGTTTGTTTGAGCTTGATTCGCACTGGCCTCCGTACTAGTTAATACTGTATCACGGTAGGTCAGTCTTCCTCTTTCACAAACACTCAAAGACTTGCCACATCATTTTACATACCTAATAATAAAGATTTAACAGTAACAGTGATTAGCCGTGAAGTATGACACTAAATTACTATTTAACTGAATATTAAATGATGACGGTAGAACAACAACTCGTCAAGTATATGCAAAATTTACAGAGACATTATAGTTGTTGAAGTTAGGGCAGTAGATCGAAAGATGTAAGCTTTGTTTATTGCTATTTTTTTTTTTTTTTTTACATGAAATAAAAAATAAAAATAATGTTATGTAACTATAAAAAACAAAATATTAGAAAAAACAGTAGTCCAAGTTGTTTATGGTGGTAGTGAAGCTATTATGTATGTAGTAAAAACTCATCATCACAGACAGTTATCACAGTACCTTAGTTTACTAAAGTTTCCGATGTATCAAACTGAAGGTTGGAGTCGTGCCTGAGGTGGAATTTTATTTATATCTTTCGAATGGCCGCGCCTAAGTAAGCATAATGTATGTCGCCCGCTAGTTGGATAGGTGTAGTCCAACTGTAGACGAATATAGGATGATGATGATATCTTTAAGTAAGGTGAATATTACTGTTTTTTATTTCTTTTTCCAGCCAGTCAAAATATTCAATGTTTGTGGTAGTTGGTACAACTAACCGCCTGGTTGGAGGCGACCGTTATTCAGTGGACTCCATCATTATCCACGCAGAATATGACAGTACCTCCATCACCAATGACTTGAGCCTCATTAGATTGCGTGAAGAAATCCAGTTCAATGACAACGTTCAGCCTATACAGCTGCCTGACAAGGATACTGGCGCTGGAGAGGAACTCGTACTGACTGGATGGGGGAGACTGTCTGTAAGTTTCATTATATACCTCACTATAGGCTATATGCCTCGCTAGGTTCCTCTCACCATCCCAGAGATGAGGCGGATCTAACAGGCGATGCCCGACTGTTCGAGCTTATCCCCGAAGACCTGTCCCCTTTGGAGGTTCTCACCATAAGAATACCGTACTTGCTTGCCTGAAGTAACTCCAAGAAGACAGAACGAATGACAAGCATAACCCTCCAAAAATGACAAATGTTTTAGAATTTTCTAAGATTTTTTAATACACACACGATCATGATCTAGACTATTTCAAATCTAATAAATAATTTCAAATCTATGAAAATAACGAATAAACTCCAATAGTATATTAGCACTTTTCCAGGCACTTAGCTGATCATCATCTTACTAGCCTTTTCCGATCTATATTGGGATCAGGTTCCAGTCTAACTGGATGCGACTAAATATCAATATTTTACACAAAGCAGTCGCCGATATCCTTAGAATCAGGCTACTTACTACCACTAACAATTGTCGTAGATGTTTGTATAACAAGGCTTAAGTGCTGATCGAGGCGCGGAGGGTCTCTATGTGTTAAAAATACCCGAGAACTCTACTTAAGTATCTTTAATGTCTCTATAGTCAACCTGTATAGATAATTTATCATTAATTCCAGAAGTGCATGCCTTGGGCTCGAACTCGAGACCTATCTAGGCTATCAGTGCATTTTCCCACACAGTATAACTTAACAAATCTGTAAGAAGTTATACGGCAAAACAAGATAATTTCGTAGGGACACCCAAATATGGTCTCGTAGTTCCAACATTTGCATTTTATATAAGGATATTAGCCCTAATCATGTCATACTAATTTTCAAAGGAGCTCCTCTAAATTATTCCTTTATTTCAGTACCCAGGCACGCTACCAGTCCAGCTTCAGATGATCAACCTGACTTCCTTGTCCGTGGAGATTTGCCAGAACATATACAAAAGCATCAACCCGGTGTTCGGCACACAAATCTGTTCCTTGACTAAATCTGGCGAGGGAGCTTGTCATGTAAGTCATATAACTGTCATGCTGCTAGACACCAGTCTCCTCTCAGAGTGAGAAAGAGAGAGAGAGAAAGGGGTTCGGCTAAGGTCCTTACGCTAGCCAGCCTACTGCGGGTTGTTAGATTTCACAAAACCACATGGGTGTTTCACCTTGCCTCCTTTTTTATGGGGTTCAGTAGCGAGAATACGTACTTACGTACGTACTTCTGTATATGTATGATGTGGATGGTGAATGGATGGCATGTGTGACGTCAGATATGATGGAAAAGGGATTGAATGATAAGATGACGACTAACAGGGATGAATAGAAGAAAAGGACAGGCTGCGGCGACCACAAATGAATTGGGAAAAGGGGAAGAAGATGATGATGACGGTAGCGAAACACTATTCCAGACTTACCAGCCCAGTCGAAGATGCCATGAGTGTTACCACCTCAAATAGAAAGAAAGAAAGAAAGAAAAAACATTTATTTGATTCAGAACCATGAGCCACCACTTAACATATAAAAACCATAAAAGAGAAGAATAATTATGAAAAATCTTACTAAAATAAACTACTACATAATTCTGTTTTGGTGAGGGTATGTGTCTCAAATACTGACCAAATAGCTCTCTGTACCCTCATTGTCTCCTTTCCAGGGTGACTCCGGCGGTCCTCTTGTATCGGACGGCAGTATAGTTGGCGTGGTCTCCTGGGGCATGCCCTGCGCACGCGGCTATCCTGACGTCTACAGCAGGGTCTACTCCTTCAAAGACTGGATCCTGAACAACATATCCGATTAAATTGATATATTGCGGCTACTTTTGTCAATAAACATTACGTTTTAATCACATGTATGGTTACGAATATTTCTATATCAATAAAAATTATAAGATACAAATTCAAAGAAAAAAACCTTTTCTATAAACTTTCTATTGTTCATTAAATAAATAGATACCTAATTATCTATCTTCTATAATCATTCAAAGTGAAAAATATTTAAGAGCCGATCATTGAAAACATTTTCATTCATAATTATTGACCCAGATCTGATTTTTTTAAAATCTACTTCTCAGGCTGACATAATTATGACAGAAACAGAGTGGTTTGGACAGCGATCCGATAGACGCTGTCCTGACTGATCTCGATTGAAGCGACACCTACCGGGTCAATTGTGAATCTAAACTTTCCCGGAATTCTTTTTTTTTTTTTTAATGGGATAACTCGGCAAACGAGCAGGCGAGCTACCTGATGGTAAGTAGTCATCGCCGCCCATGGACATCTGCAAAACCAAAGGAGTTGCAGATGCGTTGCCGAGCCTATTTAGGGAAAGGGAGGGGAAGGAAAAAAGGAGAAGGAAGGGGATTGGGGGAGGAATTGGGCCTCCGGCCCTCTCGCTCACCGAACGAAGCGCAGTAACGAAACGCTACTACTCAGACGTCGGTCTTCTGCGAGAGTGTGGTACTTCCCCGGTCAAGCCGGCCCATTCATGCTGCGAACAGCGTGGCCCTACCACAACAAAAATCAATCAAATAAATACAAAAAATCAGCATGAATATCAGTCCATGCTTTGAAGAGTATTTGCGAGACTAACGAATAGCAAATGATTTTTATTTATACCCAAGACTACCAAAAATATATATTTTGTTCCTGATTCTGTCATTCAAATATTACCTACTAGCGATAGTACCGTCTATCGGTATATGCTAAGAATATACACCCACTTTCAAATTATCTTTTCGTCATTCACAAAGTATATTGATAAACCCGATGAATGTAGGTTTTAACTAATATAAGTATTATATTAAGGTAAACCACACACATCGTAAGTTAAGAAAAATAAATTCCATCTTCGTCGCCAATGCAAAGTCAATGAAAGGGCGGAGTTATCGACAAACAGATTTATTTATATAAATTTTAAAACCCGTGCTCAATCTTGAATGGTGCAATATGTTTGCTAACAATGCTGACTTATAAATATTTATTATATATTTTTTGGCAAAACATAGAATACATAATAGCTAATTTATTTCTAATATCATTTAGAATCAGATATTTTAGACAGGATCCAATCTTTGAAGTAGTACACCCTGGAGTAAACGTCAGGATAGCCCCTCGCGCAGGGTATATTCCAGTTGACTATGCCAATTGCAGTGCCGTTGGCTACGATAGCACCGCCGGAGTCACCCTGTAAAGAGACATGTATATGAGTGACCTGATGCCTGAATCATTTGTGACACTGTTCTTCCCCTCTCGTGTTCATGCAGAGTTTGTAAATCTAGTTGCTGAACATGAGGTCAGGGCGAGAGCAAAGAGACGGGAAATGCGGTTTTCAGTAGGAACGATTCCGATATCTGGTGATCCATGAGGATTTCTCACACTATAAACGCCATGCAAAGCTACACAATAGCAGATGAATATCTAGCCTGGAGTATCCCAATGCGAGTCAAATGCATGACACTATTGCCACACATCTCTACTCTCTGCTAATGAACGCCATGTCAAATACACAAACACAGAGATCTGGAGTAACTTCCTGTAGGCCGTACAAATATATTTATTTGTTGCGAGAATCGAACCCGCAATCCATAGCGAAAAGGTCGATTGGTCAGCCGCTGCGTCTATCGATCGCTAGCTACACACACACCCATCTGAAGGAACATGGTCAAAATATAGATGATTTAGTCACAGAGTCATAAAATGTCGAATGGTATCCTTTTTTTACTGTGCGGAAATTTCTAATGGAAGTCGCCAGGGTATGTCAGACTCGTACCGACTAAATACCGCACTTTCTATCTCTTATGCAAGGCTGTGGTCCCTGACTTGAAATCACTCCTCTTGCCTCAGTGCCTTGTAGAGCAATTATTTCGTAACACTCTTTTTCCTAGGAGTGCCTCAATAGTCTAGTGGTCCTCAGCAAGACTGCTACGCTACAGGTCCTGGGTTCGATCCCTAGATCGAGCATAGTGTTTATGGGGTTTTTCTATGAAATTCTCAGTAGCAGCTCGTAGTCTGGATTTGTGCCCACTATTACATGGGACCTAAACATACCGGCGCATGTGGGTGTACTTAAGTAGGTACACCTCTGCCTAACCCTTCGGTGAATACAGGCGTGATGGTATGTTATGTTTTTTTATGTTATGTTTCTCTTACTTTTTCCCTTCCTATGGCTATTTCGTAATATCATATAAGTACGAGATAATAACACATAAGTACGACCAACGCATATCACTATTCAATTTCAAATTCCAACCAATTTTCTAGCTAGAGATGTTAACTTGGCCACATTGACCAATATTAATCGTCTGGAATTGTATACTGACTGCCTCGTTAGTCTAGTGGTCCCATTCGCAGCTGCTACACTAGAGGTCTTGGGTTTAATCCCCAGGTCGAGCAAAGACTTCTTGGGTTTTTCTATGAAATTCTCAGTGGCTCGCCCCCTATTACGTGGGACCTAAACATACCGGCGAACTATTTGTGTACATTAAGTACACCTCTGCCTAACCCTTCGGGGAATACAGGCGTGATGGTGTGTATGGATTCGTATATTTTTTTTTAATCAAAAGTGGCCATTTAAGCCATAAATTTTTATCATAATATTATGACTTACTTGACAAATACCCTTGCCAGGACCATCTAAGGTACATATCTGTCTGCCATCAATTTGGTACCGCTGCAAATCTCTCATATGGTTTCTGGCATTTCTCTACGCTCAATGTCGTGAGGTTGATCATCCGTAGCTGGTCCAGTAAATAAGTTGCATCCTCCTGCATATGTATGTATATGTAACATTAAGATTATGTTCCTTTCAAATCTTCTATTTAAATATACCTACGTTTATTAAGGTGGTCCAGCGGTGTCCTCGTGGTATCTAAACCTAAGGCTACTCATAGGTTAACATTAGGTTCAATTGGGAACCTACATTTAAGCAGTAGCACTGCCTCGCTAGCATGTCTACATGCCAGCATGAATGGGTCGGCACGATCGGGAAGTACTACCCTCACAAAGAATATCGACGTCAAGTAAAGGATAAAGTTGCGTTTGATACGGTAATTGTGGAGCGCCGGAGGATCAATTCATTCCTCAGTCTCCTTCCTTCTCCTTTCCCCTCCCCTCTTCAACTAGGCTCGGCAACGCATCTGTAACTCTTTTGATTTTGGTGACTTATGGTTATCACTATAACACTACTACATCACTACATGAGTCTAGTGGTCCTAATCGTGTCTGCTACGCTATAGGTCCTGGGTTTGTTTCCCAGGTCGAGATTTTCTATGAAATTTTCAGTAGCAGTTCGGAGTCTGGAATCTGGATTTGTTCTCAGTTAATGACAATAGACTATACTAGTACATGGGATCTAAAAACATGCCACTGAACTGTGGCTGTAAGGTAGAAATGTAGTATAAACCCAACAATACCTAATATAGACAGAAGTAAACTCGCAGTGAATTTCCCCCATCCAGTAGCCAAGACTGTTTCTTCAGTGCCAGTATCCTTGTCAGGCAGCCGTATAGGTTGCACGCGGTCACCCTGATGACGCAAATGTCGTGCATATTAATGGAGTCTATTTTATATCGGTCACCCCCGACCTTCAGGTTGTTTGTACCAACTACCGCTATCATTGAGTCCTTTGTGAACCTGTAAAGAGAAATACATATATACATTTTATTGAATAGTGATAGCGTCATTTTTATTAGCCGGGGAGCAGGGGTAAACTTGTGGCGGGCGTAATGGTATTAATCGGAAACAAATCCAAACTCCGAGCTACTACTACATTTCATAGAAAAACCCAATAACACTTTATGCGTAGTACTAGTAGATGCGGCCATAACCGCGTCTGGCAGTGTATATAATTTTTGTACACCTCAGTTTTTATTTTCTCAATTTATAGGTAAATACCAACATCCTAAGGGTCTAAACGGGATGTCAGACTTTTAGGGCTTCTGGCTAAAGTTAGTCCGCTTTTACCGAAAGGGCGTGAAGATTCTAAAATAATCAAGCATCCATAGTATGGCTGCGCAAGCGCATCATGACCTTGTGGATCGATTGATCACCGTAATTATTACTTAGCTCCGCACTAAAAATGGTTTTATTGGTCGCAGTTCTCAGCGACACCTGGTAGGGTGTTAGATATTGCGGGGCATTCTCTCCTCCCACAATGCGCGTACTAAGAGTGTCGGATGCTTCTTCAGGAGGAGGCAGGCTTGCTACTTGCAGTATGTAACCTGAGAGTAAATAAAAGCTTTTTTATCGTCCTATACCTACTATTTATTTATTCTTATTTATTTATAATATTACAGATATCTTATTTCTAACCTTATCTTTACGCACACTATTCATCTGATGACGATGAGTTCTGATGTGCCCGACCGCGAAGGTATATCACAAAAAAGGATTATCTATTTGACATGGTTCTCCTACAGAAACAACAATAATACAAAACGTAACGCCATACGTTTCACGTTCAATAACCTTTAATACCACACTGATCCAAATCCGGAGGCTCAATTCCTTTCTCAGTGCCGTTACTTCTTCTCTTCCTCCCCTTTTCCTAACAGTAGACAGAGGCTTTGGCTGTGTTTCCTTCGCATGTTTAGACAATGTTAAGAAGTTTAGCAAGCAGTCCATGGGTGGCGGCTCCCACTTACCATCAGGCGGACGCTTGGTCGTCTGCCGAAGGTAATTGTAAAAAAAATGCAATTCATTCCAGGAGCTAGTGAGACATCAGCCTATAGTAGTCTTAATACATACAATAACGCCTTTTCCCCACAAGGATAGGCAGATGCCTACTACAGACCGCCATTTGCTACGATACTTGCAAACTTGAATACTTTTACAAAGACGAGTAAATTTTGGGACTAGCTTTATTATTAAAATTAAATTAAATTAAATATCATTTATTTCAGGCAATCAACCCATACAATAATAAAACATACATACAGAAATAAAATCATAAAATCCCTTAAATAAAATAAAAATAAAAATAAAAATCAAATATACATTACATAAATCAAACATCAAATAATAATATCAATTAACACTAGCAGCATGTCTGCTACAGCAATGCCTGACGTAAGGGCAGTCCAGTCGCCCGGCAATCATTGCCAGGACAGTATTGGAGCTGGCTCGCACCCTGCGCACCAAGGACGCGCACCGCTTGCGCATGGCATTATCATATAGGAAATATAACTGGGTCAAGAAAATGACCCAACAAAAGTTAGGTCCAAGTAGGCGGGGCTTCAAAATTGTGTCCAGCGCGCCATCAGTCGGACATTTTCTTTGCAAGCGAGCATATGTCAAACGTTTTAGCTTATTATCATTGTGGATCATCATGCCATCATGTGTTGTGAAGTGTTGCAGGAGCCATACAAGATTAAAATGTGCAGAGATCACTTTTCACTTTGTAAGTAGTAGCTTAATTATAATCATATTCAAAGTTGTTTAAATACGTTATCAAAACGAAATGGTCAATATTATGCAAAATGAAGTCAGTCACTTTTTTACCTAATTTTGAAAGTATTTTTTCTAGATGAAATATTGAAAAGTAAATCGGTACAATTTAGATATTTTATAAGACTAATTTATTTTGTTTTTTTTTTAGTTTCCCTGCCGATCCCATTCGGCAAAATAAGTTTATAGCTGCAGTTCAATTAGAAAGACGAGAGTATGACTGGATGCCTGTGAAAACTAGCAGAGTATGCTCCATGCATTTTGATGAAAAATATTTTTACAAATCATTAAAGGGATATACCATGTTACACAAAACTGCAGTACCAGTTTGTACAAATATCCACATACAACTGAAGTACCAGGTCAACAGAAACCTTACAGGAACCTGGTGACCTATTGCCAAGGTTATGATCAGAGCAAACAAACGACCCAATTGAATACACTAACACTATTTTAACGCTCCAACAATAGATGAAGCAATTCTTTTTGGCAAACATCGGCTTTGTTCGTTTTAGCACCATACAACAAAACGAAAAAGTACCCAATCTAAGACTTTTTCGTAACCGACGAAAAATATCTACGCGGGGGGGTCCAGAATCATGTACTGAATTCATGGTAAGCGGTTGTGCGTCGATGTCCCTTCCACCCTGTATTAATATAGTATAATTTAAAAAAATCACAATAGTATAAAATATTTAATATAATATTGTTTTATTATTGACTTGGTCCGGTCTACTTTTTGCATAATATCGTCCACGCCATTTTGACTAAGATGTTATAACAGACATTACAGCACGCGCGCGAACCACTCCCTGTTTTCTCTCTGAATTTAAACCAATCACCAAGCATGTCTATTTGAAACATGGCAAGAGATTCGAATTTTGAATCGTCGTCATTTGGTTTGAAGTAGGTCCACTTTTTGAGCGGAATTTGTTCCGAGTTACGCTTCCTGAGTATTATTTATTCGTAGCATATAAATAAGATAATGTAATAACTCGATGAGTTTGATTTAATTTAAAGTTAATTCTATTCTTAAGGCAAATCGTCTCGCCTTGGCTCAACCGTCTATAATATAATATAATGAGTGGAGAAAATATGATTTAATTAGATACTTACCAAACGCTTGAACGACAAAAAAGGCGAAAATAAATTTAAACATTTTCTTGAAGGTACTTTAATTTTCTGATAAAACTAAGTCACATTTACATCACACACCAAAAAAACACGCTTAAACACTCGTTGGAGACGAGGAAATTAGGAAATGTTTATTCAGTACCTACTTAGCGATCCGTACTTAAAAAAATAATAAGAATGTTCCGTATCTCAAAAGGTCGCTCAGTCGTTCTCAGACACATGGAGGTATCAAGGTGAAATTAATATCAAATAAATACTAAAGTCTACGGTCTCATGGAGCTGTAAAAAGTCTACGTAATAAAATAATACAAACATTTATGTCCAACACCCAAACACCACAAATAAATCAAAACCTACAGGGTACTTGCCTTTGTCCTATAATCATGAAATTTGGCAAGCAAGGTTGAATTTTAAATATGATAAAGGATTTTGTTGTTTTTGCTTTGTTGTGCTGTAAAAGTTTTAGAAAAACACACCCACACCCACTGAATCGTCGCTCAGCTCTACCTAACAATGCCGGAACCCGGATAACCTCGGTCCCTGGAGGCTGCAGGTGCATCGATCTCGAGCGACGAATTACCCTCCACCGACGTCGCCACCACTTGTACGCCGGCGGGGAGGGCGCCAGCCACCGTATTGCATGGGACTATAATTCCAAATTTATATAAGTATAATAAAAATCTCATTCCGATTTTTATATATGACAAAAGTGTAAATAAAATTTAAGAAGGTATTTTTAATCTTCGAATTAATGTAAATAATGAACCTAATTTAGACCATAATTATTTATTTTCAGCAAATAAATAAATTAAGTACTTACGTTTGTCAAAACAAAAGTTTAAAAAAAATATTTTATAGTCATACTTAAATAATATGAAAACTACAAAATAAGCTTTTCAGTGTATCAATGATATTAATTCTCAGTAGCAGCTCAGAGTCTGGATTTGTGCCCGGGTAAGAGTAATCTCAGATCAAATAAAAAGTTAAGATTTCGATTTTAAGCTTTCGATAGCTCGACTGACAAGATAAGGCGTAGTTTCGGTATACGTGTGTGCGTGTAATTGTGTTTGTACACGGCAAGGCGTAGTTTTAGCCGGCCTTGTTCGCAAAGTGCCATCTCAACTTTTTATTTGATCTTAGAGATTAATAGACTCACCCCCTATTTCATGGGATTTAGATATACCGGCGAAGTGCATACATCAAGTACACCTCTGCCTAAATCTTTAAAGAATACAGGCGCGATGATATGCTATGTTTTAATTTACTTCATGTTAATTTGTCTTGGTGCTGGACACGTATCTAACTATCCTGAATTGCGTAAGCAACATTTACCGTGCAACTTGAAATATAATTTCATGGTGCTGTCCTGTGTGTCGGAATGTCAATGTAACTAAGTTTGTCTGAAAACGCATTCACGATATACACAGAAGAAATTCAGCGTCCGCTGTACTAAACCGGCGGGACGCAAGTTCGACTCCGGTCTGAGATCGTATTTTCTTCGTCTAGCAAATTCATATCTTCATTACATAATATATACGTCTTACTAAACACTAAAAAGACCAGTCCTAAATTTTAGAAGTCTAGTTTCAGTATTATTTATTGTAGTTTCCTCTTCAGAATTCCAGTGTCTTTATTAAAACATTTATTATATACTTAATATGCCCATTAATAAACATGAAAACTAATTATTTAATTCCAACGTAAGGACAGATAAGGGCTCCACACATTGAGCGGTCTTTACATTAATAATTTTAAATTATTAACTAGTCGTTGCTCAAGGTTTCACACAAAAGGATTTTCTTAATATAACCGGCTTCCAGGCGGCTTATCAACATGGAACATGCACCACATTTTACAGCAATACAACTGCGAAAACTCATCCAATTTCATATAGTTAGATCTAGCTTGATGCGTGTACAAACAGACAGACAAACAAAAAATTTAAAAAAATGTTGTTTTGATAATACTTTTATTTGTTTAAACAGGCATAAATAATTGTCCGTATTTCTGCAAAAAGGAACCACCCAGCAAATAAGCTTTTCCGAGATATCAAAGGATTTACAAAATCATGTGCAGCTCGCTTAGATCAAGTAAAATTACTATTTATTTTATTTAAATTTATCGATAAATTATTTATTTAGGTATGTGTATATAGATTTGCTCTGAATACTGTTAAACATTCTAGATAATTAAGAAACTGTGCACGTAGTTCCTTTAACATTCACTAATTGATAGAAAGAAAGAAGAAAAGAAAAAAAAGAAGAAAAAGAAAGGTTCATACGCCACGCCTATATTCCCCGAAGGGTTAGACTGAAGCGTACTAATGTACACTCACACTTCGCTGGTACCTATGTTTAGGTCCCATGTATAGGGGGGGCGATCCTATTGCCATTAAGGTCGGTTGTACCATCTAGCACAATCAATGTGCTAACATCAACTAGCACTATCAATTGTTCCACTGCTGGGCACGGGTCTCCTTTCAGTACGAGTGGGCCCCTCCACAGAAGTGTGTATTGAACAAACTTCTCAGCGACATCTGGTAGGGTGCCAAGGGTGCCGCTTGACTTGCTACTTCTTCGCGACCATGCGGAAGCGGGGCGCGTCCCTGGTGCCCAGGGTGTTGGGCAGTACTAATGCCGTCATGGCGATGATCGCGGAGCGGATGGACTGCCCATTATAAGGCACTGTTGTGATAGGCATGTGGCCGTCAACAGGCTCGCTTAGATATTAAGTATTTCTGTTAGTTTAAATAATTTTTTAGTGTTTCTTTGTATTTTTGTTTACCTCCACATAAATAAGAAAGAAAAAATATTTATTGGCACACACATATCAATACATATGTTGAACTTAACAATTAATAATAATTAAATCTGTCTGTGCCAAAGGGCCATCAGCTCAGCATTATGTCAAGTGGCGGTACTGCCACCAGACGCTGATTTTCAGCTGCTAGCCCACGAGTCCTATATACGATCGAAAGGCAACTTAAATAACCTTAACTTAAAACTCACATTAACAACTAAAATAATTTAATCTTAAATAAAAAATATTAGTTGTAACTTAATACATAACATAAAATAAATATCTAATGTCTAAACACAGAACACAAAACATTTACCGATATCCAAGAAATCCGGGTGATATTCGCCTTCTATGTTTGTTGTTACATTAAAGTGTGTGTGCAGAGTGTTTATATGGCCGACGTAGTTGCTCGAATATTTTCATATTCTTTTTTGGTGTTCAAGTAGATATTTCTTAAGATTTAATTTGAATGTTGAACAATGTCGATAGTTCTTTATTGGTGGAGGAATGTTGTTCCAACATTTAGTCGCTGCGTATCGAAAACTACCTCTGAAGGCCGTTGATTCATGACGCGGTATGGACAGATTTTGAAGAAGCGAGCACAAGCATTCTGGAGCCTCTGTACCATTCTTTCGGTTTTAGAAAGAAGTCTCTGACCAAACACGGTATCTGTGTAGTTTATATTTTTAAATTTTAAATATGAGTTAAGGTTGCTCGAAATAAATGTATTTATTTATATATCCTGAAAGTATATAAATTAATGTATATTAATTTGTTTGTCGTATAGTCATTTCTATACTATTCACCCAATGACGATAGAACCTGATGAAGGTGAGTTCTTATGTGTGCGCCCGCGAAGGTTTATCACAAAAAGACGACCTTTTTGAAATTGCTCTCCTACAGAAACAACAATAATATGGCGCCACATTTCACGTTTAAGAATAATAATAATAATAAGGAAGCGTTAGGCATCAAAGAGGCTGACATGAAGCAATCATTGCAGGAGCGCTTCTTTGGCCGCCTGAAAAAAGTACTTAAAAGTCTTTTATCAGGTGGAAATAAGGTGCGCGCTTATAATGGTTGGGTCATGCCGGTCTTGATGTACTCTTTCGGCATACTCAAATGGACGCAGACAGAACTAGACGCCCTGGATAGAAGAGTCCGCACTCTGCTAACTGCACATCGAATGCACCACCCGCGTTCTTCGGTCATGAGACTGTACATCCCTCGGAAATGTGGAGGACGTGGCTATTTAAACGCTAAGGCTCTCCACAACCGGGAGGTGTACAAGCTCAGAGAATATTTTCTTAAGACTGACACGGGGATGCATCGCGATGTGGTTGCAGTGGATAAGGGATTCACCCCGCTATCCTTGGCTAAAGAGAACTGGCGCAAACCTATAATACTTGATACTACTGGCCGCAAAGAGATATGGCAGAGCAAGGAACTTCACGGACGCTCGTATCGGGCCCTACATGGACCCGATGTAGACTTCCTCGCGTCCGTGTCCTGGCTACGCTTCGGGGACCTCTTTGGGGAAACCGAAGGGTTTGTCTGTGCAATTATGGACGAAGTTGTAATGACGAATAACTACCGGAAATATATTCTACCGGTACGGCTGACATCTGTCGGGAATGTCACCACCTAGGCGAATCGATCCGGCATATTATTTCTGGGTGTTCTCGTCTTGCAAATGGTGAATACTTGCACAGACATAACCTAGTGGCTAGGATTATCCACCAGCAACTTGCTCTTAAATACTCTCTTGTGGACTCAGAGGTACCATACTATAGGTATGTGCCCGACCCAGTTCTCGATAATGGTCGTGTTACTTTGTACTGGGACCGATCTATTATCACTGACAGGACTATTATCGCTAATAAACCTGATATAGTGGTAATTGATCGACCAGAGCGCCGAGCAATGATTATTGATGTCAGTGTTCCGCATGACGAGAATCTCGTGAAAGCCGAGAAAGATAAGCAAATTAAATATCTTGACTTGGCTCATGAGATTGTCGACATGTGGGATATTGACTCGGCAGTCATTGTACCGATAGTTGTGACCGCCAATGGTTTAATAGCCAAGAGGCTCGACTCACACCTGCGGAGGCTCTCGTTAGGCAGCTGGGTCAAGGGCGTGATACAGAGAGCGGTACTCCTAGATACGGCGCGTATTGTTAGGAGGTTCCTCTCTTTGGGGCCCTGACCACCGGTAGCTTGGACCCTGTTCCCGATACCGGTGGATGACTATTTTTTATATAATTTGTAAAAATATTTAAAATTTTTAACTAATATGTTGAAAAATAAATGGAAGATATAATAATAATAATACGTTTATTTGTGAGAATATTGTAGTCATAGGTTGTTACAGTTTATGATGTCCAAAATATTCTGCCGTTTCCGGCGCACAAATCTTTACAAAATGTCAAAAAAAAGAAATTGTCATCTTTACATTTACATGAAATACAAGAACTATAAGAGACTTTATTAAGAGACTTTTTTTCTATAAGAGAGAATAAGAAACTTTACTACTTACCACACCCAAATTGCGACAAATATAACAAAAACCGGCCAAGTGCGAGTTAGACTCAGACACGGAGGGTTCCGTACCATTACGATATAAGACGTATTAAAAAAGAACTACTTACTCGTACTAGATCTCGTTCAAACCAATTTTCGTTGGAAGTTTACATGGCAATGTACATCATATATTTTTTTTAGTTTTATCATTCTCTTATTTTAGAAGTTACGGGGGGGGGGGGAGGGACAAACTAAGAAAAAAAAATTAGAAACTTTAACATAATTTTTAAATCCTACCCATAGATACCCCACACGTATGGGTTTGATGAAAAAATATTTTTTGAGTTTTAGTTCTAAGTATGGGGAACCCCCAAAATTTGTTGTTTTTTAACTAATTAACCTACTAATGACTTCGGTCAGTTCAACATGTTCCTGTAACATGAATTAAACCTGGCTGCAACGTTGTCATGCTCCCTAGATGTTATTGTTTGCGGTATCGTCATTGGTCAGGTCACTCCCTTCCCTCTAAAACGGCGAGGGGGTGATGGCTGGTCCGTGCGTTATACTCGTGATCGAGTGCTGCTTGTGGTGACTGGTCGACTTGCTGGCTATCGTGCAATCGTGCGATCTGGTATAGTAGTCCGACGGATCGTTGAGCTCCCTAAAAAATGGTTGAGCTACACGAGGACTGATGTGTACGTGCCGGCAGTTAGGACAGGTCAACTTAAAGCTGCTATGGCTCTTTCTTCACAAGGCCTGATTCTCTGATTTTGTTACAGCATTTCTTCTTAGAGATAGTCAGATAGAAAACGCCAGCGCCATTTAGTTTGAAAACAAAATGTAAAAAATCTACTCGTAAAAATGACTTTAAAAGATTTATTTACAGAAATACATATCTTATATACATATATTTAATCATTTAACAATGCTGACTTATAAATATTATATTTATATATTTTTTGCCCACTAATAGATTTATAATATCATTAAGAATTAGATATTTTAGACATGATCCACTTATTGAAATAGTACACCCTGGTGAAAACGTCAGGAAAGCCCTTCGCGCAGGGTACATTCGCGCTGGTTATGCCAACTACAGTGCCGTTGATTACGATAGCCGGCGTACTCAATCGCTTCCTGTGTTTAAAAGGCTTGTGAAGGAATATTATTTTTCCTTGTAGCTCTGTCACTGTCATCACTATTGCACAGTTTTATACCGTTTGTTGCTTATGTATCTTATTATTTATATGATATTGTATTATATTTATATATTATATATATATATATATATATGTATATATGTATATATGATATTATATATTTATTTATATTATATATATTTATTCCTATTTAGATATATTATTATAAAGTATAGTAATGTGTGCACCATGCTCAACCCCATATTAAGTTCAGTTCAGTAATGTCCATCCAAAGGTTGCCTGTAAGAGATTGCAGATAGCGATAAGGCCACCAATTGTATATTTCTATTTACATATATTTTTTTTGTTAATTTAAGTTTGTTTCTGGTGTACAATAAAGTATAAATTATTATTATTATTATAATTAAGAATCAGTTATTTTAGACAAGATCCAATCTTTGAAGTAGTACACCCTGGTGAAAACGTCAGGATAGCCTCTCGCGCAGGGTACATTCGCGCTGGTTATGCCAACTACAGTGCCGTTGGTTACGATAGCACCGCCGGAGTCACCCTGTAATGAGACATGTATATGACTGACCTGTTAACTGAATCAGTTATGACAGTTCTTCCCCTCTCGTGCTCATGGTCAGGACTAGAGCAAAAAGAGGGGAAATGCGGTCTGTGATAGGTACGATATCACCCACCGCTGCAGCCTTCCCTAGTGATCCATTAGGATTAGCTACACATTAGCCATACTGTAGACATGTATCTAGCCTCTAGTGCCACATTGCAGGCCTCATCCTCCCTTTCCCACACATTTCTAGGCTAGAGGTCGTTATCCTTTTAAAAAACAATATTTTACATAATAATTTTATTAAAAGAGTAATCTTTAAGGTTCGGAACATAAGAAATTCAACAAACAACGGACATACAAACTTTACCCTGTATCGTATTTAATGAAGTATTACATATACAAACACAGAGACCCATATGAATATACTTGTTTGGTGCGAGAATCGAAACGGCGCGGCGGCGGCGACCCATAGTTCCCAAGTTCAAAATATATAGTTCAGATTTAATCACTGAGTCATAAAAGGTCGAAGGGTATTCTTCTTTTTTACATTTCGAAAATTTCTAATTGAAGACGGCGGGGTATGTCGGACTGTGTCGTACAGACTAAATACCGTACTTTCTATGTATGCATGGGGTCCCAATTTGAGATCACTCCTCTAGTACCGTATAGAGATTAATAATTGTTACCTTTATTTACTTAAATGTATCACGTCCGGATTCGTATAAATAGAATGATATTTATTTATCAATGTACATATGTCTTACTTGACAAGTTCCCTGGTTACGATCTTTGTAGGTACAAATCTGACTGCCATCGATTGGGTTTGCTAATCCCTTGAATGGTTTCTGGCATTCATCCACGCTCAGGGTCTTGAGGTTGATCATCTTTAGCTGGTTCGATAAAGGACCGTTTGTCTGTATAGGTAAGTAACATTTAAATTATGTTTCCTTTAAAATAACACTTCAAATTCAAATTTATTAGGGTTGTCCAGAGGCGTCTCTGTGGTACCTAAAAGTAACGCTACGTGAGACTGCCTCATCGGTAGCTTCAATTGAGGACCCAAAACAGAACCGGCGACCTGTGGGAATCGCTCCAGGATTTCACGGCCAGCATCCACGTTTGCGACTACATTGGTCTAGAGGTTCTAAGCGTGACTGCTACGTTATTGGTCCTGGACTCGATTCCCAGATCGAGCGTAGTGTTATTGGATATTTCTAGGAAATTCCTAGAAGCAGTTCAAAGTTTGGAATCTGGATTTGTTCCCAGTAACGGCAATAGACTCGGTCCCTATTGTATGGGACCTAAAAACATATCGGTAAACTGTGGATGCACATTAGTATACCTCTGAACCTAAACCTTCGGCGATTATAGGCGTGATGGTATGGTAAAGTTATTGTTTTAACTAAAATGCAGTAGTTCCAAAACTTTGCCGTTTTTGTCAACGCTAGGAAATGGAGTACAAACCCATCAAAAATTTAGACAGAAGTAAACTCACCGAGATTTTCCCCCAGCCAGTCAACAAGACTGTTACTCCAGCGCCAGTATTCTTGTCGGGCAGTCGTATAGGCTGAACGCGGTCATTGAACCGGATATCCTCGCGCAACCTGAAGACGGCAATGTCGTTGCGGATTGCGCTTTGGATGTAGTTTTCATTCATAATGATGGAGTCTACTTTATATCGGTCACCCCCAGAATTCAAGTGGGTTGTACCAACTACCGCTATCATTGAGTCCTTTGTGAATCTGTAAAGATAAATAAATATTATACATTTTATTGAACAGTGATACTGTCATGGTTATTTGCCAAGGGGCAGCGGATAAACTGGTGGTGAGTATATTGGCATTAACCGGGCACAAGCCAAACTACAAGCTGCTGCTGAGAATTTCATAGACAAACCCGATAACACTTTATGCGTAGTAGACGCGCCCATAACCGCATCTCGCAGTGTTTAAGCTTTTCTTACACCACAGGTCCAAACTTTGAGCTGCTACTGAATAACATACATTGGGTCTATGTATAACACTTTGTGCGTAGAAGAAGCGCTTACGACCTCACGTTTCCTAAACTTCAGCTTATAATATTAGATATTAATTATGGCAAGTAGTGTAGCCGCGTATCCGCTAATCATTTTCCCAATTTATAGGTAATACCGATATCCTAAGGATAAAAACTGGTTGTTAGGCTTTTCGGGCTTCTGGATAAAGATTATATCCATCCATAAAATGGCTGCGGCAATCGCTCCATAACGTTCAAGATCAATTTATCACCGCCGCTGTAATTATTACTTAGCTGCTCACTAAAAAGAGTGTTGATCTAAGTCCAAAGAAAAAGTTTACAACCACATACGGTCTAGTGCAATGTGCTGCTGTCAGTATCCATCGCTTATTCAGAATGGCCCCTCCACAGAAGTGATCATTGGACAAAGTCCTCAGCGACACCTGGTAGGGTGCTAGATTTTGCGGGGCAATCTGTCCTCCCACAATGCGCGTACTAAGCGTGTCGGATGCTTCCTCAGGAGGAGGCAGGCTTGCTACTTGCAGTATGTTACCTGAGAATATATGTACCTTTAAGTTTTGTTGCGTGTTTTGCTTTTTGTAAGCTGCGTACGGTAAGTCGGTGACTGTACGTTATCGCCTGGGCATTGTTGGGAGCAATAATATTATATCCATTACAGCCTAGTTTGGTATCGTGCGTAATACGTGTATACATACATAGCCTATGTGTATTTAATGTATAGACTTTAAAAGTGGTCTGCTCGCGTTGTTATGTGTTACAATAAAACCGTTTATATTATTTATTTTTTAAATTATTAAAAAAAAACTTGTGCGCACGGCTACACACCAAACTATACAAAACCAGTAGGTATACATATAGGCTGGCCTTGAATATTTCGAAAAACCTTTACAATGGGAAGTTAGTCTAAATTGCTTGGAGCGCCCGCGAAGATTTATCAAAAAAGGATCAACTTTTTGAGATTGCCCTCCTACAGAAACAACAATATGGCGGCACATTTCACTTCAATAACCTTTAATACCACATATACCACACTGATCCAAATCGTTAAAAAGCTTTACATGGTCACCGCATTTTGAGAGACAATAAATATCATATGATTTGATTTTGATATGTTCGCGTTATAATCGAAGGCAGCAAGGAACAAAAAGCCAATTGCAATTTTCCGAATTTTATCTAGTATCATTTTTTTCGTAAAAAATCTCATTGTTACTTGTATATTATTGCGTCTATAGGTAAAGTCAAGAACATAAAATATTGCAGCCCCACATCGTAAGACTTGTTCTTTTTATTATAAGCGCAAGTTGTCAGTTTTTATTTTCACAATATTTGACATAGGATACAAAAAAGACTGTTTTAAATATTGATGAGACTATTGCAAAACAAGGATTCAATGAGGTGACCAGCTGTTTGTACAATTATAACAAAACTACAGAGGTAATTACAGGTAGCTTTAAAAAAATGTTTTGAAAGACGTATACTATACAACGTATATTGAAGTTGCGTGATTTAACCAACAGTTTGAAAATATCACAGGGCAGAGGTTATGGTACATAACAGGTGGTAGGAACTGACTGATCACCACTGATCGATACCACTTGTCAATGTCATCATATATACCTCTACAAGATGCAGAAGTATACAAGTTTGATTGTGATTGCGGTCTCTCATAGACCAAACTAAATGAAGCATAAGGACCCGCGTAAAAGAACACATCACCGATGTCAAGCACCGCCATTCCAGGAAGTCAGCAGTTTGTGAACCTAACTTGACAAGGGCCAGTACGGGCCAGATCATCAGATTTGACAATCTTTGATGATTTGGCATGCTTGGAACCTGATCATAGATCCATTAAATCTAAATCCAAGCACAATACTGCGAGACTGAAGGATACGGTGAGCTCGTTTGCGTGACCAGATCGAATAATAATTAACAAGGGTCTCTGTTGGTAAGTAATTTTGACTTAAGAACGACCAACACCTCAGTCCTCCTGTGACCATGGATGCTGTAAAGGATCCGAAACGTCGGGAATTAAATAATATCAATCAAACGCCGCAATAAATAAAGTCCGTAAAAAGTTAAAGTTTAACAAGTAAAAATATTAAAGTTGTTTTTAAAACCTTTTTTTTTGGTTAAATAAGATTACCGTTAGGAAATGTTAGAAAAAGTTTAACCCTCCAAAAATCTAATAAACTCTCAACTAAATAACGATGTACATTTTAGTTCGATGTCGATATGAAAAAGGTATAATGAGCCGTCTATTAATTAGTGTGGGTATTATAATTACATTAGGTACTTACCAAACGCTTGAACGACAAAAAGGGCGAAAATAATTTTAAACATTTTCGTAAGGAAACGTTAATTTTCTGATAAAACTAAGTCACATGTACATCACACACCAAATAACGCGCTTATATACCCGTTGGACGTAAGGAAATTAGAAAATGTTTATTCAGTAGTTAGCGATCCGTACTTAAAAAAATAATAAGAATGTTCCGTACCTCAAAAGGTCGCTCAGTCGTTCTCAGGAACGCATGGAAGTATCAAGGTGGAATTAATATCAAATAAGTACAAAAGTCTACGGTCTCATGGAGCTGTAAAAAATTGAGTAAACGTAATAAAATAATATGGACATTTATGTTCACTATCCAAACTCGCCAAAAGTAAATCAAAACTTATAGGGTACTTCCCTCTGTCCTAGAATCATGAAATTTGGCAAGCAAGGGTAAAGTTTAAAAATGATAAAGGATTTGTTAGTTTTTACTTTATTGTGCTGTAAAAGCATATTTGCGATATTAGAGCCGGGGCATAAAACACATCCGCTGAATCGTCGCTGAGCTCCACCTAACGACGCCAGAACCCGGACAACCTCGGACCCTGGAGGTTGCAGTTGCGTCAATCTCAACGACGACCCCCGCCGACCGGTAGGTCGCCAGCCACCGTATTGTATGGAACCACAACGCTTAATACATGAAAATACATAATAATAACGGTATGAATCTCAAATCTGAAATCTGAATCCAGAATTCAGATTTCCAGGTTAAGCAAAATGTTAGCGAGTTTTACTATGAAATTTTCAGTGGCAGCTCGAAGTCCGGATTATGTTCGGTTAAGAGCAATAAGCTAGGTAACTACGTGATAATGTTCTGAAATGTCCGGTTAGACCATGTCTAACTAACTATACCATTGTAATCTAAAGATTATAGGGAATTTACTAATAAATGTTTCATTACTATACACCACAATTTATGGTGGGCCTATTCCTCGAACAAAAAAAATGTCTGCTTTAGGGTAGCTGTTAGTAATTTTAACATTAGGTGGACCAACACCTCAGTCCATCTGTGACCACGAATGCTGTAAAGGATCCGAAACGTTGTGAGTTAAATAATATCAATATAAAGCGATAAAATCCGTAAAACGTACCTAGCTTTATATCAATGTCTGATATTCGTAAGTATTGGAAACTAGTAATTAAATCCTTTTGGGTGAAACCGCGAGCATCGGCTAGTTTATAATATTTAAAATTATTAATGTCAACACCGCTCATGTGTGGAGCCCTTATCTGTCCTTACGTTGGAATTAAATAATTAGTTTTCATGTTTAATTAATGGGCATATTAAGTGCTTGATAAACATTCCAATAAACTAGAACACTAAAACGAAAACTACATTTGTCAATTCTAGAGTTTTGGACTGGTATTTTCAGCATTTAGAAAGAAGTACATAAGTAATCAAGATATGAATTTATTTTGCAGTGAAAGAAAACTACAATCATAGGCAGGAGTCGAATTGCGTCCCTCCGGTTACGTATAGCGGACGTTATTGCCACTACCGTAGTGGTCTCCCACTGCCTGGCAATACCACTGCCAAAACTATAATTAAAACAAACCTGTCTGAGATCTTATTTTACCTTCATTAGAAAATTCATATCTTTGTAAACATTTGTCATTATTTAATGTCAAAACATAAAAATAATAAAAACTGTTACAATAATATCCAAACTCGTAGTTAAGAGTCAGTTATGTATAATTGTATTTATGTATTGTTTAATTAAGTTTATACTTTTTGGTATGAGCAATAGTGTTAGCGTCATACCATAATATCATATCGTCCTTGCCAAAGGGAGACAAGGCGAACTTTGGATTATCCAAAGTTTGTCTTAATTTTAATGATCCAAAGCTGTTTGTCTTGAAGAAAATACTCATAGTCTGCCATAATGGTCACAGCAAGGCTGGTGAACGTGAGGATCTGGGTTTGATCCCAATGACGAGCGAATTGACATTGGATTTCTGTATACAAGCATTTTTCGTTATCAGCTCGGAGCTTGAATTTGAGTTTATGACGTCAAGCTATAGTTATTATTGTTGTTCGACACTGAGGTTAATTGAATTATATATAAGTACTAGGATAAGGAAATGTAAAATGTGTGGTGTTTACTGGCAATAAATGATTATTAATATTATTCCTTCCATTTCTTTTTAAACATATACATATAGCATGTTTGTCGGACGTAGTCAACTGGAATGGGTGCGCGCGCTCTGGGCGCTCCTGACGTTCACTCCCGGGTGTACTACTTCAACGATTGGATCCAGTCTAAAATATCCGATTCTAAATGATATTAAAAATATATTGGTTATAGGCATCTATATTTTGCCAAAAAATATGTAACTGTAATATTTCGACCCATCCTAAGAACATAGTTACATGTAAAAATGTATCATATTTTTTTGTTTATCGTATTTAATTTAGAATAATATGAGCAATTTAATGGTGTATTTATTTTCTTTTTATGAAGCCTATTTTCAAAGTTATAATGTGTCAAGAACGTAATACGTAGTAGTATTACGAAGAATAGCAATTCATTAATAGATAGATCGATGTAGACGGACCCCACCCCGCGCTACCGCTGCCCGCGCACTGGTTACTTCGTCATTCGCGGTCGTGTCGGCGGGAGGTGTGTATGTGTTTGCTTGTGCATGGGTGACGTTAAATTACGTATTGTTTATTTGTTTTTCTAATTGCATTTATATATTTATTTGATATTTGAGTTTATTATTCAATATGAAACGTTCGAAAAAAATATTGTCTTTAATTTTGCCCGATGAAAGTATAACTAATACAAGTTCTAGTCAACAGCCACAACGAAACTTTATCCAAAGCGATAATGGTAAGTGTTTATTTTTATTAGTTATGTAATGAAATTATGATTTTTTACTGTTGGTAAACAAAAATATCCGTAAAGTAGGTTAAACCGAAAAATTTCGTGTCCTCCGAACAAAATAGTTACATATGCACGTGAAGCAGTTTACTTTGAAAACTATACAATGTTTTAAATGTTATGTTTTGATATGAAAAGTAATAGTCGTTGTCATGGTAAAAGTAATTACATTAAATTTTTTGTATATTAGTATTTTTATAAATTTTTGTATTTCAAGTTAACATGTAACGTCATACTTCGGAAATATCATCATTATTATGTACCATGAATGCAGATGTAACTGTGTTCTTCGGAGATTCATGAGTAAAATAGAGTACTATCCGTATATGTTACGTTGTTCGATGGAAGTCAAATCAAATGTATCTTTGTTCAAATAAAATCTTTTTATGTATTTAAATATTTATATTTTTTTTATACTAGAATTGTTTAAGAGCATTATTATGGATTATTAGCAAAATTACTATTTATTTATGTAAAATAAAATATGATTTTTCTACTGTTAATCTGGGATAGATCTGTTCACATTAGGAATCATAAAATATCTAAGTAGTAGACAATAACAGTGCTCGGTGAACCGGTTGCATAAATTATTTTGATACAGGAGACTAAACTTATTAGTCAATTTGTTTTAGATGATCGGGAGCTTTCATCACCTTTACCGGATGGGGCAGAAGAAAATTACGTCCGTTTACGCGACGTTTTCAGTGATACGGACGAAGTCGTCGTTAATAACACTATCGAAGAAGATCAATTATTATTAAACATAGAAGATGAAATTGCTGTAAATGACACTGTTAACTCATTTAATACAGTTCCCGAAAATGTAAGCCCAAAACCAGCTCCGATGATATATGATAATAATATTTCCAGTGCCACTTTGATAGATCCATCTCCATTTAATATCGAAACCACAACAAGTTTCGAAAATTCTCAGATGCCAGTAAATCATAATAGTATATTGGTAGACTGTTTGAATATCCCTACACCAATGCCATCTCCTCTAAACCATCACTCCAATGCTAAATGTCAAGATGTATTTTGTACGGAACATGAATGTTGGTTAGATTCAGCTGATAACCCTTCAACTACAAATAGAAAATCTAGAAAACGTACCCGGAACGTGCAAAACTGGTATGATGTTAAACGGAAATGTCGCACTAATATGGGTAAATCATATGTATCGAAAAGAGGAAAATTAGTAGATGAAAAGTTAATAAGGCCAGCATGTCAATGTCGTTATAAATGCAGTGACAAAATAACACCTGATCAACGCCTAGAGATTTTCAGGAAATTTTGGTCATTGGCTGATAAACAGAAACAGTGGGCTTACGTAATACAGTTTACACTAAAAATTAAAAAGAAACGCTGCATCAATAGTGACGAGCCAAATAATCGTAAGTTTACTTATAAATATTTTCTTCCTGTTATAACATCCGAACCTGTTTGCGCCAAAATAGATGTCTGTAAGACAATGTTTTTAAATACTCTTGGTATAAGTGGCAGAGTATTACAAACTGCTTGGTCAAAGTATGATGGTACTGCAGTCGTGGAAGACGATCAACGAGGTCGTCACAAGAGTCACAAAATAGTACTTGTCGATGAAATGATTCGTAGTGTTTGTGACCACGTCAAGTCTTTCCAACCTGTGGAATCCCATTATCTTAGGGAGAAAAGTACTAAATTATATCTGGACGGTAGTTTAAGTATAGCCCGCATGTTTACTTTATACAAGGAGTGGTTCAACAATGAACAGTACTCAATTAAAGCACGGACAGAAAGGCAATACCGTGATATTGTCAATAAGCACTTTAACTTAGCATTTTTTGTTCCAAAAAAAGACCAATGTGACCAATGTCACATATTTAAAAATTTAAAAAATCCTTCTGAAGTAGAACAAGATACATTTACTAAACATCAGGATCGAAAAAAGATTGCAAGAGCTATGAAAACTGCAGATAAAGAGAGGGCCAAAAATTCTAATGGTGAGATAGTCTGTGCGGTGTTCGATTTTGAAAAGGTGTTGACTTGTCCTCACGGACAAGTTAGTATTTTTTATTACAAAAGAAAATTAAGCTGCTTAAATTTTACAATTTTTGATATGGGTAATAAACATGGAACGTGTTATATGTGGGACGAAACGATAGCTAAGCGTGGAGCAAACGATGTAAGCAGTTGTTTGATTGATTTTATTGATTGTAACGTGCAAAAAGGAGTTCGCGAGTTCCTGTTTTGGTCTGACAACTGCGCCGGTCAAAATAGAAATCGTGTCGTGTACTCATCCTACATTTACGCTTCTAACAAGTACAAAGTGACCATCACACATCGCTTTATGGAAAAAGGTCACACGCAGAATGAAGGCGATAGCGTTCATGCATGTATTGAAAATGCTTCGCGTGCCAAAATAATCTATACACCTCAAGAGTGGCAATTATTAGTGAGATGGAGTAAAAATAATGATTATCCGTATGAAGTAAAAAATATGAGTCAAGAGCATTTTTACGATTTTAAAAGTCGGGTTATTGATAAATTATGGAGTAAAAATTGTCGTGGTCAGAAAGTTAATTGGAACAAAATTAAAGAAGTACACGTAGATTGCAATGATTCAAACAAACTATACTATAAATACGATTTAAACACTGAAATGTATGATGCCGTAACTATCGGTAATACAACTAGAAACTCAAGAGGCAATCAAATTATGCAAATAAAAAAGGCCTATAATCAGCTTTTGCCTATTTCGCGGGATAAATACAAAGCTCTTCTTAGTTTATGCAATACAAATATTATACCTGTTGAATATCATGATTATTTCAAAACATTGCCCAATGCTGATGCCAGAACATTAAGTGATGATGAAGAAAATTAGTAGACAGGATGATTCCAGTTATTTTTTGATTATTTTCCCTTTTAATTTTAATAATTTTAGAATATTATGTTGTTTTTTAGAGTTTCCTTGTTGATTTCAGAACATAATTGCCTATATTATTATTTTTTATTGGTTTCAAATTTGTCACTTAGAGTAAAAAACTGATTATTAGAAATTTTATTTTCAAATTGAGTATTGAAATTGTTTATGTTTGTTTTAAGTTTTGTTTAGTTATATAAAGTTTTTATGTGAGAATTTCATTTCATTCAGAATCTCATCATAATTTTATTACATGCTTACCAAAAATTTGATTTTCTATACTATTAGTACTGGTCAATATTAATGTTAATTAACTGTGATATAAAAGTACAAAGTTTTATGTAACTTTATTAATTAGATTTACTTCCTCGCCAACTACTTTTATAATAAGGTATAAATAAGTGAAATTATGCCTATCAGTCAATTATTACCTACACTGAAATAGTCTATGTTATAATAATTTTTGTATTTTTCATAATAAAACTCATTAAGTCGATATTTTTCCTCGTTTTAATTTTGCAAATGTTACATCTTGAATGTCACACACTACTGGAACTCCAAAGAAAAGTGGACTATATACAAATATATCGCGAAATCTACACCCAATTCCCTAAAACAGTGCATTATGTTAACTTAGTTACATTCACTTGACGTGGAATGAAGTAACATGTGATTATAATACCCCTTATTTTAGAAAATAATAGCATAAACACAATAATTTTCTATTAAAATGTTGTCTAAACAGGTAATTAAAGTATATGGGAATTTTCATCAGTTTATTTCAATAATTAAAAAAGTTATTAGCATTTAAATATGGGGTGAACTTTGAATGGCTCTCCTGAAAACCTGGTAAATTTCAAATGTAACATTGTTCTTCGGATGGGTCGAATTCATTAATACAATAACGCCTTTTCCCCACAAGGATAGGCAGATGCCTACTACAGACCGCCATTTGCTACGATACTTGCAAACTTGATTACTTTTACAAAGACGAGTAAATTTTGGGACTAGCTTTATTATCATAAAGGAAATATAACTGGGTCAAGAAAATGACCCAACAAAAGTTAGGTCCAAGTAGGCGGGGCTTCAAAATTGTGTCCAGCGCGCCATCAGTCGGACATTTTCTTTGCAAGCGAGCATATGTCAAACGTTTTAGCTTATTATCATTGTGGATCATCATGCCATCATGTGTTGTGAAGTGTTGCAGGAGCCATACAAGATTAAAATGTCCAGAGATCACTTTTCACTTTGTAAGTAGTAGCTTAATTATAATCATATTCAAAGTTGTTTAAATACGTTATCAAAACGAAATGGTCAATATTATGCAAAATGAAGTCAGTCACTTTTTTACTTAAATATTGAAAAGTAAATCGGTACAATTTAGATATTTTTATAAGACTAATTTATTTTGTTTTTTTTTTTAGTTTCCCTGCCGATCCCATTCGGCAAAATAAGTTTATAGCTGCAGTTCAATTAGAAAGACGAGAGTATGACTGGATGCCTGTGAAAACTAGCAGAGTATGCTCCATGCATTTTGATGAAAAATATTTTTACAAATCATTAAAGGGATATACCATGTTACACAAAACTGCAGTACCAGTTTGTACAAATATCCACATACAACTGAAGTACCAGGTCAACAGAAACCTTACAGGAACCTGGTGACCTATTGCCAAGGTTATGATCAGAGCAAACAAACGACCCAATTGAATACACTAACACTATTTTAACGCTCCAACAATAGATGAAGCAATTCTTTTTGGCAAACATCGGCTTTGTTCGTTTTAGCACCATACAACAAAACGAAAAAGTACCCAATCTAAGACTTTTTCGTAACCGACGAAAAATATCTACGCGGGGGGGTCCAGAATCATGTACTGAATTCATGGTAAGCGGTTGTGCGTCGATGTCCCTTCCACCCTGTATTAATATAGTATAATTTAAAAAAATCACAATAGTATAAAATATTTAATATAATATTGTTTTATTATTGACTTGGTCCGGTCTACTTTTTGCATAATATCGTCCACGCCATTTTGACTAAGATGTTATAACAGACATTACAGCACGCGCGCGAACCACTCCCTGTTTTCTCTCTGAATTTAAACCAATCACCAAGCATGTCTATTTGAAACATGGCAAGAGATTCGAATTTTGAATCGTCGTCATTTGGTTTGAAGTAGGTCCACTTTTTGAGCGGAATTTGTTCCGAGTTACGCTTCCTGAGTATTATTTATTCGTAGCATATAAATAAGATAATGTAATAACTCGATGAGTTTGATTTAATTTAAAGTTAATTCTATTCTTAAGGCAAATCGTCTCGCCTTGGCTCAACCGTCTATAATATAATATAATGAGTGGAGAAAATATGATTTAATTAGATACTTACCAAACGCTTGAACGACAAAAAAGGCGAAAATAAATTTAAACATTTTCTTGAAGGTACTTTAATTTTCTGATAAAACTAAGTCACATTTACATCACACACCAAAAAAACACGCTTAAACACTCGTTGGAGACGAGGAAATTAGGAAATGTTTATTCAGTACCTACTTAGCGATCCGTACTTAAAAAAATAATAAGAATGTTCCGTATCTCAAAAGGTCGCTCAGTCGTTCTCAGACACATGGAGGTATCAAGGTGAAATTAATATCAAATAAATACTAAAGTCTACGGTCTCATGGAGCTGTAAAAAGTCTACGTAATAAAATAATACAAACATTTATGTCCAACACCCAAACACCACAAATAAATCAAAACCTACAGGGTACTTGCCTTTGTCCTATAATCATGAAATTTGGCAAGCAAGGTTGAATTTTAAATATGATAAAGGATTTTGTTGTTTTTGCTTTGTTGTGCTGTAAAAGTTTTAGAAAAACACACCCACACCCACTGAATCGTCGCTCAGCTCTACCTAACAATGCCGGAACCCGGATAACCTCGGTCCCTGGAGGCTGCAGGTGCATCGATCTCGAGCGACGAATTACCCTCCACCGACGTCGCCACCACTTGTACGCCGGCGGGGAGGGCGCCAGCCACCGTATTGCATGGGACTATAATTCCAAATTTATATAAGTATAATAAAAATCTCATTCCGATTTTTATATATGACAAAAGTGTAAATAAAATTTAAGAAGGTATTTTTAATCTTCGAATTAATGTAAATAATGAACCTAATTTAGACCATAATTATTTATTTTCAGCAAATAAATAAATTAAGTACTTACGTTTGTCAAAACAAAAGTTTAAAAAAAATATTTTATAGTCATACTTAAATAATATGAAAACTACAAAATAAGCTTTTCAGTGTATCAATGATATTAATTCTCAGTAGCAGCTCAGAGTCTGGATTTGTGCCCGGGTAAGAGTAATCTCAGATCAAATAAAAAGTTAAGATTTCGATTTTAAGCTTTCGATAGCTCGACTGACAAGATAAGGCGTAGTTTCGGTATACGTGTGTGCGTGTAATTGTGTTTGTACACGGCAAGGCGTAGTTTTAGCCGGCCTTGTTCGCAAAGTGCCATCTCAACTTTTTATTTGATCTTAGAGATTAATAGACTCACCCCCTATTTCATGGGATTTAGATATACCGGCGAAGTGCATACATCAAGTACACCTCTGCCTAAATCTTTAAAGAATACAGGCGCGATGATATGCTATGTTTTAATTTACTTCATGTTAATTTGTCTTGGTGCTGGACACGTATCTAACTATCCTGAATTGCGTAAGCAACATTTACCGTGCAACTTGAAATATAATTTCATGGTGCTGTCCTGTGTGTCGGAATGTCAATGTAACTAAGTTTGTCTGAAAACGCATTCACGATATACACAGAAGAAATTCAGCGTCCGCTGTACTAAACCGGCGGGACGCAAGTTCGACTCCGGTCTGAGATCGTATTTTCTTCGTCTAGCAAATTCATATCTTCATTACATAATATATACGTCTTACTAAACACTAAAAAGACCAGTCCTAAATTTTAGAAGTCTAGTTTCAGTATTATTTATTGTAGTTTCCTCTTCAGAATTCCAGTGTCTTTATTAAAACATTTATTATATACTTAATATGCCCATTAATAAACATGAAAACTAATTATTTAATTCCAACGTAAGGACAGATAAGGGCTCCACACATTGAGCGGTCTTTACATTAATAATTTTAAATTATTAACTAGTCGTTGCTCAAGGTTTCACACAAAAGGATTTTCTTAATATAACCGGCTTCCAGGCGGCTTATCAACATGGAACATGCACCACATTTTACAGCAATACAACTGCGAAAACTCATCCAATTTCATATAGTTAGATCTAGCTTGATGCGTGTACAAACAGACAGACAAACAAAAAATTTAAAAAAATGTTGTTTTGATAATACTTTTATTTGTTTAAACAGGCATAAATAATTGTCCGTATTTCTGCAAAAAGGAACCACCCAGCAAATAAGCTTTTCCGAGATATCAAAGGATTTACAAAATCATGTGCAGCTCGCTTAGATCAAGTAAAATTACTATTTATTTTATTTAAATTTATCGATAAATTATTTATTTAGGTATGTGTATATAGATTTGCTCTGAATACTGTTAAACATTCTAGATAATTAAGAAACTGTGCACGTAGTTCCTTTAACATTCACTAATTGATAGAAAGAAAGAAGAAAAGAAAAAAAAGAAGAAAAAGAAAGGTTCATACGCCACGCCTATATTCCCCGAAGGGTTAGACTGAAGCGTACTAATGTACACTCACACTTCGCTGGTACCTATGTTTAGGTCCCATGTATAGGGGGGGCGATCCTATTGCCATTAAGGTCGGTTGTACCATCTAGCACAATCAATGTGCTAACATCAACTAGCACTATCAATTGTTCCACTGCTGGGCACGGGTCTCCTTTCAGTACGAGTGGGCCCCTCCACAGAAGTGTGTATTGAACAAACTTCTCAGCGACATCTGGTAGGGTGCCAAGGGTGCCGCTTGACTTGCTACTTCTTCGCGACCATGCGGAAGCGGGGCGCGTCCCTGGTGCCCAGGGTGTTGGGCAGTACTAATGCCGTCATGGCGATGATCGCGGAGCGGATGGACTGCCCATTATAAGGCACTGTTGTGATAGGCATGTGGCCGTCAACAGGCTCGCTTAGATATTAAGTATTTCTGTTAGTTTAAATAATTTTTTAGTGTTTCTTTGTATTTTTGTTTACCTCCACATAAATAAGAAAGAAAAAATATTTATTGGCACACACATATCAATACATATGTTGAACTTAACAATTAATAATAATTAAATCTGTCTGTGCCAAAGGGCCATCAGCTCAGCATTATGTCAAGTGGCGGTACTGCCACCAGACGCTGATTTTCAGCTGCTAGCCCACGAGTCCTATATACGATCGAAAGGCAACTTAAATAACCTTAACTTAAAACTCACATTAACAACTAAAATAATTTAATCTTAAATAAAAAATATTAGTTGTAACTTAATACATAACATAAAATAAATATCTAATGTCTAAACACAGAACACAAAACATTTACCGATATCCAAGAAATCCGGGTGATATTCGCCTTCTATGTTTGTTGTTACATTAAAGTGTGTGTGCAGAGTGTTTATATGGCCGACGTAGTTGCTCGAATATTTTCATATTCTTTTTTGGTGTTCAAGTAGATATTTCTTAAGATTTAATTTGAATGTTGAACAATGTCGATAGTTCTTTATTGGTGGAGGAATGTTGTTCCAACATTTAGTCGCTGCGTATCGAAAACTACCTCTGAAGGCCGTTGATTCATGACGCGGTATGGACAGATTTTGAAGAAGCGAGCACAAGCATTCTGGAGCCTCTGTACCATTCTTTCGGTTTTAGAAAGAAGTCTCTGACCAAACACGGTATCTGTGTAGTTTATATTTTTAAATTTTAAATATGAGTTAAGGTTGCTCGAAATAAATGTATTTATTTATATATCCTGAAAGTATATAAATTAATGTACATTAATTTGTTTGTCGTATAGTCATTTCTATACTATTCACCCAATGACGATAGAACCTGATGAAGGTGAGTTCTTATGTGTGCGCCCGCGAAGGTTTATCACAAAAAGACGACCTTTTTGAAATTGCTCTCCTACAGAAACAACAATAATATGGCGCCACATTTCACGTTTAAGAATAATAATAATAATAAGGAAGCGTTAGGCATCAAAGAGGCTGACATGAAGCAATCATTGCAGGAGCGCTTCTTTGGCCGCCTGAAAAAAGTACTTAAAAGTCTTTTATCAGGTGGAAATAAGGTGCGCGCTTATAATGGTTGGGTCATGCCGGTCTTGATGTACTCTTTCGGCATACTCAAATGGACGCAGACAGAACTAGACGCCCTGGATAGAAGAGTCCGCACTCTGCTAACTGCACATCGAATGCACCACCCGCGTTCTTCGGTCATGAGACTGTACATCCCTCGGAAATGTGGAGGACGTGGCTATTTAAACGCTAAGGCTCTCCACAACCGGGAGGTGTACAAGCTCAGAGAATATTTTCTTAAGACTGACACGGGGATGCATCGCGATGTGGTTGCAGTGGATAAGGGATTCACCCCGCTATCCTTGGCTAAAGAGAACTGGCGCAAACCTATAATACTTGATACTACTGGCCGCAAAGAGATATGGCAGAGCAAGGAACTTCACGGACGCTCGTATCGGGCCCTACATGGACCCGATGTAGACTTCCTCGCGTCCGTGTCCTGGCTACGCTTCGGGGACCTCTTTGGGGAAACCGAAGGGTTTGTCTGTGCAATTATGGACGAAGTTGTAATGACGAATAACTACCGGAAATATATTCTACCGGTACGGCTGACATCTGTCGGGAATGTCACCACCTAGGCGAATCGATCCGGCATATTATTTCTGGGTGTTCTCGTCTTGCAAATGGTGAATACTTGCACAGACATAACCTAGTGGCTAGGATTATCCACCAGCAACTTGCTCTTAAATACTCTCTTGTGGACTCAGAGGTACCATACTATAGGTATGTGCCCGACCCAGTTCTCGATAATGGTCGTGTTACTTTGTACTGGGACCGATCTATTATCACTGACAGGACTATTATCGCTAATAAACCTGATATAGTGGTAATTGATCGACCAGAGCGCCGAGCAATGATTATTGATGTCAGTGTTCCGCATGACGAGAATCTCGTGAAAGCCGAGAAAGATAAGCAAATTAAATATCTTGACTTGGCTCATGAGATTGTCGACATGTGGGATATTGACTCGGCAGTCATTGTACCGATAGTTGTGACCGCCAATGGTTTAATAGCCAAGAGGCTCGACTCACACCTGCGGAGGCTCTCGTTAGGCAGCTGGGTCAAGGGCGTGATACAGAGAGCGGTACTCCTAGATACGGCGCGTATTGTTAGGAGGTTCCTCTCTTTGGGGCCCTGACCACCGGTAGCTTGGACCCTGTTCCCGATACCGGTGGATGACTATTTTTTATATAATTTGTAAAAATATTTAAAATTTTTAACTAATATGTTGAAAAATAAATGGAAGATATAATAATAATAATACGTTTATTTGTGAGAATATTGTAGTCATAGGTTGTTACAGTTTATGATGTCCAAAATATTCTGCCGTTTCCGGCGCACAAATCTTTACAAAATGTCAAAAAAAAGAAATTGTCATCTTTACATTTACATGAAATACAAGAACTATAAGAGACTTTATTAAGAGACTTTTTTTCTATAAGAGAGAATAAGAAACTTTACTACTTACCACACCCAAATTGCGACAAATATAACAAAAACCGGCCAAGTGCGAGTTAGACTCAGACACGGAGGGTTCCGTACCATTACGATATAAGACGTATTAAAAAAGAACTACTTACTCGTACTAGATCTCGTTCAAACCAATTTTCGTTGGAAGTTTACATGGCAATGTACATCATATATTTTTTTTAGTTTTATCATTCTCTTATTTTAGAAGTTACGGGGGGGGGGGAGGGACAAACTAAGAAAAAAAAATTAGAAACTTTAACATAATTTTTAAATCCTACCCATAGATACCCCACACGTATGGGTTTGATGAAAAAATATTTTTTGAGTTTTAGTTCTAAGTATGGGGAACCCCCAAAATTTGTTGTTTTTTAACTAATTAACCTACTAATGACTTCGGTCAGTTCAACATGTTCCTGTAACATGAATTAAACCTGGCTGCAACGTTGTCATGCTCCCTAGATGTTATTGTTTGCGGTATCGTCATTGGTCAGGTCACTCCCTTCCCTCTAAAACGGCGAGGGGGTGATGGCTGGTCCGTGCGTTATACTCGTGATCGAGTGCTGCTTGTGGTGACTGGTCGACTTGCTGGCTATCGTGCAATCGTGCGATCTGGTATAGTAGTCCGACGGATCGTTGAGCTCCCTAAAAAATGGTTGAGCTACACGAGGACTGATGTGTACGTGCCGGCAGTTAGGACAGGTCAACTTAAAGCTGCTATGGCTCTTTCTTCACAAGGCCTGATTCTCTGATTTTGTTACAGCATTTCTTCTTAGAGATAGTCAGATAGAAAACGCCAGCGCCATTTAGTTTGAAAACAAAATGTAAAAAATCTACTCGTAAAAATGACTTTAAAAGATTTATTTACAGAAATACATATCTTATATACATATATTTAATCATTTAACAATGCTGACTTATAAATATTATATTTATATATTTTTTGCCCACTAATAGATTTATAATATCATTAAGAATTAGATATTTTAGACATGATCCACTTATTGAAATAGTACACCCTGGTGAAAACGTCAGGAAAGCCCTTCGCGCAGGGTACATTCGCGCTGGTTATGCCAACTACAGTGCCGTTGATTACGATAGCCGGCGTACTCAATCGCTTCCTGTGTTTAAAAGGCTTGTGAAGGAATATTATTTTTCCTTGTAGCTCTGTCACTGTCATCACTATTGCACAGTTTTATACCGTTTGTTGCTTATGTATCTTATTATTTATATGATATTGTATTATATTTATATATTATATATATATATATATATGTGTATATATGTATATATGATATTATATATTTATTTATATTATATATATTTATTCCTATTTAGATATATTATTATAAAGTATAGTAATGTGTGCACCATGCTCAACCCCATATTAAGTTCAGTTCAGTAATGTCCATCCAAAGGTTGCCTGTAAGAGATTGCAGATAGCGATAAGGCCACCAATTGTATATTTCTATTTACATATATTTTTTTTGTTAATTTAAGTTTGTTTCTGGTGTACAATAAAGTATAAATTATTATTATTATTATAATTAAGAATCAGTTATTTTAGACAAGATCCAATCTTTGAAGTAGTACACCCTGGTGAAAACGTCAGGATAGCCTCTCGCGCAGGGTACATTCGCGCTGGTTATGCCAACTACAGTGCCGTTGGTTACGATAGCACCGCCGGAGTCACCCTGTAATGAGACATGTATATGACTGACCTGTTAACTGAATCAGTTATGACAGTTCTTCCCCTCTCGTGCTCATGGTCAGGACTAGAGCAAAAAGAGGGGAAATGCGGTCTGTGATAGGTACGATATCACCCACCGCTGCAGCCTTCCCTAGTGATCCATTAGGATTAGCTACACATTAGCCATACTGTAGACATGTATCTAGCCTCTAGTGCCACATTGCAGGCCTCATCCTCCCTTTCCCACACATTTCTAGGCTAGAGGTCGTTATCCTTTTAAAAAAGAATATTTTACATAATAATTTTATTAAAATAGTAATCTTTAAGGTTCGGAACATAAGAAATTCAACAAACAACGGACATACAAACTTTACCCTGTATCGTATGTAATGAAGTATTACATATACAAACACAGAGACCCATATGAATATACTTGTTTGGTGCGAGAATCGAAACGGCGCGGCGGCGGCGACCCATAGTTCCCAAGTTCAAAATATATAGTTCAAATTTAATCACTGAGTCATAAAAGGTCGAAGGGTATTCTTCTTTTTTACATTTCGAAAATTTCTAATTGAAGACGGCGGGGTATGTCGGACTATGTCGTACAGACTAAATACCGTACTTTCTATCTATGCATGGGGTCCCAATTTGAGATTACTCCTCTAGTACCTTATAGAGATTAATAATTGTTACCTTTATTTACTTAAATGTATCACGTCCGGATTCGTATAAATAGAATGATATTTATTTATCAATGTACATATGTCTTACTTGACAAGTTCCCTGGTTACGATCTTTGTAGGTACAAATCTGACTGCCATCGATTGGGTTTGCAAATCCCTTGAATGGTTTCTGGCATTCATCCACGCTCAGGGTCTTGAGGTTGATCATCTTTAGCTGGTTCGATAAAGGACCGTTTGTCTGTATAGGTAAGTAACATTTAAATTATGTTTCTTTTAAAATAACACTTCAAAGTCAAATTTATTAGGGTTGTCCAGAGGCGTCTCTGTGGTACCTAAAAGTAACGCTACGTGAGACTGCCTCATCGGTAGCTTCAATTGAGGACCCAAAACAGAACCGGCGACCTGTGGGAATCGCTCCAGGATTTCACGGCCAGCATCCACGTTTGCGACTACATTGGTCTAGAGGTTCTATTCCCAGATCGAGCGTAGTGTTATTGGATATTTCTAGGAAATTCTAAAATGCAGTAGTTCCAAAACTTTGCCGTTTTTGTCAACGCTAGGAAATGGAGTATAAACCCATCAAAAATTTAGACAGAAGTAAACTCACCGAGATTTTCCCCCAGCCAGTCAACAAGACTGTTACTCCAGCGCCAGTATTCTTGTCGGGCAGCCGTATAGGCTGAACTCGGTCATTGAACCGGATATCCTCGCGCAACCTGAAGACGGCAATGTCGTTGCGGATTGCGCTTCGGATGTAGTTTTCATTCATAATGATGGAGTCTACTTTATATCGGTCACCCCCAGAATTCAAGTGGGTAGTACCAACTACCGCTATCATTGAGTCCTTTGTGAATCTGTAAAGATAAATAAATATTATACATTTTATTGAACAGTGATACTGTCATGGTTATTTGCCAAGGGGCAGCGGATAAACTGGTGGTGAGTATTGGCATTAACCGGGCACAAGCCAAACTACAAGCTGCTGCTGAGAATTTCATAGACAAACCCGATAACACTTTATGCGTAGTAGACGCGCCCATAACTGCATCTCGCAGTGTTTAAGCTTTTCTTACACCACAGGTCCAAACTTTGAGCTGCTACTGAATAACATACATTGGGTCTATGTATAACACTTTGTGCGTAGAAGACGCGCTTACGACCTCACGTTTCCTAAACTTCAGCTTCTAATATTAGATATTAATTATGGCAAGTAGTGTAGCCGCGTATCCGCTAATCATTTTCCCAATTTATAGGTAATACTGATATCCTAAGGATAAAAACTGGTTGTTAGGCTTTTCGGGCTTCTGGATAAAGATTATATCCATCCATAAAATGGCTGCGGCAATCGCTCCATAACGTTGAAGATCAATTTATCACCGCCGCTGTAATTATTACTTAGCTGCTCACTAAAAAGAGTGTTGATCTAAGTCCAAAGAAAAAGTTTACAACCACATACGGTCTAGTGCAATGCGCGGCTGTCAGTATCCATCGCTTATTCAGAATGGCCCCTCCACAGAAGTGATCATTGGACAAAGTTCTTAGCGACACCTGGTAGGGTGCTAGATTTTGCGGGGCAATCTGTCCTCCCACAATGCGCGTACTAAGCGTGTCGGATGCTTCCTCAGGAGGAGGCAGGCATGCTACTTGCAGTATGTTACCTGAGAATATATGTACCTTTAAGTTTTGATGCGTATTTTGCTTTTTGTAAGCTGCGTACGTTATCGCCTGGGCATTGTTGGGAGCAATAATATTATATCCATTACAGCCTAGTTTGGTATCGTGCGTAATACGTGTATACATACATAGCCTATGTGTATTTAATGTATAGACTTTAAAAGTGGTCTGCTCGCGTTGTTATGTGTTACAATAAAACCGTTTATATTATTTACTTTTTATATTATTAAAAAAAAACTTGTGCGCACGGCTATACATCAAGCTATACAAAACCAGTAGGTATACATATAGGCTGGCCTTGAATATTTCGAAAAACCTTTACAATGGGAAGTTAGTCTAAATTGCCTGGAGCGCCCGCGAAGGTTTATCAAAAAAGGATCAACTTTTTGAGATTGCCCTCCTACAGAAACAACAATATGGCGGCACATTTCACTTCAATAACCTTTAATACCACATATACCACACTGATCCAAATCGTTAAAAAGCTTTACATGGTCACCGCATTTTGAGAGACAATAGATATCATATGATTTGATTTTGATATGTTCGCGTTATAATCGAAGGCAGCAAGGAACAAAAAGCCAATTGCAATTTTACGAATTTTATCTAGTATCATTTTTTTCGTAAAAAATCTCATTGTTACTTGTATATTATTGCGTCTATAGGTAAAGTCAAGAACATAAAATATTGCAGCCCCACATCGTAAGACTTGTTCTTTTTATTAACCCCCGACGCAAAAACGACGGGGTGTTATAAGTTTGACGTGTCTGTGTGTGTGTGTGTGTGTGTGTGTGTGTGTCTGTCTGTGGCATCGTAGCTCCCGAATGGATGAACCGATTATAATTTAGTTTTTTTTTATTTGAAAGGTGAATTAGTCGGGAGTGTTCTTAGCTATGTTTGATGAAAATCGGTTCAAGATGGCCGCCGCCAGAAAATGGTGGATCACATATTTTTTCACAAATCTCTCAATATGGGTATGAAATGATAGTGCTTGACTAGTAGAATACTACACACTATGACAAATTTCAAATCCAAGATGGCCGCCACCACAAAATGGTGAATTTCATATATTTTTTTCATAATTTCCTCAATATGCGTATCAAATGAAAGGGCTAGACTAGTAGAATAATGTGCACTATATTAAAAGGGAATGAGTAATATTAACTAACGAAATGAAAACTAATAACTTGAAAAATATTTTTTTGTCTGGTAGCTGCTGCATCTCTAACAAGCCTTGCAGCCCGCTGTTCTGGAGTATCATTTAAACGAGACTCAGCAGTATACTGTGCATTCGTACCACGCCTTACTGAACTTTGTTCTGGAGTCTCATTTAAACGAGCTTCTGCAGTAGACTGTGCATGCGTAGCACGCCTTAGCGAGCTTTTTTCTGGAGTCTCATTTAAGCGAGACTCGGCAGTAGACTGAGCATTCGTAGTACCTACGCCTTAGCGAATTTTGTTCTGGAGTCTCATTTAAACGAGACTCAGCATTGCAGCAGTGCATTTCTGGAATACCTGGAAGCACGTTGATCTGGAGTTTCATTAGATCGCGAAGTACTAGTATATTTGGCATTTTTTGTATTACGTAAACAACGTTCAACCCTTGTTTCTTTTGATCTCCGTAAAGCCTTAGATGCAGCATCACTATCCAAACGACGCTGTCTATCTAATGAACTCTCTTGACTACGCAGTTCAGCTTTTCGAGTAGCTTCTGACAATAAAAACCTATTATTTTTAGAATTATTCTCTTTAGGCTGAGTTAATTTGCGCCTTTTCGCTTCGGTTTGAGCTTTTTTAATTTTTCTGCCCAGTCCCATTTTATAAACTAGGCCTGAAATACCTAAGATATCTAAAATTCTTAAGGATAAAATTAAGGAATCCCTACAAAAAGCATGAAATAAAAAATTAAATAAAAAATTTAAAAAACCCCCGACACAAAAAAATAGCATGAACGTAAAGCATAAAACAAGTAAAAAAAAACGTGAAACCTATAAAAAGAAAAAAATAACCATCAAATTATGACCCTACGTAAGTACGTATGAATTTTTTTGATTAAATGTTGTCACGTCGGGGGACCGCTCTTTACATATAAAAACACCTACCCAAATAAAATGATATTAAAATTATAACGAAAATGTTAAAGTAAATATTAAGAACTACAAGTGAACCTAATTTATAACTGAATTTACAACTAAACTATCCAGATAAAAGCTGAAACAAATTTTTTTTATATAAAATTGTCTCTAAAAAATTATAAGGAAAAACACAACTATCAACGACGTCGACGCCAAACTTGATAATGTGACGCTCCACCCGCTTTACGCCCCACACGCGCGCCGCCACGACGGGCGCGCCATCCACCACAATTCGCGGGAGTCGCATTTGGGAAGCAAAGCTTTCTTCAATATTTAGACATAAATATCACAACATTAACGAAAAAAATACATTGAAAACATGGAAAAAAACTTCATATGTTACGTATGTACTTTAGGCTAATCAATTAGAGCGGTCCCCCGACGTGACAACATTTAATCAAAAAAATTCATACGTACTTACGTAGGGTCATAATTTGATGGTTATTTTTTTTCTTTTTATAGTTTCACGTTTTTTTTTACTTGTTTTATGCTTTACGTTCATGCTATTTTTTTGTGTCGGGGGTTTTTTAAATTTTTAATTTAATTTTTTTTATAAGCGCAAGTTGTCAGTTTTTAATTTCACAATATTTGACATAGGATACAAAAAAGGACTGTTTTAAATGTTGATGAGACTATTGCAAAACAAGGATTCAATGAGGTGACCAGCTGTTTGTACAATTATAACAAAACTACAGAGGTAATTATAGGTAGCTCGTCTGCTCGTTTGCCGAGGTTTCCCATAAAAAAAATGTTTTGAAAGACGTATACTATACAACGTATATTGAAGTTGCGTGATTTAACCAACAGTTTGAAAATATCACAGGGCAGAGGTTATGATACATAACAGGTGGTAGGAACTGACTGATCACCACTGATCGATACCACTTGTCAATGTCATCATATATACCTCTACAAGATGCAGAAGTATACAAGTTTGATTGTGATTGCGGTCTCTCATAGACCAAACTAAATGAAGCATAAGGACCCGCGTAAAAGAACACATCACCGATGTCAAGCACCGCCATTCCAGGAAGTCAGCAGTTTGTGAACCTAACTTGACAAGGGCCAGTACGGGCCAGATCATCAGATTTGACAATCTTTGATGATTTGACATGCTTGGAACCTGATCATAGATCCATTAAATCTAAATCCAAGCACAATACTGCGAGACTGAAGGATACGGTGAGCTCGTTTGCGTGACCAGATCGAATAATAATTAACAAGGGTCTCTGTTGGTAAGTAATTTTGACTTAAGAACGACCAACACCTCAGTCCTCCTGTGACCATGGATGCTGTAAAGGATCCGAAACGTCGGGAATTAAATAATATCAATCAAACGCCGCAATAAATAAAGTCCGTAAAAAGTTAAAGTTTAACAAGTAAAAATATTAAAGTTGTTTTTAAAACCTTTTTTTTGTTTAAATAAGAATACCGTTAGGAAATGTTAGAAAAAGTTTAACCCTCCAAAAATCTAATAAACTCTCAACTAAATAACGATGTACATTTTAGTTCGATGTCGATATGAAAAAGGTATAATGAGCCGTCTATTAATTAGTGTGGGTATTATAATTACATTAGGTACTTACCAAACGCTTGAACGACAAAAAGGGCGAAAATAATTTTAAACATTTTCGTAAGGAAACGTTAATTTTCTGATAAAACTAAGTCACATGTACATCACACACCAAATAACGCGCTTATATACCCGTTGGACGTAAGGAAATTAGAAAATGTTTATTCAGTAGTTAGCGATCCGTACTTAAAAAAATAATAAGAATGTTCCGTACCTCAAAAGGTCGCTCAGTCGTTCTCAGGAACGCATGGAAGTATCAAGGTGGAATTAATATCAAATAAGTACAAAAGTCTACGGTCCCATGGAGCTGTAAAAAATTGAGTAAACGTAATAAAATAATATGGACATTTATGTTCACTATCCAAACTCGCCAAAAGTAAATCAAAACTTATAGGGTACTTCCCTCTGTCCTAGAATCATGAAATTTGGCAAGCAAGGGTAAAGTTTAAAAATGATAAAGGATTTGTTAGTTTTTACTTTATTGTGCTGTAAAAGCATATTTGCATATTTATTTGGAATTAAATTATTAGTTTTCATGTTTAATTAATGGGCATATTAAGTGCTTGATAAACATTTCAATAAACTAGAACACTGAAACGAAAACTACATTTGTCAATTCTAGAGTTTTGGACTGGTATTTTCAGCATTTAGAAAGAAGTACATAAGTAATCAAGATATGAATTCATTTTGCAGTGAAAGAAAACTACAATCATAGGCAGGAGTCGAATTGCGTCCCTCCGGTTACGTATAGCGGACGTTATTGCCACTACCGTAGTGGTCTCTCACTGCCTGGCAATGCCACTGCCAAAACTATAATTAAAACAAACCTGTCTGAGATCTTATTTTACCTTCATTAGAAAATTCATATCTTTGTAAACATTTGTCATTATTTAATGTCAAAACATAAAAATAATAAAAACTGTTACAATAATATCCAAACTCGTAGTTAAGAGTCAGTTATGTATAATTGTATTTATGTATTGTTTAATTAAGTTTATACTTTTTGGTATGAGCAATAGTGTTAGCGTCATACCATAATATCATATCGTCCTTGCCAAAGGGAGACAAGACGAACTTTGGATTATCCAAAGTTTGTCTTAATTTTAATGATCCAAAGCTCTTTGTCTTGAAGAAAATACTCATAGCCTGCCATAATGGTCACAGCAAGGCTGGTGAACGTGAGAATCTGGGTTTGATCCCAATGACGAGCGAATTGACATTGGATTTCTGTATACAAGCATTTTTCGTTATCAGCTCGGAGCTTGAATTTGAGTTTATGACGTCAAGCTATAGTTATTATTGTTGTTCGACACTGAGGTTAATTGAATTAGATATAAGTACTAGGATAAGGAAATGTAAAATGTGTGGTGTTTACTGACAATAAATGATTATTAATATTATTCCTTCCATTTCTTTTTAAACATATACATATAGCATGTTGGTCGGACGTAGTCAACTGGAATGGGTGCGCGCGCGCTGGGCGCTCCTGACGTTCACTCCCGGGTGTACTACTTCAACGATTGGATCTAGTCTAAAATATCCGATTCTAAATGATATTAAAGATATATTTGTTATAGGCATCTATATTTTGCCAAAAAATATGTAACTGTAATATTTATAAGTCAGCATTGTAATTTGTAAGCAAACTATTGCACCGCTCAATATTGAACCCGTGTTTTTAAATGTATATGAATAAATCTGTTTGTCGATAACTCCGGCCTTCCATTGACTTCGTATTGGCGACGAGGATGGAATTTATTTTTCTTAAGTCCGTATTTATGCAAAAAGGAACCACCCAGCAAATACGCTTTTCCGAGATATCAAAGGATTTATAAAATCATGTGCAGCTAGATGAAGTAAAATTACTATTTATTTAATTTCAATTTGTCAATAAATATTTATTTAGGTATACCTGTGTTTATGCTGCCTCGTCGGTCTAGTGGTCCCAATCCCGACTGCTACGCTAGAGGTCTTGGGTTCGATCCCCAGGTCGAGCAAAGTGTTATTGAGTTTTTCTATGAAATTCTCAGTAGCAGCTCGGAGTCTGGATTTGTGCCCGGTGAATGGCAATAGGCTCGCCCCCTATTACATGGGACCCAAACATACCGGCGAACTGTGGGTGTACATTAAGTACACCTCTGCCTAACTCTTCGGGGAATACAGGCGTGATGGTATGTTATGTTATGTTACCTGTGTTTATTTATTGTACCACAAGCCAAAGCTGTATTTATTTATTTATTTATACTTTACTGTACACCAAGTATTATTACAATATATACAAAGTTTTTGTATTTGATGATATACAATGGGCGGCCTTATCGCGATCTGCGATTTCTTCCAGGCAACCTTTGGATGGATACGACTGCACTGAACTAAAACTAGGATTGCTAACGGTGCAAAACAAATAAAAGAGGGACAATATTTTAACAATAAATATATCTACTAATGTATATTAATACAAGTATACCAACATACATATAATATAATATATAAATATATACTAATATGTAATATTAAAACATATACATACATATATATCTATAAATATATATTCATAAGTAATAAGCAACGAAAGCTATATTTAAAAGTATTACAACGATAAATAATGTTCCTTCACAAGCCTTTTGAATGCTGAAAGTGTTTGAGCACGTCTAATTGTTACTGGCAACGCATTCCACAATGGAGCAGCCTGAACCGCAAAGGATTTGTCAAAAAACGTTGTGGAATTCATTGGCATTTTGAGCCTCAGATTATCCGATGACCGCAAAAATCGTGTGTGAGTATCGCCAAGGAACTCGAAGCGATCCTTAAGGTAAGAGGGAGTAGAAGGCAAAAAGAGCACATTATAAAGTAGAGTTAGAATATGAGTATTCCGGCGAAGGCGGATTGGCAGCCACTTGAGTTTAGCACGAAATTCAGAAACATGGTCATATTTACGTAAACCAAATACGAACCTTAAACAAACATTTTGAAGGCGCTCAAGTTTATTTAGCTGATGTTCAGTAAGATCAAGATAGCTGACGTCAGCATAATCAAGGATGGGAAGCAGAAGTGATTGAGCAAGCGCAACTTTGGTCGCAGTCGGCAGGAAGTTTCGCAACCTCTTCAACATCGCAGCAGAGGCAAAAAGCTTACGATTAACCTCCTGCAATTGAGCATTCCCCGAAAAATTTCGATCTATATATATCCCCAAGTTTTTAACTTTCTCGCTGAAAGGAATAGTTATATTGTCAAGGGAAACTTGGGGAAGAGTCGTCCAATCGATTCTAGAGATCATCCTAGAGCTTCCCACCACTGTAACCCGAACCTCTTGCTCCAGTCGTATATGCGGGCCAGATCTTCAGAGACTGTAGATATCGCAACCGTCAGATTTCCTAAAGGAATTTAATAAATTAACATATTTTTTTTCTTAAAAGGGGCAGTTATGATTAATGGTACACACCTTGGCTTGAATTGTACGGAAAGTCTTTCCAATGGGAGGTCTAAATTTTAAAGACTCATTTTCCCATTGTAAAGACTTTCCGTACAATTCAAGGCCAAGGTGTGTACCATTAATCATAACTGCCCCTTTTAAGAAAAAAAATATGTTAATTGTATCTGATTCGCATTTAATTTATCTAATGTCTAATATAATATGTTCGTGTAGCAGTGATAGCCTATTGATATGACCATAGGACTGCCATGTCAAAGATCTCCAGTTCGAATACAAGGCACACACCTCTGACTTTTCGAAGTCATGTGCGTATCATTACTAAATTAATTATCACGCGCAGGAAAACATCGTGAGGAAACATGCATACCTGAGAGATTTTATCGATGGCGTGTGAAGTATGCTAACCCGCAGTGGGCTACCGTGGGGTACCGAGCCTAATCCCGCTCAGTCTGACAGGAGACCCGTGCCCAGCAGTGGGACAATATATGAGTTGATCATGAGAAGATGAGTATATTTTTGTATCATTTATTTACAGATAATTCTTTATTCAAAAATTCCGCACTTCAGCCTATATGAGTGGGATAAAAAAAGCGAAATACTAGGAACAGAATGGATTATGCGGAAAAAAATCAAATCTTGAAGTGAACCAGTTGCGCGCCAATGTTTAGAGTAAACAACATTTCACTTTTGTAAATAATTTAAAAAGCGATGAACGAATGACCTGTGAGCTGGCTGGCTGACAGTTGCTTCCTTTGCCTGTATTTTTTTAAAGGGATTTATAAAGAAGGTGGAACGTTTACTAAAGAGAAGATGTTTTCGCAAATATTTATGAAAATATTACATCTGTCTGGAACTTTCATGTTGTGTGAACAGTTTTCATAAACATTTCACGAATTCTCAAAACATATCCGATGCCGTCCGACATTTTCAAGACGACTAACCAAGAAGCGAATTCCTTGAAGTCAACCTTTTGGATATTTTTTGTTTCTTTGCTCTGTCTAATGGGTATGTGGCGTGATTTAAGACATCATCATCATCATCATCATCTTAGACACTTCCCAACTATTTGGGGTCAACTGAGAGTCAAACTGGATAATAGAGACTGGAGGGATTTTTATTTTTAGGATGTTTAATAGCCTACTTATCTATTTCCTACTGATATTCACAAACACCTACTACAAATTGATATCCTATAATACATACTTACATACCATCAGCCTGTATTCCGTGAAGGGCCAGAGGTGTACTTCATGTGTATACCCACAGCTCGCCGGCATGTTTTGGTCCCATGTAATAGCGGGTGAGCCTCTTGCCATTCACCGGGCACATAATATCCAAACTCCAAACTGCGACTGAGAATTTCATAGAAAAACCCAATACCTACATAACATTTTTCTTGACCTGGGAATCAAACCCAAGACCTTTAGCGCAGCAGTCGGGCTTAAGACTACTTGACTAATGAGGCAGTTATTATATATTATATATTTATAAGTTCATAGTTTAAAAAAAGGTTATAGCAATGTGGGTCGCACATTAATAGCATTCTTGTTAACCCCTCGTGCTAAGCTAAATGCTTGTGTTACGAGTCGGTTCACGTCGGTAATGCAATGGGTTTCGAACCGGCAACCACATGATCGCATCTCCGACGCCGCTAAAGTTTTTGTAAAGAAAAGGATTATTTATAAGTAGGTACTTACGTAACTTATATTTGCCTAAATTAATCAGACAGGCGCTCATGAAAAGCTACACAATTTCAATGCAAACTCATTGATGCACCGTAATTCCCTATTGACCTGTACCTGTACTGTGAGCTGTGTACGTCACGTTCCGTACACACGCAGGCAGAAGTGGGTCAGTGCCGCGGTCGATACGCTCAAGGTTGGCCTTACTCTTGTGGTATTACTGTTTATTGTACACATTACTGATAATTCTTCTACACTGCATTTTGAGGGACAGACAGTAAACAACACGAGTACAAAGTAAATAAGTTTGTAATGTTATTTAACAGTAACCTATACAAGGCTATATAAGACGTCATCCTATAACTAAATTATCTACTAATCTTAAGGACTTTAAGATAGGAAATGGTAATTACAGAAACGTTAGTTTATTTTTATATTACAACTCTTTGGTTTCTTGATGCAAAAAAACACTAACACTAGTATACGTTGTGTGTGAATTCCTGCTTTAAACATTAATTTATTGTACTTGTAATTAAATCTTATGCGACGATATCCTGTGATGACACAGGATATACGTATCTTAGTTTGAGGCTTAGCGTAGATAAATGGATAGAGTATTGTTTAATGCACACCAAATTCGAATGCAAAGTAAAATTAATTTGATGAGCCTTTTGATGAGCTATATATTTTTTTAAAGAAAAAATATAAAAGCTTCTGGAAAATTACAAAATTCACCGAAAGCTTATATAGTGACATTTCAATAAATTTAACTCGATGTAACGTAAATTTAAGAAACAAAATATTTGCATGCCGCGCGTTAGAGTATACAGGACTGAATCAATATAGTGTAACATCATTGTATAGTATAGTGTGGTTCCGGGCAGTAGAATAAACCTCCCCATTTCTTCGCGTGGATGTTGTAGATTCGATTATGGAATTAATCTGCGATTCAAGGAACTTATCCGCACCCAAGCTAAGGTTGCCGCGTCGAGAGCTGCATGGCTATTTCCTTGCATTCATCCACGCTCAGGGTCGTGAGGTTGATCATCTTTAGCTGGTTCGCTAAAGGACCTCTTGTCTGTATACGGATGTAACATTTAGATTGTTTCTTTCAAAATTACAATTCAAATTCAAATTTATTAGAGTTGTCCAGAGGTGTCTCTGTGGTACCTAAACGTAACGCTACGTGAGACTGCCTTTGACTAGAATAAGGTTCAATTGAGGACCCAAAACAAAACCGGCGACCTGTGAGAATCGATCCAGGATTTCACGGCCAGCCTCACGTTTGCGACTACATTGGTCTAGAGGTCCTAAGCGTGACTGCTACGTTATTGGTCCTGGACTCGATTCCCAGATTGAGCGTAGTGTTATTGGATATTTCTTGGAAATTCCCAGAAGCAGTTGAAATTTTCGAACCTGGATTTGTTCCCAGTAACGGCAATAGACTCGGTCCTATTGTATGGGACCTAAAAACATACCGGTGAACTGTGGGTGCACATTAGTATACCTCTGCCTAAACCTTCGGGGAATACAGGCGTGATGGTATGATATAAAAAAGTTTTAACTAAAATGCAGTAGTTCCAAAACTTTGCCGTTTTTGTCAACGCTAGGAAATGGAGTATAAACCCATCAAAAATTTAGACAGAAGTAAACTCACCGAGATTTTCCCCCAGCCAGTCAACAAGACTGTTACTCCAGCGCCAGTATTCTTGTCGGGCAGCCGTATAGGCTGAACACGGTCATTGAACCGGATGTCCTCACGCAACCTGAGGACGGCAATGTCGTTGCGGATTGCCCTTTGGTTGTAGTGTTCATTCATAATGATGGAGTCTACTTTATATTTGTCACCCCCAGAATTCAAGTGGGTTGTACCAACTACCACTATCATTGAGTCCTTTGTGAACTTGTAAAGAGAAATAAATCTTATACATTTTATGGAACAGTGATAGTGTCATGGTTATTTGCCAAGGGGCGGCGGATAAATTGGTGGCGAGTATATTGGCATTAACCGGGCACAAGCCAAACTGCAAGCTGCTGCTGAGAATTTCATAGACAAACCCGATAACACGCGTAGTAGACGCGCCCATAACCGCATCTCGCAGTGTTTAAACTTTTCTTACACCACAGGTCCAAACTTTGAGCTGCTACTGAATAACATACATAGACCCAATAACACTTTGTGCGTAGAAGAAGCGCTTACGACCTCACGTTTCCTAAACTTCAGCTTATAGTATTAGATATTAATTATGGCAAGTAGTGTAGCCGCGTATCCGCTAATCATTTTCCCAATTTATAGGTAATACCAATATCCTAAGGATAAAAACTGGTTGTCAGGCTTTTCGGGCTTCTGGATAAAGATTATATTCATCCATAATATGGCTGCGGCAATCGCACCATAACGTTGTAGATCAATTTATCGCCACCGCTGTAATTATTACTTAGCTTCTCACTAAAAAGAGTGATGATCTACGTCCAAAGAAAAAGTTTACAACCACATACTGTCTAGTGCAATGCGCGGCTGTCAGTATCCATCGCTTATTCAGAATGGCCCCTCCACAGAAGTGATCATTAGATGTAGTTCTGAGCGACGCCTGGTAGGGTGTTAGATATTGCGGGGCAATCTCCCCTCCCACAATGCGCGAACTAAGCGTGTCGGATGCTTCCTCAGGAGGAGGCAGGCTTGCTACCTGCAGTATGTTACCTGAGACTAAATAAATATTATAAGGTACAGTACCTTTGTAAATTTTGTTGCGTATTTTGCTTTTTGTGAGGTCGGTGAGTCGGTGACTGTACGTTATCGCCTGAGCATAGTTGGGAGCAATAATATATCCAATACAGCCTATTTTTGTATCGTGCGTAATACGTGTATACATACATACATGTATTAAATGTATAGACTTGTGGTCTGCTCGCGTTTTTATGTGCTACAATAAAATCGTTTGTATTATCGGCTACACAAATCAAGCTACAAATCAACAAAACCAGTATATAGGCTGGCCTTTAATATTTCGGAAAACTTTTACAATGGGAAGTTAGTCTAAACTGGTTTTGTATAACGTGATGTTTAGCCGTGTGTACTATTCATCCGATGACGGTGAGTCCTTATCACGTGTGCCCGCAAAAGTTTATCAAAAAAGGATAATCTTTTTGAGATTGCTCTCCTACAGAAACAACAATATGGCGGCACATTTCACTTCATCATCAACCCATTACATTGTCCCACTGCTGGGCACGGGTCTCCTCTCAGCACGAGAGGGATTAGGCTATAGTCCACCACGCTAGCCTACTGCGGGTTGGCAGACTTCACACGCCGTCAAGAAAATCTCTCAGGCATGCAGGTTTCCTCACGATGTTTTCCTTTACCGTTTAAGCGCGTGTTAATTAATGATTAATACGCACATGACTTCGGAAAGTCAGAGGTGCGTGTCTTGGATTCGAACTCGAGACCTTTGAGTTGGCAGTCCAATGGTCATATCACTAGGCTATCACTGCACATTTCACTTCAATAACCTAATACCGCACTGATCCAAATCGTTAAAAAGCGTTACATGGTCACCGTATTTTGAGATAGAATAAATACCTATCATATGATTTGATTTTGATATGTTCGCGTTATAATGGAAGGCAGCAAGGAACAAAAAGCCAACTGTAATTTTCCGAATTTTATCTAGTATCATTTTTTCGTAAAAGTTCTCTTTGTTACTTGTATATTATTGCGTCTATAGCTAAAGTCAAGAACATATCATATTGCAGCCCCACACCCCCTAAAGTTGTTCTTTTTATTTTAAGCGCAAGTTATCAGTGTTTAATTTCACAATATTTGACATAGGATACAAAAAAGGGCCGTGTTAAATGTAAATGAGATGATTGCAAAACGAGCATTCAATGAAGTGACCAGCTGTCTGTACAATTATAACAAAACTTACAGAGGTAGTTACAGGTAGCTCATCTGCAGTTTGCCGAGGTTTCCCATAAAAAAATTGTTTTGAAAGACCGTATATTGAAGTTGCATGATATAGCCAACAGGTTGACACAAGGCAGAGGTTATGTATGATACCTAACAGGTGGTAGGTTTAGTTGGTTTTACTTTAATGTGCTGTAAAAGCAAATTTGAGATTTGATAGCCAGGACAAAAACACATCCACTGAATCATCGCTCAGCTCCACCTAACAACGCTGGAACCCGGACAACCTCGGACCCTGGAGGCTGCAGGTGCATCGATCTCGAGCGAAGAGCACCCTCCGCCGACGGGGAGGTCGCCAGCCACCGTATTGTATGAAACCACAACGCCAAATTTATACCTACATAACAATAATATTTCTATTATAATAATATAATAATCTCATTCCATTTTTTTATATGGTCATAATTTTATGCCTCATTAGTCTAGTGGTCCTAAGCGCGACTGCTACGATATAGAGGTAGGTTCCTGAGTTCGATCACCAGGTCGAGCAAAGTGTTATTGGGTTTTTCTATGATATCCTCAGTAGCAGCTCGGAGTCTGGATTTGTGTCCGGTTAATGGCAATAGGCTCGCCCCCTATTACATAGGACCTAAACATACCGGCGAAATGTGGGTGTACATTAGTTCACTCTGCCTTATCCTTCGGGGAATACTGGCGTGATGGTGTGTTATGTTATCATAATTATGTTGTTTCATAATTTGCCCTCGTGATTCCCTTAGAGAAGTCTTCAAGAACGTCAATATACTAACGCTGCCGTCACTTTATATTTTACAAAACATCATGTATATCCGCAAAAACCTGCATATGTTCAGCTTAAATAGTGACTTTCACAACCTCAATACTAGAAATAAACATACAATAGTGGTACCTAAGTTTAGATTAACAAAAACAAATAAATCATTTCTAGGGAATTGTGTGCGTTTTTACAATAAACTCCCAAAATCAGTCACCGATCTTACCGGCAAGAAAGAACAATGGCAAGTTCCATACAACAAAATACCTGCAAACGATTTACAGCGTCTATGTATGAAAAAAATTTTAAACCATAGGGTTCCTATTCCTTAAACATAATCACCAAGATTTTTTTATTTAAGAAGGTCACAAAAAAAAGATATTTGCATTTTTATATTGGAGAGGTTAGTCCCTTAGAAAGCACAAGTCGTCGTGTAAGGCAGATAATCAAGTCCGGGGGCAATGCAAGGGTCAAAACTAAAGATAAAACAGAAAACTAGGGAAAAAACTGCGCAAACAACAACAAATAACATCCAACTAAACTGTAAAACAGCGGTAGAATGAATCAAATTGAAAAACGTCAAACAATAATTCATTGTCATTGTGACAAATGATAATGTTTTATTGGCACATGGATACAAGTCCTTACAGCGACAAATGATAATGTCACTAAGTGTTGCCATTGCATTTTCTTTCTATTACAATTATTAATACTCGTGACTGTGTAATATAATAGTATTTACCGTGTCTTTTGGCTGTTGTCTACACACAAAAAAGCAAAGTTGCTTTCCAACAAGCCTAGGTAGAAACCATCATTTTGAATCGGGCGTTGTTAATGGACATTAAGATGAAGCCATGTTTATAATTACTACAAAAATAGGGTATTTTTCTATAGTGGCAACTCTGGTGGGTTTGGCTAACACTGGATATGGATTTAATCAAATAAAAATCTATTAATTGCAATATTTTAACCGAGGCCTTTACACATATAACTAAATATGTATAAAAAATCAACTAATTCAAATAACAAGTTTTGCATAGGTCACATTTCAAGACGCTTCGTAAAACACTCAGGTATAATCTTGCCATTGTTCTTTAAAAATTATGTGAAATCGGTCCTTGCGAAGAAAGCATATTACAAAATCAAGGACTACGTTGATGATAAAAATGTGTGGTGTTAAAATACGGGTGCACTTGTGGTCTCCCTGGCAACCTGAGGTTACTTTATTCACTCTCAATTATCTTGTATATTGTTTACCACTTTATATAAACAGGAACTGTAAATGTGAGTACATCGTAGCCATTTATGTCTAAGTAGTTTATAGTTATCCTAGTTCATATTTTTGAAGATGTGTATTCTTACACATAGTGTGTCTGTTTTAGTTTGACATTGCGTTCTCATTTGCTGAGAACCTTCTTGTAATTTTAGTCCCGACTTCAGGCTAATTATGACATAAACCCCCAATGCACTCACATCCTGTTATCGGCATAATGCACCAGCAAATTATGTTAAGACAATATATTTTAAAAGAGTGTCCATGGAGTTTCTTGCCGGATTCTTCTCCATAGGATCAACTTTTTGGAACCGTGCAACTAGAGTCAATAACGTTTCATAAACGCTTGTAAAAGCTTATTTGAAATAAAAACATTTGATTTGATTTGAAAAAAATTATATTCATCTACTCAAAGAATGTGAAAACTACAAAATATTGCATTACAGACTGCCTCATTAGTTTAGTGGTCCTAAGCGCGACTGCTACGCTAGAGTTCCTGGGTTCGATCCCCAGGTCGAGCAGTCTCATTGGGTTTTTCTATGAAATTCTCAGTAGCAGCTCGGAGTCTGTATTTGTGCCCGAATATTTGCAATAGGCCCGCCCCCTATTACATGGGACCTAAACATACAGGCGAAATGTGGGTGTACTAATGTACACCCACATTTCGCCTGTATGTTTACTAATGTACACCTCTGCCTTCGGGGAATACAGGCGTGATGATATGTAGTTATAGTAATCCTGAATCTAATTCGAACCAACATTTACTGTGCAATCATTACATAATATTATTTTACTTCTGACTACTTTAGTTTCAGTTTCCGAATTCTTGTTTCTTTATTATTATTTTTTATCATATACTTAGTATGCCCATTAATTAAACATGAAAACGAATTATTTAATTCCACGCAAGGACAGATAAGGACTCCACACATTGAGCGGTCTTGACATACGTAAATAATTTTAAATTATAAACTAGCCGATGCTCGCGGTTTCACACAAACTTACAATAACTCCACTACAAGGCGGCGTATACCATGAAACATGCACCCAGATTTTAAGTTAGATCTCCAGCAATACAACTGTGAAACACTCATGCAATTTCGTGCAGTAGTTCTTGCGAACATAAACGTACAGATAAAAAAAAATGTTTTGGCTTCTGTTGCTCTAATGAAGACGCCTATACTAGTTTTTCTTCAATATCTTTAATGTACAGACATCGGTCTTTTATAACACGTACCTGTTAGACATTGAATGCACAAGTTGATTTGCTCACATACGGTACCAGTTTCAATGTTAATACTGTAATGTTGAACAACAATGAACTCGAACAAACTCCCCATACAATCACCTTCTTACCAGTGAAAGTCCCGTCAATATAGGTCCAGCCATTTCGATGATTAGCCAAAACAAACAGTAGAGACAGAAATTTAAAAAAATGTTTGAATGTACAGTATATACTTTCATATGGATTTATTAAAAGTTGCTTTTCTTACATTACAAACGGATGCCTATTTAAATTTTATTCATTTACATAAATATAAATAAATTAGACTATCGTAAGTTTACCCTCAAATCTTATTTAAACCTCCAGCTGGGCTAAAGTCCCGCTTTAGATGAATTACAATTTGATTCATAGAAAAAAAAAACTTCTCCGAGATCTTAGAAATGGTCACTCATTCATACACAGGTGTAGCAAGCTCTGTTTACAACGCAGAGCGAGTGATCAGCACAGTAAATAATTAGCCTAATAATATTTCTTCAATTCAATTCAATACGTTATAGGTTATAAATTAACCATATTTTAATTTTAAAATTGCTATCTAATAAAAACTGGAGCTTCATCCAGTAGTCCATGTAGAAGCAGTCAGTGTTCTCCCCGCAATGAGTTTCAAGAAGGTTTTGGGGCTCCCACGTCTGTCTGTCTTTAGTCTGTCTGTCTGTAGTCAATTATTGATATCCCACGCAAGCGGGTCCACTCAACCTAATGCATATTTTTAATGGTCTACTGAATCCGTTAATGAATTTTGTTATTTGTATAGTCAAGTAGAACCTTCACCTTCACCTTCTGGGGGAATGCGGACCGCTAATACACATGCGCAATGCACATCTGGGGAAACATGTCTTGACCCCAGATGAAATAAGGGAGTTCACCCCTAAGAAAATCCTGCAGTTTATAGTAGCTGCAGGGTTTAGCGGTGAACTCAGAATCAATCATTAAGTGGCGATCACAATAGACCGACTGCGGTCGTAGTGATATTATAGCCACAAGTCGCAAAAAAAAATAGTCAAGTAGAAAAGCTTTTGATGTTAATATTACGATAACATTACAATATAAAGCTTAAGTATTATTTTCACAGCATAGAATTACTTTGGTATTTAGAAACAAAACTGTGACCTAAAATTATTGAAAAAACAAAACTGTGAATTAATAATTAATTCGGCTTGTAAGGTGAACGATCAGCCTTCAGAGCCTTATCAGTAGCAACATGAAGGAATGAGTGCAACTTTCTAATGTATAACAGAATAGACTAATATTTTTATACGGTGAAAAAGTTGAACATCTACAAATAAGTAATCTTTATACTTAGTATTCCATTCGCTCGTCAAAATCGATGCGTCGCTCTTCATCCTTGTATGACCACAGGCATCCCACAGGGAGCTATATTAGGACCAGTACATTATTCTTGCCTGTAAGCAAAGTAACAAGGATTCGCACTCAGGGTATTGCGTTACTGTGGCGTGTTATGATATTTTTGTATTACCGGTCAACGATCTGAGCTTTGACATTATTATGAGAGATACTCCGTTTTATGTAATGCGAAATGCAATGTAATATTGTTATCGTATATGCATTTTATGCTTAAAGTTTTTACGACATAGGGACTGTAAAGTGAATGTCAGTATTTACAAAAAACAATTGTTGACCTACGCAACCGGATCTCAGGATAATGCAGATTATCTTTAGAATAAAAACAGTGAGAGCCTAGTGATATGACCATTGGACTGCCAAGTCAATGGTCTCAAGTTCGAATTTAAGACACGTAACTTTTAATTTTCGAAGTCCAGTTCCATGGTTAAGACAAACCTGCTTGCCAGATACATTTCCTCGAAGACATAATTATGAAGTCTGCCAACCAACATGAGACAAGTGGTGGACTTAAACTACTCAGCTAGATAGTAATTTCAAGTAAAAGCGCCGCTTTTCTTTCTTCCAAGTTGCCAACCGACATTATAAATAAGTCGCTAGTAACGACTACTTCAGTACATTTAAAACGAAACTCATTCCACGCCTGACAGCATTTACCGCTGACTTGCTTCCAACTTTTATTATGAATCTCCCGTTCCCCGTATTCAGGCCCCATCTACTTATGAAAATGGTTTCCGCATGCGGTCCCTATGGCATGCGTGAACAAAAATCTCTCGTATCCCAAATGTGGAACCTAAAGACCTTACTGTAATAATGCAGGCCTACACAATAAAATATAAAAGTATAAACTCTGGTATCAATGTTAATATACTGTGATTAAGAGGATAGTATCCGCTTCGCGCCCCATACAAACGCAGTTTGGCCCTTGCTTGAATTTTAAACAATGAAAGTCATTGAAATTTTGCAGTAACAATCTTATCATTAATACACGTGTTTCTGTAATATACAATTTCATTTCAATATACGGTTAAAAAGTTACACGAGCTCAAAGATTGGCAATTTTCGTTGAAAAACGGCCCAACTTTATGCTAGTATTTCTCGACAATGTATCAATACAGAAACATTCTGATTCGAAGGAAACCCAGATAATATAGTGAATATTTTTTTATAAGATTTTTTTTTTACATATTAGCAATATTATAGGAGTAATCTCCAAAATTCGGAACAAACGAAATACGCGTGAAAATGTTGTTGTTTCTCCTCTCGGGCACGCGTTCGCATCGCGAGGGATAGAGACAGCGACAACTGTGCAACATTGTTGCGTTCGCGAGGGACACTCCTCTTAACTACCCTTGTTAGATGAGCATACATTTTTTACTCTCGGAAATCCGGGATGAAATTTTTTTGATCCTCTTCATCCTCTGATGTCTGTCCGAACCCCTTTGCAATATTGTGTACCCTTTTCGCGCTTGAGTGAGCCCACACAATCTCTTCTAAGCTCACTTATCTGATGTAGTATATTATACAGTCTGCATGTTGCAGTGAGTAATAAACTTTTTGGAAAGAAAAAAACCAACAAAGTCTAAGATTGAACTGTTTTTAAATTAAACCGTAGCTTAGCTATACACCTACATCATATACCTCCAATAACTTAAATAGAAGTCGATCTTGCACGAAGCAAATCGAAGTGTAATAAATCATGTGGCTAAGATGGTGTGAGCACTGCAGCTCAGACTACTTCTCCCATGGAGAATAGCCATGACTTCTCCATAATGATCACCAAACTATTAAACAATATTCTTCGTTCTGCTTATATCCCAAATAACTGTTGACATTTTAATATAATTCTTCTGCACAAAAAAGGAGACTAATCGGACATAAATAATTACAGGCCCATCTGTTTAATTTCACATGTTTATAAAACTTGTATTAAAATAAAGAAAATGGCGCAGCTAGTGAATTAGATAAGCAACAACCTCCTGCGCAAGCAGACTTTCGTCCCACATTTTCTACTACAGACTACTTACACACTGTCAACCAATTTATAGAAAAACACCAAGAATTCAATCCTTTGACAGCATTACACATTATGCCGTATTTAACTCTAGTAATCCGGTTATAGAATAGGCGATCAACAGGGAGCATTCCGGCGAAAGCAGATAGGTAGGTAACAATTTGAGCTTAACTCGAAATTCGGAAACGTGGTCATATTTGCGTAAACCAAAAATGAACCTTATACAAAATTTTTGAAGGCGCTCAAGTTTATCAAGTTGGTTTTCTTTGAGATCAAGATGACGCTGACATCAGCATAATCAAGGACGGGAAGAAAGAGTGATTGTAGTCTTTTTGATCCCGCAGCAGATGCAAACAGTTTTCGGCTCACTTCTTGTAGCGGAGCAGACCAAGAAAGATTTCTATCTATAAATATCCCCAAGTTCTTCACTTTATCCATGAAAGGTACTAAAATATTATTTAAAAAAAAACTTGGGGAAGTGCTGACCAGTCAATCCTAGAGATGGTTCTAAAGCTACCAACTAGTCCATGGGCGGCGATGACTACTTACCATCAGGTAGCTCGCCTGCTCGTTTCCGGAGTTATCCCATAAGAAAAGCATTAATGAACTTATTTATGAAATATACTTACATTTGTTTCCTAATTCCGACTGTTTAAAAAAAGTTAAGGGTATTACATTGCCGAATGACCTTGAGGATTCGGGTTTTTGTGCTAGTATTTGTTAGTTCAGCGCCATCTATCGACATTCGATCGTACTCAATAAAAGGAACTGAAGATTAAGCAAGAATACAGATATGTCGCAGTGTCGTCATCGTATTTACCTATTTTATTCGTTCTCTGAAAGATTTAAGACATTTGGTCCTCTAGATAAAAGTCTTGTACGAGTTACCTACATCTATAATTATTATAGGTAATTCTTGATTATTTTGAAATAAGGGATACGTACACCTTTCTACATATTACTTTAGTACCTAATGAAAATAACTAGGGTGAACTGGCTTTAAACATTTATTTATATTTACATATAATTGAATACGGGTGCCACTATAATTATGATATATTCTGAGGGTCTGATGATGATCAAGGAAGTGCTTATAGGTTCTCAGAAACGGAGATAGCTAGGATGAGCTGGCTTTCAACATTCATCTAATTGAGTGTGGGTGCTACTACATGATACATTCTGAGGGTTTGATGATGATCAAGTAAGTGCTTATAGGTTCTCAGAAACGGAGATAGCTAGGATGAGCTGGCTTTCAACATTCATCAAATTGAGTACGGGTACATTATTCACTTTACTTTTTGGAACGAAGTTCCTTATAGCGCGTTGCGAAAGGGGGCTAGACGAAAAAAAACGATACATAAAAGTGTAACGACATGCATGTTTGTTTCTCGTTACAGAGAAAAAAACATGCAAACAAACATGCATGAAATGCAGAAAGTTTCGAAAGTCGAAGTCGAAGTCGAAGTCGAAGTCGAAAGTCGAACTCAAAGTCGAAGTCGAAGTAGATATGGGTGTCAATTTCAGGGTTTATCGGGATGCTAATTACGAAAATGACATTAATTTTGAAATCCAAGATGGCGGACATTATTTTCTTTATAAATTGATATGGGTGTCAATTTCAAGGTTTATCGGGATGCTTATTACGAAAATGACATTAATTTTGAAATCCAAGATGGCGGACATTATTTTTCTTTATAAATTGATATGGGTGTCAATTTCAAGGTTTATCGGGATTCTCATTACGAAAATGACATTAATTTTGAAATCCAAGATGGCGGACATTATTTTTCTTTATAAATTGTTATGGGTGTTAATTTCAAAGTTTATCGGGATGCTAATTACAAAAATGACATTAATTTTAAAATCCATGATAGCGGACATTATTTTACTAAATATTGATATGGGTGTCAATTTCAAGGATTATCGGGATGCTAATTACGAAAATGATATTAATTTTGATTTTGATTTTGATATTAATTGACAACCATATCAATTTATGTACCTATTTAGAAAAATAATGTCCACCATCTTAGATTCCAAAATTAATATCATTTTCGTAATTAGCATCCCGATAATCCTTGAAATTGACACCCATATCAATATTTAGTAAAATAATGTCCGCTATCTTGGATTTTAAAATTAATGTCATTTTTGTAATTAGCATCCCGATAAACTTTGAAATTAACACCCATCATCATCACCTGTCATCATCAGTACCCCAAGATACCTCGAAATGGACACCCATATCAATTTATTTAAATGATGTGCGCCATCTTGGATTTTAAAATACGTCTCGATAAAGAAGGGAATAACGACTTTTGGTGACATGAAAATACGCAACTCCTATTGACCTGGTCTCGCATTGTAGGGGAAATAGGGGAGCATTGGGCAGTCGGGAGGTTCGGGCACCACCTTGTAAGTCGGGTCGTATGAAAGGTACTCAATTTTGTATACTGTGGTAGTTTAGCTTACTAACTGGCAACACCGCTCAGGCTAATGTCATCTGCCATTTTGATTAGTTGTCAGTGTCACATGGTGTCGACCGTTTCGTGCGTGGAAAAGTAAATATTTTGATGTGATTTCGAAGGAAATAACAACGTGATCTGCGTAAAGCCGTAAGTTTCTGTATTTTCATCTAGTTATGTGTTTACGAAAGCTAATATTAAAGTATAAATTAAGGTAAAACATTAGACTACAAAAAACATATTTGAATTTATTTGTGAAATGAAGGGGTGCTCCCCGCATTGAGCACTAATTTTAAAGGGAGGTTTGGGCATGCCAATGCTCCCGCCACTATTGTTTGTTTCGGCAATCGCTGTAAAAAGTAAGTTCTGTTAAAAGAAAATTATTTCGACGGGTTTAAATTGCGTGTAAATATTCAATTTGAATACTAAATACTTTTGATGTTTTATTATTGTTTGTGTTACTAATTATTATATTATTTTTTCTATAAAAATGCCGTTTGAATTTAAAAAGAAAAATAAGCGACGCGAAATCCCTAAAGAAATAATATTACGTGCCATAGAAGACATTACAAAGGGAGCAAAAATTAAAGCGACTGCAAATAAACCCAAACCCAAACCTCCCATTGAGGTGTCCAAACCTCCCGACCATTGGGAGGTTTGGGCACTTTTGACAGTATTCAGAAAATCTCTTGCAATTTTGAGACTGATTATAATTGTATAAGTGTTCTTCGTTATAATTGAAGCCAAATATATGTGCTACTAATATAAGGAGTAAAAAGTAGATTTTGTTAAAAAAATGCATTTTTATTAAGGCTTACGTAAAAAAGTGCCCAATGCTCCCCTATCTCCCCTAAAGACTTTCCGTACAATAAACGGTCATTTTGTACTGGTGATTATGTATTGCTTGTTAAACCTAGGCATCCAGTATAAGCTGACCTCGCATTGTATAGACTGTCCGTACAATAAAAGGTCAGCTTACTTACGAGGTCAGATAAACTAGTATCTCAGTCGGTACCTACTTAGGTACTCCGACGTTCATTCAAACTTTGGATAACATGATTATTATGTATAATCCGAATTAAAATGATTAAAAAAGATTTTCGGCATTTAGAGCCAGACAAAGGAGTGCGCCCGTAGATTTCATTACGCTATGGTTAGTCTATGATAATGATCAAGAACAAAAACAAAATTATAAACTACTTTAAATATATTTACAAACTTAATTTCTACGTAATATTTATATTTGTACTATTAACGATATTGCTTAATTCAAAAATCATCACTTTTGTAATTTATTTGCAAACAATAACGCACGTACAGCCCACCCGTCGCAAGAGTCGTCGAGACACTGATATTCGCGTCCTGAGTATGCATCACGGGCATTGCGGGGGTGCTTCACGGGGGGCGCTAGTGAAGTTTCAGGTTTTTCTTTATTATGTAAAAATATTCAAAGAAATAGGAAAAATTAAACAATACAAGTTGTTAAGTGTGTCATTACAAATTTTTTGGTAAACAATTTACGACAAACTATTAAGCGGTTAAAGAGACAAAATGCAATTTAGTTTGAAAAAGGACTATTTTCTTCGATTTATTTTAAAAAAATGGGGCAATTTTATGAAAAAATTAAACAATACAATTTATTTGTGATTGTGTGACCTTAATTATAACATAATATATTTTTTATATGGCAAAGGCACATAAGGATTCATCTAGAAACTTCTTTAAACCTAGGGTGTTTTTGGGATTTGAGCGATGTAATACCCTTAATCAGAAATTACAAATACTAAAAGCAGCGCACAAAAAGCTGACCCTATTCCTCGATATCAATTTCTACATAGCAGCAAAGAGGATTATTTAATAGACGCCGACGGGGTTTGCCTGTAGAGGGGTATCGAAGTGTCTTTTGCGAGCATGCACTGGGACGAGTGTACACTGTTTATCCAAGTAAAAGTGTATTCTATTATATGCGCTTTTTACTACACACAGTCTGCGGAGCCACTTCGTACACATATTATTTTAAGACTATTAATGGCGTTGAGCATTCTGCCTTTCACGGAACTAGAGCGCGCTGATGGGGTTAGTGTGGCAGAGTCTGATGAGCGTGTTATTAATCGTCGCCTTTGCTTGCTTCAAGATATTGTTACTTCAATAAATGCCCTTTGAATCTTGCCTCCCAGAGCCGCAAAAACCACTTTAGGTCGGTAAGTTCAATTCAATTCAATTCTTTATTGCGTTCCATAATGTAGGTATACAGGTGGTCAACTTATCTATTGGAACAATAATTATGGACCCTGTCGGGCACAGCAGCTTAGGTAGGAGAGAGGAAGGAACTGATAATCCTACTTCCTATCCTATCCTACTTCCTACTTCCTATCCTATCCTATCCTACTTCCTACTTCCTATCCTATCCTACTTCCTACTAATATTATAAATGTGAAAGTTTGTGAGGATGGATGGATGGATGGATGGATGGATGGATGTTTGTTACTCTTTCACGCAAAAACTACTGAACGGATTGTGATGAAACTTTACAGTATTATTGTTTATACATCAGAATAACATAATATATAGGCTTTAAATTATAACGATATTTTGGGAAATTCCCACGGGATTGGGGAAAAACTATTCCACGCGGACTAAGTCGCGGGCAAAAGCTAGTAATTTATATAATTAATAATTGTTTTATTTTAATTTTCCCATAGTATAATATCGTGTTTTCGTATTGTATTATATTTTTTTATTTAATTTAATTTTATAGTCTTCATATATTTAAGTCATTGTATTATTTTTATTAAATTGTATTTTTATTATTTGTAATTGTAGTGTAATTTTTTATGTTTATTTTATTAAAATGTTTCTATCTAATTTTATTTTTTTAATTGAATTTGTTATTTGTATTTTTAAAATTATTTTAATACCATTTAGGTGTAATTATATTATATTTAAGTGGCATTTATAAGTTTAATATCTGACATTAGTATATATTATATAAGATAAATCTTTATATTATTTCTTATTTATCATCAAGATTATCTTTTACGCTGTAGTAGCTTTTTTTAACAGAAATTGTTTTATTTTATTAACAAATATATGAAATTTATTTTCTTTTTTTATTATGTTTGGTAATTTATTGTATATTTTATAGACATGACGAAGGGACCTGAGGAGTGCATTTCTAAACGAAAGATTTAATCTATTTGTGTGTCGGAGTAAAATTTTGGTTTGTTTATTTTCACGTTTACTGTAAAATTCAGGGTGTTTACGGACGAATTTACACATTTCTAAAATATATATACAAGGGAGAGTCAATATTTTTTGTTATTGAAAATGCGGTTTACAAGTGTCCATTTCTTCTATGTTTACTAGAATTCTTATTAGTTTTTTCTGTAGGGTGAAGATAGTTGGTGCATCTGTGCTATTACCCCATAATATCACACCGTAGCTGAGCCAAGAGTAGGCATAGGCGTAGTACGTGACGAGTGCTGTTGGTAAATCTGTTGTTATTTTGACTTCGCGTAAGGCATATGAAAATTTAGATAGTTTTGCTCTAACTTTTTTTATATGTGGTTTCCAATTTATATATTTGTCTATTGTTAATCCAAGCAAAGTAAAATCGTTGACAACTTCCAAGTTTTGCCCTTTAAAGATAAAATTGATATTTAGTTGTGGTTTTTGGCGAGGGTGAAAAGATATTAGTTTAGTTTTTGTAAAATTTACTTCAAGGTTATGTTCACTCATCCAGTCTACTGTTTTGGTGAGGATAGTATTTATATTTTCGTTTAGATTTAAATTGGTTTTACCTGGAACAAGTAAGGAAATGTCATCCGCAAATAAGACGCATGTTCTGTCTATTGTTTCAGGCAGATCGTTTATATAAACAAGGAATAATAGGCATCCTATCACACTGCCCTGACGAATTGAGGCGTTTATGTCCTTTGTTTCAGATCTGATCTTTTCTATTTCATTAGTTTTTTTATTGAAAAATTCTAACTCTACTTGTTGTTGTCTACCCGTTAAGTATGATTTCAGCCATTCATGAGCTTTTCCGCGTATACCTATTCCATATAATTTATCTAGTAATATTCTAAATTGCACTTTATCATAGGCTTTGGTCATATCTAATAAAATGCCTATTGCATACTGTTTGTTGTTTATAATATTCAGGGCTTCTTGGATATAGATAAATAGATAGATAGATAGAATATTCTTTATTGCACACCAAAAAATATTGTTAAGTACAATTTATAAAACATAAAATGGCACAATGGGCGGTCTTATCGCTAAAAGCGATATAAACTTATGATAATAAATAAGTACATATTGTTGTGCCCTAGCAGGGTCATGTATGAAACATCTACATTTTTGTAACACCTTTGTACTACATGAATGCAATAAATATATGATTATGATTATGATTATAGCGATCTCTTACAGACAACCTTTGGATGGACTCAAAAGAAAGGTAAGGTGATAACTGGGTAGTCTGGCGTACATAAAATAAACTGAAATACTTAGATTAAATTATTTTTAAATTAGCATGATATAAATACATAATATACGTTACATAGATCATTTATATAATATAGATACATTGTATGTATATAATATATAAATATATAATTATATAGGTAGATATATACAGTTTATTTATAAGGACATATCAATGAATATGGCATAATTAGACATAGTTATACAATTTATTGCAGGAAAATATATGTATTTGAACAAGGAGAATATAGGTATCAGCTATAGCGACAGATAATGCTCCTTCACCAATCTTTTGAATATTGCCAGTGATTGTGCGCGTGTCACTGACACGGGCAAAGCATTCCAAAGCCGTACAGCTTGAACAGAAAAGGAATTGTCCAGGAAAATTGTGGAGTGCATTGGCATCTCAAGTCTCAAGTTTTCCGATGATCTTAGATATCTCGTATGCGTGTCATGGAGGAACTGAAAACGTTCTTTAAGATAAGATGGAGATAGAGGATTAAACAGAACACTGTAGAGAAGGGACAATATATGGGAATTCCGGCGAAGGCGTATCGGAAGCCACTTGAGTTTGATATAGTTGTATACTGCTAAGGTTGTAGATCTGTTCTTGCGGAAACCGTTTTGGCAATTATCAAATATTTTATATTTTTCGCAAAATGAATAAATTCGGTTGGTCATTTTTGTTTTTAATTTTTTTTAATAATGTGTTTACTTCACGAGGGTGGATTGGGCTTAGAAACATTGTATTTTCGGTGGGGTCAACATGGACAGTGTTAGGTTTTTTACAAGGTACGTTGGTGGTCGTCTCTCCGATTGATGCAAAAATTTTATTAAAATAGTTTGCTAGCTGTTTAGAATTTTTCGTGAGATTGTTATTTATATTTAATTTAATGTTATCTTTATCTTTTTTAATATTTTGTTCGTTCGCTCTTTTATAATATTCCACATGGTTTTTACTTTATTTTCTGATTTTATTATTTTGTTCTTATAATATAGTTTGTAACTACGGTCTTTTTTAATATTTTTTCATAAGATTTATAGTATTTTGTGATTATTGGATTGTTTGCTTTTAGCGAGAGTATTTTTAGAAGTCTTTTATTTTTGCAAGATAGTTTGATTCCTAATGATAACCAGTAATTTTTGTTTTGCGGTTTAATTTTTATTTTTCGTACAGGTATACACTCGTTTTAAATTTTATATAGTAAATCATTAAATAACATATTTCATGATTTACTATATAAAATTTAATGTAATTTTCACTTATATTTTGATGTTTTAAGAAGATATCATGCCAATTTATGGTGTTAAGATTAGATTTAAATTTTTGCATTTGCATTTTGCGTTTATATATTTTAAAATTAGGTTAAGTTGCTTTATAAATACATTTTCCTGTCTTCTATTCCAGTACATGGTTATTAACATTATATTTTCAATAGGTAGTTCACACGCACACACTTCTAAAACATACTCTATAGACATGTCCGATATCTCTTTTATTTCTTTGTGGTTGATTTCTTCTTGCAGCTAGATGCACACGCCGCCGCCTGTCCGGTTGATCTGAGAGTAAGAAGATGCAAATTTATAGCCCGAGATTTGTATTGTATTTATTTTTTCAGGTGACAGCCAGGATTCGGATAAGCATATTGCTTTGTAGATTGGTTTCTGAACTATGAAGGCTTCTAAGATATCTTGTTTATTATATAAACTCTGTATGTTTTGGTATAATATTTTAAATCGCAGGTCTGTATTTTCGAAAGGAATGATTTGATTGATTAAGAGTGTCTTCGCTTGGTCGTTATTGTTGTTATTTTTTTCTGTTCTCTGGTTTTCTTTTAGTTCGTTGTTTCTGTAGTTGTGTTGTTTTTTTTTTCTGTTTCGTATTTCATATTAACTATTTTTCCCTCTATATATAGTTGGTTCTGTTTAATTATGGCATGGAGGCCTTTCTTCCTTGCTTTTTTTAATTCTTCTCGCAGTAGCTGTCTTTCTTTACGTGCGTTTTCATCTAAAAAGTCTGATATAGATAATTTGGTTCCTTGAAAATATTTACCATTATTTATTATGTACTTAACCATTCTTTTACTCAATAATTCTATAAACAACGGCCGGTTGTTGTTGTTCCTTTTGCCGATTCTATATACGTCCTCTATATAGCCCATAAGGTCTACTTTCATGGTATCTCGGAATAGCTCTAAGTCTCCTGTGAAGGTCATATTCAGGCTCTTTATAGTATTCGGCAAATCCATAGAGTACATTTTTTTTGGAGATGCTTTCATTGCAATACATTCCAGGAAGTATAGTTTTAGTTGACAAGTCTTTTATTTCCTTTTTCAGTCTTTCATTCTCTATTTTAATACTTTGTATTTCTAGATTTATTTGTATTATGTCCTCTTTTCTTTGTTCATTTTCTTTTGTTAGGGTATCCGTTTTTTGTTCAAATTCAACTCTTAGTTGATTGATGGCTTTTTTTATTTCAATCTGTATTGTATTTCTTAACTCTGATATAATTAATTTATTATTCTCTTGAAGCCGTTGTATTATTAATTCGTTTAGGTTATTAAGTGTTAATTCGGATGGTGTGTTGGTTTGTAGTTCTCCGTCGGTGTTTAGAGTATCACCTAGTAGGCTAAGGTTTTCCGAGGTAACGGTGTCGTTTCTTGTATTTGTTGTTCTTTTTCTGATTGTTATATTGTTTTTATCTGAGGGTGTAATAACTTTTAGGGTATTTTCAGGATAATGAGGGCGTATAGGTGTATTTGAGTTGTCTACTTTAGGCATTTTGCAACGGCAAGTTCCATCCGTTCCAAGTTAGTCAGAGTATGTTACAAATTACAGTTATTCTACGATTACGGAAATTGTAAACAATAATATCGAGACACTTACCGATAAAGAAATATTAAGAAGTGTCAATGAACAGGACAGTGAAACATTTTTCCCGGACGCCCTTGGTGGTACAGGAAAAACCTTTTTGACTCGACTATGCGATCTAAAGGGCGAAGACAAGGAAGAAGGAAAGATTGCACTAGCTGTTGCCTTTTCGGGGATTACTGCCACTTTACTCCCTGGAGGTAAAACTGCCCACACTGTTTAAGATACTCTTCGACCTTGATATAGACGCAGAGTGCAGCCTAATCGTTTGGAATGAGTGTTCGCGGGCGCTAAAGACCACAGGCCTTGGATGACGAAAATTGCTCTCTGTAAGACATCCGACGAAACGATCACATCATGGGAAGGTTTACTGTTTCATTTTATTCAGACTCTATCCGTTATAACCCGAAGAACTGGAGTTGATGAGCTGAGCGCATGTCTCAAATGTTCCATGCTCTGGCCCCGGGTATAGAAATTGAGTCTGATGCGGAACATGAGGACTCACTTAAGTGGCAACCTCCACCCACAATAATTTCTGAACGTTTTATTTAAAATTCGACAAAAATTCATTTCTCGAATCGAATGAGCAGCACCTTTGTAAAGCCATACCAGCAAACCTTTGTAAGATTGTTGCTTCGGTAGAGGAACTCATTCATTTCGTTTATAGAGATTTATCTCAACTATTTTTTTTTTTTTCATTCTTCTTTTCCATTTTTATCCCATTTCAATTTTAACGTGGGCAGTATCTCCCGAGCGTATGTTTCGCTATGAACATAAGCATTAAGCAAGTAGCAAGGTCAGACACTTCAAGGCGCCGATGTCGTCCTCAGCAAAATCTGTTTTTCACACGGCAACTTATATTGTGTTGCTTGCTCACTGGCCACTATCTCAGATAATATGTTTGTGATGGTTTCTATTGGTGGAATATGAAATTAAACGCTGTTTATCTACCCGTTCTAAATTCATTTTATTGGGTTTTAATTCTCAACTCTATCTGAAAAAATGTATACCTACTTGATTATAAATTCCACGAGTATAAAGTGGCGATCAAAAGTTGTTTATGAACAAATGATTTTTTCAAATAATTAAATTATTGGTATTTTCATCTAACAAAGGTCGCATTGATTAGCCTAATATCATACAGATAAAATAAAATTGAAATCGATACCTTCAGTAGATTCGAAAGTTGATTCAATCGTGTATAGGTACATTATATGTAGCTTAATAAATTAATTTACTGTGTTTTTTGTGTATGTAGCAGTTTAAGGGTAATCATGATTTCGGAAGTTTGTTTATGAAAGATGATTAATTCCATAGTATTTTCAAAGTTAACAAAACTAATCAGAAATTACAAATACTAAATTTGTAATTTCTGTAATTTCTTTCGACTTCAAATTTTTATGTAATCAAGCTACATAATATATTGTTGTAAGATTTGTATTACAGTAATCGGTTGAGATAAAGCTTTAAAATAATAAACAGCGCCACATATAATTTTATTCCAGAACAACCTGAACTCCGGAAAATATTAAATTTAAATTTCTGGGAATAAGTTATTTTCTACGGTAAAATGTAGCCTATGTTTTAAGTTAGACCTGTAGCGATACATCGGTGAAAACTGCAGTCAATTTCAAGCCATAGTTTTTGCGTGATGCGGGTACAAACATACGGACAGACAGACAGACAAAAATTCTAAAAATTGTTATTTTGGCTTCTGTTGCTTTAATAAAGACCCTCTGTGTTATTTTTTCTTCAATACCTTCAATGTACAGACATCGGCCTGTTACAATTTTATTATATGTTGAGATAAAAATATTAATAAATGGACCGATCTAACCGATTTCATATTTACTCTGTTCTGTTTCCGACACAGCATGTTACGCTGCGTGTGCTGCATCTTTGTTGTTTATATGTAGCTTTGGTAATTCAATTTTTGTATTTGTATAATAAACTCTAGTGCCTAAATTCTATTATCGGTGGGTAAGAGACTTTAAAAAAAAGTTATAATAAAAATGTTCTTAACTGAGATGTCGGCGTTTGTTGCCACATTTACCAAACGGTACAATTATGTTAGTGAGTCACGTATTGGCTCTTGTTTAGTGCAATAACATTTCTTTTATATAATTATTTTGGTGGAAACTCTGCCCTCAATATGTCACATATGGTTTTGTATTCCATTCCATCGCATCCTCATAGATATGCGCGTAATATTGACGCTAAGTCACTTTCCCTTCATTTATTCAAGGCTGCTATCAATTTAAATTGAATTAAAAATTCGTCTTCCTAAACACGAATTATCTATACCCGAAGAGAATTACTTAACACTACTTAAGAATTTTGGAGTAATTCCTACAATCATCAACTCTGCGGTACATGGAGCAAAATAATATTTTAATTATTAAACTTCTTTTCTCGTTCCTTTAATATTACGTTATATTGCGGGCAAAAATAGCTCGTGGGATTAATAAACAGGTTGATTCAAATGGCGCTTTTCAGTAAAGATCTGATGATGGTAAATCTTCATGGCCTAAAAGGAAATACCCATCTTTTAGATTAAGGGTTAAAACTCATCATTATCCTATGGGGCAATACCAATATTTTGGCCTATGTGGATATAATAATATTTTGCCTGTGGGGCCTTTGTTGCAAGACCCATCTTTCCATTTATGAAACACTACACTTTTTTTTGGGAAACCAAACTTATAACCTATATGCCTTTTCTATTATTCAGGAAGAATAAAATAAGCAGGTAATATTGTAATTCAGGAATATATCATAATCTATATACTCACATACATTATATATACGGATAACTCGCCAATCTTCTCCAGAGAGTGATCTTGTTCCTGTTGAAGTTACTCCTACATTTTAACGATGAACTTCAGTAGTTAAAGACACGGATCTTCTTCAACAAAGTTAGTTTAAACTTTGTTCAAGCTATCACAAATTAACTGCAGGGGTTACATAAAGAGACAATCGGGGCAGTGGGGTGAGTTGGATATCTCGTAAGCGTCTCAGTGACCCCGCGGGGCAGAGGTAAATGCAAATGCATTACTTAGAACTTCAAGGAAAAGTGTAAGGGTTACCATGTTTTAAGAAGGGAAGACAAATCTACAGATTATTGTTTTTTTTTATCACAGATAGGCTTGCGCTTGACCACAACTCGCCTGATGTTAAGCAACGAAGTGGTCTACGATGGAGCGCGCTTGCCTAGAAGAATGATGAGTTAAAATAATCAATATAACGCTATAAAATCCGTAAAAAGTAGTTTTATTTCAATATCTAGAAGAAACCTATCCACCCTCGTCTTAAAGACTCCCAAATTGTAGGTCTCGGGGAACAAAGACTCTACCAGAGAGTGAAGCAGATTTTCAGACATTTTAGCCGATATCTAAAAGAAACTTGACTACCTAATTAGGCTATAGGTCCTCAGCGCGACGGCTACGCTATAGAAGCCCAATTCAATTTGCGGTCAGTGGATACGAAACGGGGCACTATGAAAAAAAGACTTAGAAAAATTTACTTACTAAAATCCTTCGCCTCATCAAGCCTTCGGGACCCGGTGGGATGTGGGAGTAGTAGGGTGGGGGAACACCATGGCACACCTCAAGGGCATTGACCTTGACCTCAAGGTCATTGACTTTGAGGTCAAGGTCAAATTTCTGAAGGTCAAAATCAGCTATTCTCCTGAGGTTACCAACCTTGACGTCACTGTCTTTGACTTTGAGGTCAAGGTCAAAATTCCTAAAGTCAAAATCCGCGATTCTTCTAAGGTCACTGACCTTGCCCTCATGGTCCTTGACCTTTAGATCAAGGTTAGAATTCCGAAAACCAAGATCCGTCTCCGATCTCAGGAGCAGTAACAGGTCAATATTCATGGTGTCCTTGAGGTCAAGGTCAAATGACATTAGGGTCAAGAACAAGTGACTTTGAGGTCAAGGTCAAGTGATTCCGAAGGTCATATTGACGGAGCACCTCTTCGCGGGGCTCCTACTTCTGGGTGGTTATTAATCTAACCTATCCGAGTCGGGATGCCCCAAGTTTCGAGCTCGCTACGCTCGCTGAATTCTCCTAGTACAGGAACATTGAATTTTGTAACCGATCCCTTAGCCTTCGACATCGTTTTTACGACAAACTGTTGCTCGGAGACAAAAATCACCCAGATGCTTTTCGCCATATTTTTGGGTGTTCTATACGAAAGAATCACGACAACAACGATTTGAAAAACAAAAAAAAAAAATTTTTCTGTCCCTGACGCCTTTATAATAGAAACCGTTCGACATCGCTTTTACGACAAACGGTTGGTCGGAGACAAACATCACCTAGATGCTTTTCGCCTTACTTTTAGGTGTTCTATACGATAGAATCGAGAAAATAATCAATTTATGAAAAAAATAAATATGAAAAAGTCCTTTTCCCTCAGTGCCCCGTTACGTATACTCCAACCCAATTAGCAATTTGATTTCAATTTCCAGGTCTGGTAAAGTGTTATTGGGATTTTTTTAACTCTCAGTACCAGCTCGGAGTTCGGAATTGTGTACAGTTAGTGGCTAAACATACCGGGGAAATGGGGGCTACATTAGTATACCTCTGCCTAACCATTCGGGGAATACAGGTGTGATGGGATGGTATGCATCTAAGATAAATATTTTATTATTGTGTATTGTTTTAGGATCAGAATTCTACTTTTGATTTTGTCTGGGTCGGTTCCATCGACTTACCAATTATTCTGAGGCCTACCAGAGCGAGGCAAACCCTGCATCACATCTCGACGGCTTTTGAATTTTTTTGATAAAGTCGATTCACCTTCACGTTCGCCTTCTGTAACATTTCCAGTGACTCCAAATACGAAATTCCATTGGCGATGCAAAATTCCAGACAAACTATCATATGTTCGATGTTTTTGTCCATTATGAAATTCGAAATACACACTAAATATGATATAACTAAAATCAGCTCTGTGTTTAATATAAAAACAGATGCAACTCAAACTGCGCGCAAAAATGGAAAAAGGTTGTGCCAATCTAACAACAACAAAAAAAGATGTGAATTTGGAACCATAAACAAATCATCCATTCCCAATACTTTCTTGACTGATGTATATAGTTCTAACCTAACCTAACCCAAATGATTCACCAACAAAAGAAAAGAAGAAACGTTGTCGGTCTGTATGTTTGTACACGCATCAAGCTAGAACCTCTGCATGAAATTGGATGAGGTTTTCACATTTGTATTGCTGTAAAATCTGGTGCGTGTTTTATGTTGATACGCCACCTAGAAGTATATAAGTGTTATTAAGTCCTTTTGGGTGAAACCGCGAGCATCGGCTAGTTTATAATTTAAAATTATTTAAGTCAACACCGCTCATGTGTGGAGCCCTTATCTGTCCTTACGTTGGAATTAAATAATTAGTTTTTATGTTTAATTAATGTCCATACTAAGTATATGATAAATGTTTTAATAGAGAAAATAGAATTCTGGAACGAACACTACAATAGTTAATACTGAAATAAGACTTTTAGAATTTTAGACTGGTCTTTTCTTCTTACTAAAGTAGGTACATATATTATTATGTAATGAAGATATGGATTTTCTAGAGGAAGAAAATACGATCTCAGGCAGGAGTCGAACTTGCGTTGCACTGGTTTAGTACGCCGGCCGCTTTAGGTATTAAGTTATCGACCGACGTGATACAGAATGTCTCTTCCACATTTGCAATATGTCTTAAAGTGATGTCAGCAGCCTTGACTTGAACATGACACTTACCCTTATTTAACGCCAAAATAATATTTTGACATTTGTTGCATGGTAACAAGCAAGGCTGGCGACGTGAGGATCTGGGTTTGATTACAATGAAGTGCAAAGTGTCATTGGATTTTCTATTAAAAAATTACATTATCAGCTCAGAGCTCCATTTTGTGTATATGACGTCAAGTTATAGTTATAATATTATTGTTGTTCAACACTGAGGTTAAATTAATTAGATATAATAAGTACTAGGATAAGGAAATGTAGGTACGGTGTTTACTGGAGATTACTGATTATTACTATAATTATTTCCTTTTTTAATTTTATGAAATAGGTATATGTTTACATTTTCAAATATTTTTAACATACCAGCGAAGTGTGGGTGTACATTAGTACACCTCTGCCTAACCCTTCGGGTAATACAGGCGTGATGGTATGTTTAAATATTTTTTATAAAAATACAAGAGAATATCAATATTTAAAAACCGGCGGTTAGGACTTTAGCGAAAGAAACCTAATAATACGGGCCGTGTCCTGTATCAAGCCCTTGATCAAACCAATCAACGAGAGCCTCCTTAGGCGGTCCGTATTAGGTTGATACCTCTATAAGTCCATACATTACTGAAAGTAAAGGTCTTGACAGGCGGACTTTTCTTCTGTGTATATCATGAGTTCGTTTACAAACAAACTTACACAAACATTCAGACCCGGAACAACACCATGAATTATATGCAAGTTGCGCGGTGAATATGCTTGCGCTTTCAGGATTTTTTTCCACGTAGTTAGTTACGTGTAGAGCACCAGGTCAAAGTAACAAGAAGTAAATTAATTACAATTAAAACATAACTTAACACTCAGTCACGCCTTGGCACACAGGAGGTGTACTTGATGGACTCCTACACTTCTCTGGTGTGTTTAGATTCTATTTAGGTAATAGAGGACGAACCTATTTCTCTTAATCGAACAAATCCATACTCCGAGTTGCTACTGAGAATTTAATAGAAAAGTTCGCTAACACTTTGGTCGACTTGGGAATCGAATAGGGAGTTTACAACAATTCATACCGTTATCATTATTTCAATTATTGGGCGTTGTGGTCGCATGCAATACGGTGGCTGGCGACCGCCCGCCTGAGTATAAGTTGGTTACGTCGGCGAAGGGAAACTCTCTCGTCACTTGAGATCGATGCAACTGCAGCCTCCAGGATAGAATAGAATAGAATATAAGTAAGTAAGGCAGTAGGAGTGTCGGGCGTCCAGCAGCAAGATGGGTCGACGACATAACTTACGTCGTTGGGCGTACTTGGATGAGAGTGGCACGGGACCATGGTGGATGGCACAAACTTGGGGAGGCCTATACCCAGCAGTGGGTGAAGTCAGGCTGTGGCTGATGATGATGATGAGAATATAAGTTTATCGTTTTCAATTACAGCCATCGTTGTAGTAAATATTAACTTACAAACCAACTATAATACCGTAAGCAAAAGGTTAAAGCGTCAGCTTTTGCTTAAGCTCCCGCTTGGGTCTCCAAGCGCTGGTGTTCAGCTTCAACCCTTGACTCCCGTTTACAACAACGAAAACTAAGGACTTAGGTTTTAGATATAATTCATAAACGAACTTAAACGGCTAACGTGTTGATCATACGTTACACTTATTATATATGTATATAAAGAAATAAACCGCAAGATATATAATATTATGCTAACACAAATACAAATATGGATGTGGCTCCTGGCTAAGCGATGTAGACTCGAATTAATTAATTGAATAAATGGAAAATATTGAAATGGCAGCATTAATCTATGTCTTAAACTAAATAAGTATGAATCTTCAGGTCCAAGGTTGTCCGGGTTCCAGCGTTGTTAGGTGGAGCTGAGCGACGATTCAGTGGGTGTGTTGTTGCCCTGGCTCTAACATCGCAAATGTTCTTTTACAGCACAAAAAACCAAAAAACAACTAGATCCTTAATCATTTCTAAACGTTAACCTTGCTTGGCAAAGTTCATGATTCTAGGACAAAGGGAAGTACCCTGTAGGTTTTGATTTACTTGAGTTTGAATAGTAGACATATGTCCGTATTATTTTATTTTGTTGACTTAGTTCTTTACAGCTCATTTGGGGCATAGACTTAGTATTTGATATTAATTTCAACTTGCTTGCAACTCATACCTCCATAGGTTTCTGAGAACGACTGAGCGACCTTTATCATACGGAACATTCTTTTTTTTTTTTTCAAGTACGGATCGCTAAGAACTGAACATACATTTCCTAATTTCCATATCTCGCACGAGTATATAAGCGCGGTATTCAGTGCGTAACGTTAATGTGGTTTAATTTTATCAGAAAATTAACGTTTCTTCACGAAAATGTTTAAACTTAGTTTCGCCTTTTTTGTCCTTCAAGCATTTGGTAAGTAACTAATTTAATTATAATATTTACACTGATTGATAGACGACTATACCTACCATTTTCATTTGTAAGACATCGAACTAAAATGCATATTCTTCTTCGTTATTATTTATAAAAATAGTTTATAAACAATTCTAACATAACTGCTCTATTGAGACGGATCCTCCTGTACAAATTGTTATTATAGAAGTAAATTGTAAGGTCAGAATCCTGTATTTTGGCGCCCAAGGCGTGACGATACCCTTTGAGTAAAAATGTACTTTGAATCGAATCAAACTCATCAAGTTATTACATTATCCAATATATACCTACCTATGATATAAAAGCTGGTCCTAAAATTTACCTATAGTCGAAAAAGTAAATAAGTATGCAACAATCGTAGAAAGTAGCGATCTGTAGATTCTGCCTATCCCTGCGGGGAAAAGGTGTTAGTGTATGAATATGTATGTACTCAGACTACTATAGGCTGTTGTCCCATTATCCCCAGTATAGAGTTGTAATTCTTTTGACAATGACCTTTGGCAGACGGCCAAGCGGTCAACCGCCACCCATAGACTGCTTGATAGACCTCTTAGCATTATCTTATCGTTCGAAGAAGACACAACCAAGCCACTGCCTACCGTTAGGAAAAAGGGAGGGAAAGGAGAAAAGGAGAAGGAAGGGGAGGTAGGAACACTCTCCAAACGCAACGCAAAAGCATACATACTGTCACATAATGGTAATATTCTGTGGGAGTGTAGTAGGTACTTCCCCAATCGTGCTGGACTCATTCACGCTGGCCTAGAAACTCGAATACCTCCTAAAAATACTAGTATGATAATTATTATATTGAGTCTGTTTATTGTCTCTCAAAATACAGTGATAATGTATAATGCCATTTAAAGATTTAGATCAGTGTGATATTAAAGGTTACAGAATGTGAAACATTATGTGATATTGTCAGACTTCGACTTTCGACTTTCGACTATATGACGAAAATATAACATTTATTTACTCTTAGGTTACATACTGCAAGTAGCAAGTCTTGCCAGTCTGCCTCCTCCTGAGGAAGGATCACTTCACGACACGCTTAGTACGCGCATTGTGGGAGGAGAGAATGCTGCAGAAAATCTGGCACCCTACCAGGTGTCGCTGAGAAGTTCGACCGATTCACACCGGTGTGGAGGGGCCATTCTGAATAAGCGATGGATACTGACAGCAGCGCATTGCATCAGAGAGTATGTAGTTGTAAACTTTTTCCATGGTTGAAGATCATACTCTTTTTAGTGAGCAGCTAAGTAATAATCACGGTGTACTATCGATCCACGAGGTTATGGTGCGCCTGCCGCAGCTAGGTACTATGGATGGATGATTATTTTATAACTTTGACACCCTCACGGTAAAAGCGGTTAATCTTTATTTAGAAACCCGAAAAGCCTGACAACCAGTTTTTATCCTTAAGATGTCGGTATTGCTTATTAATTAGAAAAATGATTAGCGGACACGCGGCTACACAACGTGCTATACTTTAATATCCAATATTATAAGCTGAAGTTTACGAAACGTGAGGTGTGCGTCTTCTACGCAAAGAGTGTTATTGGGTTTATCCATGAAATTCAGTAGCAGCTCGGAGTGTGGATCGGTGTCCAATTAATGATAATACACTCGCCACCAGTTTACTCCCAGCCCTCGGGCAAATAACCATGATGCTGTCACTATTCAATAATTATTTTTTTTCATATTTCAGGCAAACAAGGGACTCAATAACAGTGGTAGCTGGTACAAACAACCTCAAGCGTGGGGGTGACAAATACAAAGTAGACTCACTCATTTTGAATGAAAACTACAACCGTTCCGCAATCTACAAGGACATTGGCGTCATCAGGTTGCGTGAGGATATCCGGTTCAATGACCGCGTTCAGCCTATACGGCTGCCTGACAAGAATACTGACGCTGGAGTAACAGTCTTGATGACTGGATGGGGGTACCTCAGCGTGAGTTTACTATATTATTGTTGGGTTTATACTTAATTTCCTAGCGTTGACGAAAACAGCAAAGTTGTGTAACTACTGCATTTTAGTTAAAATGTATTTATACCTAACTATTGCAATAACGATTACTTTACGAATACATGACGCCTGTATTCCTCGAAGGGTTAGTCAGAGGTGTATCAATATACACCCATTGTTCGCCTGTAACGTAACTGGGAACAAATCCAAATTCCAAACTTTAAACTGCTCCTGAAATTTTCCTAGAAATATCCAATAACACTATGCTCGACCTGGGAATCAAACTCAGGATCTATAGCATAGCAGTCGCGTTAAGAACCTTTAGACTAATGTAGTCGTGAGCGTGGCTGCTGGCTGTGAGATCCTGGATCGATTCCCACAGATCGCCGGGTTTGTTTTAAGTCCCCAATCGAACCTTACGCTAACCAATGAGACAATCTTACGTTAGATACGCCACGGGGACAACTCTATGGCAACCTTAATAAATTTAAATTTTATTAGTAATTTTGAAAGGAGAATCCCCCTTGCCCCCTATTACATGGGACCTAAACATACCGGCGAACTGTGGGTGTACATTAAGTACACCTCTGCCTAACCTTTCGAGGAATACAGGCGTGATGGTATGTTGAAAGGAAAATCTCTAAATGCCATTTACCTTTACAGGCCCGTGGTGGTGTACCCGACCAACTACAAGCGATCAACCTCACGACCGTGAGCGTGGAGTCATGCCAGAAGACATACGCCTTTCTTGCAGCCAAAAGCCCAGTGGATGGCAGCCAGATATGTACCTACAAAGCCCGTGGCCAGGGAACTTGTATTGTAAGTCATAACTACATTAAGAAATATATGGCTACAAAGGCCAGTTTTGATAAAAAAAAACTGATTCTGTTTATACGAATCTGGCTAAAATTGCTTCGAATTTAGAAAGTGAAAAGTGATGTATTATTCTGTGTATGTATTATTGTATGTGTAGTACTTATGTATTATTCTGACACGATTAGCCTTCAAAATTACTTGCTAATAACATTTAGTTCCTTTTTAATGCTTTGGAACTAAATTAATCATACCTAGCCTCAACTTCCATGGCATAAGCAAGTTCTTAGACATTACAATTCTTAGGTATTGTGAAATTCGGACTTTTGAAAATCGGTAAGTAAGTCTAAATTCAGAATAAAATATTTTTGAGTATTTCGGTGTGCCCCTAGTAACATCACGCTACAACAATTAAGAGAAGTGTCCTTCGCGAGCGTGATATTGTTGTTATTGTTATCACCGTCTCTATCGCTAACGATAGGAACGCGAGCCCCCGAGGTGAAACAACAATAGGTCCTGTACATTTGCAAAATTTCCGCGCGTATTTCTTATGTTCCGAAGTTTGATGATTATTCTTTAAATATAGTTAGTATGTAAAATATTTTTTTTTGTTTATGGATATTAATTATATTGTCCCGGACCTCATGAGTCAAAATGGTTCTGTAGGTATTGATACATGATCTTGAATACCAGCGTGACTTCTGCCTTCACAAGCAGAGAATTATACTTCATAAGCACCGGCAAGAAATTAAAAAAATAGAAATTTAAAAATTATGTTAAATCTGTTCTTGTTAAGAAGGCATATTATAAAATCAAGGACTATGTTGATGATAAAAATGTGTGGTGTCAAAATACAGATGCACTGGTGGTCTCCCTGGCTCCCTGAGGTTACCTAGTCACTCACAATTTTCGTTTGTATTGTTTACTACAACTTTATGTAAACAGGAACTGTAAATGTGAGTACATTGTAGCCACTTATGTCTAAGTAGTTTATAGTTAATATATTTTGATGATGTGTATTATTTCACATATGTTATCTGTTTTAGATTGACATTGAGCTCTCAGATGCTGAGAACCTTATTCTAATTTTAATCCTGACTTCAGGCTAATTATGACATAAACCTCCGATGTACTCACAACCTGTTATCGCCATAGTGTAAAGTGAATAATGTAACATCTTTTATTTTAAAAGAGTGTCCATGGAGTTTCTTGCCGGATTCTTCTCCATAGGATCAACCTTTTGGAACCGTGCAACTAGAGTCAATAACGTTTCATAAACGATTGTAAAAGCTTATTGGAAATAAAAACATTTGATTTGATTTTGATTTGAATAGAGATGTATGGAAAAGGGATAGGGAGGGGTTAGATACACGTGTCTACTGTTCTGTAACGTATTAAGGCGTTTATAGTGTGGAAAATGCCAATGGATCACCAGGGGAGGCCGCAGTGGTAGGTGATATCGACCTCGTACCTATTACCCCTCATTTTCCCCTGCATTTCCCCTCTTTTTGCTCTAGTCCTGACCATGAGCACGAGAGGGGAAGAACTGTGTCATAACTGATTCAGTTAACAGGTCAGTCATATACATGTCTCGTTACAGGGTGACTCCGGCGGTCCACTCGTAACCGACGGCGCTGTAGTTGGCATAGCCAGCTGGGCTATACCCTGTGCGCGGGGCGCTCCTGACGTTTTCTCCAGGGTGTACTACTTCAAAGATTGGATCATGTCTAAAATATCTGATTCTTAATTATATTAAAAATATATTAGTTAAAGGCATTTATATTTTGCCAAAAAATATAAAACTGTAATATTTATAAGTCATTGGCATTGTTAGAAAATATATTGCACCAAGATCAAGATTGTATCAATAAATCTATTTGTCGCTAACTGCGGACTTTCATTGACATTGCATTGGCGAAGAGGATGAAATTTATTTATATTTACTTACGATGTGTGTGGTTTAAAATAATATAATATCTATATTAGTCAGAACCGTTCAATATAAATTTTAAGTCTTTCTTCTTCTTTTGGACTAATTCTTCTAATTCTAACTTAACCAAAGTATTAACAGCAACCTTGTGTACAAACACACTGTCTACATATTGTGGACTGAACACTGGCTCCCAAGATACAGGATGCTGAACTAGTTTGGGAATCAATAACATTACATATTGTAATAAATACAATGACTGTACCTACATATTTTACTAACATTGTATATTAACTAATGAGTCAATAAACATTTTTTTTTTAAATTAAAACAATAATAATTAATGGTACAAAGAGTTACATTTCAATTACGAAAAATTTTAATAAAGTCAAATAACAGGTGATTAATAGATGTACCTTGATTACGGGTTTTACTATGGTATGTCAACACTATAGCTCGGTCAGTTGATTACTCAGATCAAATAAATAGTTAAGATGGAACTTTGCGAACTAAGAAGTGAGGCCGGCCAAAGCTACGCCTTGCCGTGTACAAACACAGTTGCACGCACACACGTATACCTTATGTACCGAAACTACGCCTTATCTTGTCAGTCGAGCTTTCGATAGCTCGACTGTATTTGTATGAATTTAATAGAAAAACCCAATAACACTATGCTTGAGCGTAGCAGTCGCGCTTGGGACCACTAGAATAATGATATGACCATTGGACTGCCAAGTCTTAAGCACAATATTACCTATATTGTGTCATAAGTCTCGAGTTCATATCCAAGATATGTCTCTGAATTATCGTAATCATGTGCGTAATAATAATAATTATCACTCGCTTAAACCAGGGAAGGAAAACATAGTGAGGAGATATGCATGCTTGAGAGATGTTATTGCCGGTTTGTTCAGTCTGCCAGCCCGCAGCCGCAGCAAACTATCGTGAGAGGAGTTAGGCTACCAGGTTTAGACTCGTGCCCAGCACTGTTGCACATTAAATTGAAAGAGAAAAGCAATATACTTAATATCTTTAATTACCGGATACCGGAGAAAAAAAAAATGAAATCACGCCGTCAAAAAAAATTGCTGTTTTTTGTAGTAGGGGAAAAGATACCTACAAAAAGAAATTTCAGTTGGTAAAGTACTCAGCTTTCGTACGTTTTCAGTATAGTACTTGGAAATGCAACTCCGAGTAAAACTGTTAACCGTAAACTTTTCGCTTCATTTTCAGAGCAAAACTGCATATTTCAGAACGACGACGCGGCGGCGGCGACGCTATACAAATTCTACAGCTTAGGTACCTACGTCATAAATTGAATTGCCGATATTTTACGATTCTGAGTCGCAATAAATCTGAATTTGGTAACAGATTAAACAGATCAAAAGGTCTGTTACTTTGCTGATGTTGGACCTAATCTAGCATCCAAAATATTAAAATCCCCAAACTCTCTGCTACCCTCTCTAACCGTTCCTCTCGTACTCAACTCCAGCGCCAACTCGATGGTTATTCTAGACACTGATGAAGAGGAAATTGAACGTCTCATCCATGGTATGAAACTTAAGCTAGCCGTGGGTTGGGACGGCATCCCTGCATCACTGATTGGTAGTGCCAGGAACATTCTTATCCCTGTCATTACCCATGTTTTTAACATTGTTTTATCAACAGGTATTTTTCCTGCAGTTTTTAAAAAAGCTGTCGTCCATCCCATCTACAAAAGCGGGGACAGAGACAGTGTCAATAATTACAGACCTATTTCTGTTTTATCTAGTCTTTCTAAGCTCTTAGAAAAAGTTATAAATAAACGTCTGCTTGTCTACCTCAATTCGAATAACGTACTTTCTGACAACCAGTATGGTTTTAGATCGGGTAGAAGTACCGAAGCTGCGGTTTTGGAATAAGTAGGTCAAGTGGCTTCTAACTTAAACAATAAAGACAAGACTATAGGTATCTTTCTGGATCTCTCAAAAGCATTTGACACCGTCTCTGTTGCCCTTTTGCTAGATAAGCTCGAAAGGATTGGTGTTAGAGGCCTACCACTTAACTTGTTCAAAAGTTACCTATCAAAACGTTCTCAGGTCGTTTCACTGGATGGACACACCAGCAGAGACGTGAGTCTAACTTACGGAGTTCCCCAAGGAAGCGTTCTTGGACCCTCGCTATTCCTTGTCTACATTAACGAGCTCTGTAATCTAAGTTCAGCTAACTCTAAGGTGATCACCTATGCTGATGACACAGTCATCCTTGTTCACGGTAGGGATTGGACGGAGGCCCGTCTTCTTGCAGAATCAGCGTTGCAAAAAACTATGAAATGGCTATCTCAAAATTTGCTCACCCTCAATCTTGATAAAACAAGGTTTATCACATTTGGCCCAAAACAGGCATCTCAACCGCCCCCAAACTACTTCCTGATAGCTCATGTGAGCGATCCTGATCTGAATGATTAATTTTTGTGTTCAAAAACCTTAGAAGTTCCGCAAACGTCTCCACCCTGAAAACCGTTTAATTTGCTCTTGCTCACTCCATTCTCACATATTGTATAACGGCTTGGGGTGGGGCCGGGAAGTGTCTTCTCCTTCGACTTGAGAGGGCATAGAGAGCGGTCCTTAAGGTTATGGCACGCAAACCCATTTGTTTCCCGACTCAGGAGTTGTACTCGTTATGGAAGCTACCCACTGTAAGGCAGTCCTTCATTATGTGCACAATGTTACGCAAGCACTCGGAGTTGCCTTACGACCCTTCAGTCACAATATTGTCCATAGGCGTGGGTGTAGATCAGTCAGAGTCTGTGAGATGGTGTCTGCGAAACTTGAAGTGGTCCGTCGGCAATACAAATTCTTTAGCTCTAGGTTATATAATAACACACACACACACACGCACACACGCGCACGCACACACACACACACACACACACACACATAAAATTCTAGAACGCGATTGTTCCTTTCCTGAGGTGGGCGTTAATTCCTACGACACAGTATTATTACTAATGTAGGTATTACCGCAACCAATGTTATACTTATAGTGTGTTTTTGTTCAATAAAGAATTTTATAATTTATAATAATTATAATTATACATACACATCAATTTAATTATTGTGTCAATATAAGTAAAAAACTTTTAAATATGTAAGATGAAGTGCTCAGTTTTTATAAATAAATATTGTATAAAATAAAAAATAAAAAGCTATGTTTCTTTGTAAGTGTTGTGTATTGTCAAGTATCAATTTTAAAACTGATTGACAAATATGAGGAAATAGAGGTGAAATATGACTTGGGCGTCCCATAAGGAAATTTGTCGCAAACCGCTGAACCCACCGCAGGAAGACTGATGTTTAGCATAGGGTTCACTACCACAAGTAAGTATTTATAACTAAATTTGTTTCTGTAAATTTATAAGATGAAGTTTGTACAGAGTTCTAAAACTATGAACTGATTTTAGAGCACGAAGTGGAGGAGGCAGATCATTCCAGCAGTGGGTGGCGGCAAATTTGAAACTGCCTCTAAAAGCAGCGGACCTGTGCCTAGGCGTAGTCAAGAGGTATGAAGATGCCCTAGCCTGATGAAGATTAACGTCACTTGACCGTGATAATTTTTTAAAAAGATATTCGGGTCTTCCCGTCAAGACTGTACCACACAACAATGTGGCTAAGTGAAACCTTCTGCGTGACGCCATCTTCATCATATTCCCACTATTTAAAAATGGGGTTAAATGTGAGGTGGAATATTGTAACAAAACCGTGCGCATGAATTTTGTACCCGCTGAATGACCTTCTCAGTTCTACTGAGCAAGCAGGTCCTAAACACAGTGTCTGCATAATTAAGCTTGGATAAAATGAGTGACTCACATAGCATAACACGCACATCAACACTTATGTAAGGACGAATTCTATAGAGGAGCTTAAGACGGTAGAAATAGTTCCGTACTGATTCATTTATATGAGTTTCAAACTGTAACTGACCGTCAAAAACCACTCCAAGATTGCAAGCTTCAGTAACTTGTTGTAATGAGCAGCCATCTTTCCTTATATCTGGTTTATAACTGTTAATTTTACAATTTATTTACAGAACTTATTTCCTTATTCAAAAATTCCGCACTTCAGCCGCATATCGCCTTTTTATCCCACTCTTATAGAGTGGGATAAAAAGGCGATATAGTAGGAACAAAATGGATTATGCGAAACTTTAAATATAAAAATAAACACAACTGTCTTCAACGTCAATCTCGGCTCACTCTTCCTAGAGTCGGGGAATGGGAACAACAAAAAAAAAACAAATCTTGAAGTGAACCAGTTGCGCGCCAATGTTTAGAGTAAACAACATTTCACTTTTGCAAATAATTTAAAAAGCGATGAACGAATGGCCGGTGAGCTGGCTGGCTGACAGTTGCTTCCTTTGCCTGTATTTTTTTATAGAGATTTATAAAAAAGGTTGAACGTTTACTAAAGAGAACATGTTTTCGCAAATATGTATGAAAATATTATACTTTTCATAAACATTTCACGGATTCTCAAAACATATCCGATGCCGTCCGACATTTTCAAGACGACTAACCAAGAAGCGAATTCCTTGAAGTCAACCTTTTGGATATTTTTTGTTTCTTTGCTCTGTCTAATGGGTATGTGGCGTGATTTAAGACATCGACAGCTAGGTAAGTAGTTCTAAATGATTATTCATCATCATTATCATATCAGCATCATCTTAGACATTTCCCAACTATTTGGGGTAAACTGAGAGTCAAACTGGATAATAGAGACTGGAGGGATTTTTATTTTTAGGATGTTTAATAGCCTACTTATCTATTTCCTACTGATATTCACAAACACCTACTACAAATTGATATCCTATATTACATACATACCATCAGCCTGTATTCCGTGAAGGGCCAGAGGTGTACTTCATGTGTATACCCACAGCTCGCTGTTTTGGTCCCATGTAATAGCGGGTGAGCCTCTTGCCATTCACCGGGCACATAATATCCAAACTCCAAACTGCGACTGAGAATTTCATAGAAAAACCCAATACCTACATAACATTTTTCTTGACCTGGAAATCACACCCAAGACCTTTAGCGCAGCAGTCGCGCTTAAGACTACTCGACTAATGAGGCAGTTATTATCACTACTATTTCTCTGTCCCTATGTCCCTTTGTATGCTTAAATCTTTGAAACTACGCAACGGATTTTGATGCGGTTTTTTTAATAGATAAGAGTGATTCAAGAGGAAGGTTTATATGTATAATACATACATATTTTAGTATAGAAAAGCCAATAAACCACGCGGGCGAAGCCGTGGGCGGAAAGCTAGTATATTATATATTTATAAAAATAAATTTAGTAGGTACTTATAAGTTCATAGTTTAAAAAAAAGGTTACTAGCAATGTGGGTCGCACATTAATAGCATTCTTGTTAACCCCTCGTGCTAAGCTAAATGCTTGTGTTACGAGTCGGTTCACGTCGATAATGCAATGGGTTTCGAACCGGCAACCACATGATCGCATCTCCGACGCCGCTAAAGTTTTTGTAAAGAAAAGGATTTTTTATAAGTAGGTACTTACGTCACTTATATTTGCCGCAATTAATCAGACAGGCGCTTATGAAAAGCTACACAATTTCAATGCAAACTCATTAATGCACCGTAATTCCCTATTGACCTGTACCTGTACTGTGAGCTGTGTACATCACGTTCCGTACACACGCAGGCAGAAGTGGGTCAATGCCGCGGTCGATATGCTCAAGGTTGGCCTTACTCTTGTGGTATTACTGTTTATTGTACACATTACTGATAATTCTTCTACATTCTACTGCATTTTGAGGGACAGACAGTAAACAACACGAGTACAAAGTAAATAAGTATATCTAATGTTATTTAACAGTACCTATGCAAGGCTATATAAGACGTCATCCTATAACTAAATTATCTACTAATCTAAAGGACTTTAAGATAGGAAATGGTAATTACAGAAACGTTTGTTTATTTTTATATTACAACTCTTTGGTTTCTTGATGCAAAAAAACACTAACACTAGTATACGTTGTGTGTGAATTCCTGCTTTAAACATTAATTTATTGTACTTGTAATTTAATCTTATGCGACGATATCCTGTGATGACACAGGATACACATATCTTAGTTTGAGGCTTAGCGTAGATAAATGGATAGAATATTGTTTAATGCACACCAAATTCGAATGCAAAGTAAAATTAATTTGATGAGCCTATTGATGAGCTATATTTTTTTTTAAAGAAAAAATATAAAAGCTTCTGGAAAATTACAAATTCGCCGAAAGCTTATATTAGTGACATTTCAATAAATTTAACTCAATGTAACGAACGAAACAAAATATTTGCATGCCGCGCGTTAGAGTATACAGGACTGAATCAATATAGTGTAACATCATTGTACAGTATAGTGTGGTTCCGGGCAGTAGAATAAACCTCCTCATTTCTTCGCGTGGATGTCGTAGAGGCGATTATGGAATTCATCTGCGATTCAAGGAACTTATCCGCACCCAAGCTAAGGTTGCCGCGTCGAGAGCTGCATGGCTAAGGGGAAGTCTAGTCGCGAGCGAACTTGTTGTCTAGGATCGGGAGCCCCGGCCACTAAAAGCCTTACATGCGGGGCTCTGTACGGGTGGACACATTTTTCTCCAGCTTTTCGTGTGAACAAAATAAGGTCTAATTTAATAAATCTATAGCGGTATTTGTATTGTATTGCTTTTTTCTACAGGATTGACACAGGAGACCGTCCTGCGGATCAGCTCGATATTAGATTAGATAGCAAAACTATGGTTTTTCTTAACCCAAAATCGACAAAGATCGACATACAAGTTTATATTCTCTAGAATTCTCGTTCATACGTGATTCAGATTTCAATTCAGAGTGAGCGAAAACAGAAGCCTGATATTAAACGGAAACTTACAATACATAATAATATTATTCGTGTCTATTGGCGGCGCGACCGCGAGAACACACAGAGCCCAATGTTATTGTTAGCTTTTGTTATTCCAGTTTGTTCCGGGAACATATCACACAAACTTGTACAAGGAAAAGTAGAAAAGCGAAAAGCTATTTGAACGAAATCAACAGCTATCGATGGATGATTATAATTATCTAAGGTTTTGCCCGCGGGTTCGCTAACGTGGAGAAGTAGAATTGGAATAAAAATGTGTCTCAGCAGACAGAAGTGTAGAATAGAGGTTTCGGCTAAAATAGACAATTTACATGACTATCTGCTAATGATTTTTACCAGACATGACAGCGAAACAGGAAGGGTAATGAGTTTAACAGTCTATACAGTATATGGAATGATATTAATGTCATTGAGTAGATAAATATGTATTTAGGCATGTATGTGTCTATGTATGGATGTTTAGCTCAAAACTAGTGATCATATTTTGACAAATTAGGTGTCGATTGATTCGTCTTTACCGTCAGATGGTTAGAACCATCTGACGGTATAATTTTTTGCAAAACTAAATCAATATGGCCGACACACATTAAAAAAGGGAAACGAAAAATAATAAAAATTTACTCGATATTAATAAGGTGTATCAACAAAGTGTCTTACAGTATATGGTTTTACACAAAATCCCATGTAACAAACACTTGACATACATACATATCATCACGCCTGTATTCCCCGAAGGGTTAGGCAGAGGTGTACTAATATACACCCACATTTCGCCGGTATTTTTTTAGGTCCCATGTAATAGGGGCGAGCCTATTGCCATTAACCGGGCACAAATCCAGACTCCAAGCTGCTACTGGGAATTTCATAGAAAAACCCAATAACACTTTGCTCGACCTGGGGATCGAACCCAAGACCTCTAGCGTAGCAGTTGCGATTGGGACCACTAGACCAACGAGGCAGTCAAGGCAAGGCAGTCTTTTCAATTAATTAAGTTCAATGATTTAAGAAAATAAAAAATAAAAAAAAATAATTGTCAGATTATGCGAATCCCTCCAAGTAATCGTCAGATTATGAAACAGCACGTCTAGGGCATAAAGATAAACCATATAAATCTTAATCTGACGCGCTTGAGTATTTCAAAATGGCGAATTTTTTTTGCACATTCTAATAATGGCTGCGAGTTTGCGTCACATCCAAATCGTCAGATTACTATATATGAGCTTTTTTTTAGGTTTACTTAACGTCCCCTGAGAAAATCTGACGCGCTCGATTAAATGTTTTTTTTTTCATTTTCAACCCTTACGTACGACCACCCCCATCATGGAAACAATCAGATTAACATACGTAGATTTTTTTAAATACGTAGGACATGGATGCTATAAATATCTGACGCGCTCGAGTATGTCCATGCCACAGTTTTTTTTTACATTTTTGAAAATCTATAGCCGCTCCCCCCACCGATGTAAAGGTATTATTATATGTCATTTTTTTCTTTTTATCAATTTAGCACCTTGGGCTCCCCTACTAAAATAAATATTATAAAATTATATGATACCTATATTGTGAGTTTGAGGTTAAGTTCTCCAATTAAAACCTAATTAATTTTGTTGTAGGTATGCAGATAATGACCCTCTTGCTTTGAACTTTCAAACAAAACCAGACTTGTCCATTACAAAAAAAAAAGAAAAAAAAGAAGACCATTCAGTTTTTTTATAAACATGAAATGGATACACGTTTGTACTTAAATAAAGCTTACATGTACTAAAAATCAGAACTCTGGCTAGTTTCCATTTGCTTGTTTTAATTTTTTAGCCCTCCTGTAAAAAACCGTTTATCGGACAAGTCCGCATTTGTTCGCCAGCTCCTCAATTATGGTGGCATGCGACAATACCGGAAATTTTCCTTTCCTTTTTCTGGATATTTGCTTGTTTAATATTTTTCAGTAGTTTCTTTTGTAATTGCGTTTAACCTTTTAAACTTTTTTTATTAAGTTAAATTTTTGGTACTCAGGTTGTGAATAATTGGTTAATGTCGTAAATTCTTAATGCCTTAATGAATGATCCTAGAATGAGTTATAAACGAACAATTTGCGAACAACCAAAAATAACGAATTTGGCGCTTTAACAAGATGATCCGCTTTAAGAAGAAACCTTCAGTGAAAACTTTCAAAATTTTCACAAGTGTATTTCCCCGAAGTTCATAGTTAGGCAAGCTATGAACTTCGGGGAAAATTTTCAATAGATATACGTGTCCCAGGAGATGGAGACTGACCATTCAAAGGACTTTAATGAAAACAAACAAAATGAATATCGGACGTCGGATATTAAATACAAATTCATTTGCAAGCTTAATTGGACGCGTAATGAACGCATTGATTCATTTTGCATATTACTGGTATTTTAACTGTATTTTTAAAAATTATGTAATAACTAGGTTCCCGCCCACGGCTTCGCCCGCGTAGTTTCTCGGCTTTTCTATACTAAAATATGTATGTATTATACATATAAACCTTCCTCTTGAATCACTCTATCTATTAAAAAAAACCGCATCAAAATCCGTTGCGTAGTTTCAAAGATTTAAGCATACAAAGGGACATAGGGACAGAGAAAGCGACTTTGTTTTATACTATGTAGTGATTAGGACTGTCACTGATAAACAATTTGGTATTTAATATTTTTTGCATAATCATTATCATCAGCCTATATTCACCCATTGCTGGACTTAGGCACACAGGCAGATTTTCTCACCCGTTTTTTCGCATCCAGGCACTGCCAGCTGCCGTCCTCAAGTCATCACTCGATCTGATTCTTACATCTAACCGGCGGCCACTCCATACTACGCTTGCCTAGACACAGTCTCCACTCGAGGACTCGTTTGTTCCAACGTTTGTCAGTTCTCCGACAGATGTGACCTTCGAATCTATTTCTGTCACGTTTTAAAAACCTTGAGAGGATTCTGCACCGATTTTTTTCAAAGCTTTGGCTTGAAATTTACAGTGTGTGTAGATATGTACACCTTCCGAGATATTATCTAGGTATCTCTAATCTTCATTTGAGTAAATGATTTTGAGGTTCGGCAACATAAAATGAAATGATGAAATGATATTTATTTCTGTAAATAGATCTTTTCAGGACACTTTTACAAGTCGATTTTTTTACATTTTTTTTAACTAGATGGCGCCGACGTTTCCTATCTGACGACCTCTGAGAAGAAACGTCGAAACAAACTCAGAGAATCATGGTCTCTTTTAAAGTCCAGACAATAGTTGTTGTTAGATATGCGAGTTCAACAATGTAGGGCAAAATCTGAACAGGCCTTTTGAAGAAAGAGCCATAGCAGCTTTGAGTTGACCTTTTTTTTTTTTTTTTTTTTTAACGTGCGGGGAATCCTTTTACGGACTTCCGCCACCTTGGGGAGGTGGCGGGGCGTGTCGGACTCCACCCCCAGATCGGGGGTGACTACCGACTAAACCCCACACGGGTGTTACGCCTCTCCACTTAATTGCCGGGGTTACGGGAGCGATGAATCATTCATCCGCGACCCCGGCAGTGGCGGACCGCTTTAGAGTGCGGTCCTCGGCTCCTGAGAGAGGGGGCTGTATACTCCCCCACCTGCCAATCCATGAGCGGGCGCGGCACACTCCGACCGCGCCTCCATCTCGGGCCTAGTGCTGGACGGACGGACTTCCCCAAGTCCGCCGCCCGTGGCCGCCTACGGTGGTTGGAACAGGGCGTTGTATGCCCTGTTCCTGCGCCCAGTGCGTCGGGCGCGGATTGGCTGGGTGGAGGTAGCCTCCCTCTCTCGTTCGGCGACCTCCTTGGCGGCGATGACCTCCTCGCAAAACGAGGCCACCGCCTGCCATGCGGATTCGCTGCTGACCATACTGGCGATAACAGCCGGCAGCGAGAGGTCGCCGCCTATCTCCTCGGAGAGGACCCGGCGCTGCTCGGACCATGCAGTGCACTCAGCGAGCGTGTGCTGCGCCGTGTCCTCTAGACTCCCGCAGTGGTGGCAGCGGGCGTCAGGCTCTCTCCCGGCTATATGGCACAGATACTTGCCGAAGCAGCCATGCCCCGACAGTACCTGCGTCAGCCGGAAGGTCAACACGCCGTGACGCCTTGCCAACCACTCCCTCAGGACGGGCCGGAGGGCCTCAATGGTCCGATGGCCGGCCCCCGGTCTGGCGAGCCGGTCCACCCATTCGGCGACTGCCGCACGTTGTAGGTGCGCCCTGCACTGGTCCAGTTCCCTCGGGACCACCGCCTCTCCGCGATCTCGCAGACCCTTGCGCCATGTAAAGAGTGACGCAAGGACCCGGGCGTCTAGGTCCCAAGGGAGGGACCCCGCCAGAGCGCACGCCGCCTCTGCCGAGATGGTGCGATACCCGCGGACGACCCGAACGGATATCGCACGCTGCGGCCGCCGCAACATCGCGGCGCCTCGGCACGTCACCTCGGTGGCCCAGACAGGGGCTCCGTAGAGGGCCATAGAGCGAATGACCCCCAGGTAGAGCCGCCTGCAGTTGACATTTGGGCCACCAAGGTTCGGCAACAGTCGCCCAAGGGCGCCGGCCGCCGCCATCAACCGCCCCGCGAGATGCTGGAAGTGGGCCTCAAACTTCCAGCGGCCGTCAAGCACGAGCCCCAGGTACCTCATGCATTTTTTGACATCAATGCGGACCCCACCGATGTCAATGTGGGATCCAGTCGGAGGCACCCTGCGGGGCCCGTGGAAGCAGACCGCCTCGGTCTTGTTGAGCGCCACTTCCAGCCCCAACGCGCGGATCCGCGCAACAACTTGCGCCACCCCCGCAGTGGCAAGACGGGCAGCCTCTCGGAACGATCCCTCCCGGGCCAGCACGAGCGTGTCGTCAGCGTAGCACGTCATGCTAACGCCCGGGAGAGTGGCTCCCCGCAGGACCCAGTCGTAGCCGATGTTCCACAGGAGCGGCCCGAGGACGGATCCCTGTGGAACACCACACGACATGTCCCTCGTACAGACACCGTCGCGGGTCGTGTACGTGACACACCGGCCGCGTAGATAATCCCCGACTATCCGACGCAGATGGGGCGGCACCTCATGCCAGCGAAGCGCCTCCATGATGCAGCCCCACGGCAGGGTGTTGAAAGCGTTGGAGATGTCCAGCGACACCGCCAACAACACCCCGCCTTCTGCCACTGCCTCCTCCGAATGGGCCTTGACGCGCAAAACAGCGTCTACGGTCGACCGACCCACTCGGAAACCGAATTGGTTGTCGGACAGGTCGGGTCCCTCTCGCGTCATGTGCTTGACGAGGCGAGCGGCAACAATGCGCTCGAAGAGTTTCCCTACCTCGTCAAGCAGCACGATCGGCCGGTATGCCGAGGGTGAGTCCGCAGGACGCCCGTCCTTTTTAATAAGGACGAGTCTGCCCGTCTTCCACTGCCTCGGTACGCACCCTTGGCTGAGGCAAGCGGTAAAGAGCTGCCTCAGCCTCGGAGCGACCACCTTGAGTGCCAGTGCCCAGGCGCGACCAGGCACACCGTCTGGTCCCGGAGCCGTGCTCTTTGAGCGCATGCGCAGCTCCGCCGCACCGAACTCGGCTTGCGTGACCTCGGGCACCTCGAGCTCTTCGCGGGCGTCGCTACGTCGCGACCCCATCGGCGGCGGCACGTGCTCCGCTCTGCTGGGAAACAGAGCGGAAACAACGTTGCCCAGGAGGGCTGGCTCCAGCGTCTCGGTCAACGGGGGCGCATGGCCGGAGTTTGGCTCGTACGAGCTTGTACGGCCGCCCCCAGGGGTCCCCGTTGAGCAGCTCCAAAAACTGCTCATTGCCAACTTCCCTCGCCCGGGTGATGCTCAGCTGCAGAGTCTCCTTGGCGGCTTTGTAGGCATCGTACAGCTGAGCCTCCACGATGGGATCGCGACGCCGTCGTCGACGGTGTCTCGTGTACAGGCGCCGGGCCGCAACACACTCCGTGCGCAGGCTTGCCAGCTCCCGAGACCACCAGTAAAGGCAACGCCTTTGAGGTACCGACCTGGCTCGCGGCATGGCCGCATCGCAGATTTGCGTCATTGCATGCCGGAACCAGGCCGCCTCGGCCTCAACATCCACTGGCTGCTCAGGGGCAGAGAGCCAGGCATGTACTATGGCGGCCTCGATTAGGACGTCCCTGTCCAGCTGCTTCAGAGCCCATCTAGGACTCGCAGCGGTGCTCTGACTCGAGCGACCGCTGTTCAGGGCCGCTGAGGGCGCGGAAACATCGAACCGTATATACCGATGATCTGACAGGGTTTCCACGCCCTCCATCACCGTCCAGCCCCGAACACGACGCGCCAAAGATGGGCTCGCGAAAGAGACGTCCACGATCGACCCGCCATTACGCCGTACGCACGTGTGCACCGTCCCGCGGTTCAGGATGTCCAACCCCGTCGAGACTATCCACTCCTCTAGGACCTCGCCGCGCGCATCGGTCGCGGGGCAGCCCCAAGCCGTAGATTTGGCATTGAGGTCACCGAGGAGCAGGACGGGGCGGGTGAGGTTTCGCCCAATCAGGGCTCCCACGTCCCCCAGAAAAGCCTCGAACTCTGCAAGGACCCTGTTGGGCGAAAAATACACCCCAACCACAAGGACACCCTGAACAACTGCTGCAACGCAACCCGGACGCCTGTCCACCACTGCCATCGTCACTCCCAGGGAGGCCTGGCAAATAATTGCCACCGAGCCGGCTGGGTCGCCTGCCCAGTTGTCCCTGGGGGGGACAGAATAGGGCTCCGCCACAACGGCCACGTGTATCAACCACTCCGCCATGCTCTGGAGTAACAAGTCCTGAGCTCTGGCGCAGTGGTTGATATTACCCTGCAAAAGCTTGCGTAGCCCTATGAATGTGCCGGCTCAGTATCCGCCACATCCATGGCCTCCGAGGCCTGAGTTTGCGGCGTGAGAGTCACTGGGGCTCTCACAGCAGCCTTCCCTCCCTTTTTTGCGCGAGCTGAGCACGATTTGGCTCCAACGCGATGCCCGGCGGGCTTGCCAGCAGCCGCACACAGAGAGCAGTGCGGGGAGGCAGAGCACTGCGCGGCCTTGTGCCCTGGCTGGCTACAGCGATAGCACTGGTCACTTCGGTCGACCTCCGACGAGCACGTGTGCTGGACGTGCCCGCCGTACAGGCAGCGGTAACACTGCATGGGCCTTGGTTCCAGCAGTGTCACCTTCGCCTCAACCCAGCCGACCTGCAGGTGGCCAGTGCCCACGAGGGTTTTGGCCGCAGCCACAGGGCAGCGGAACCAAGCCGTGCCACGGCCGTCCGGTCCACGACGAATTTCGCCCACCCTCGTGTCTGCCTCTGCGTAGCCCCCGTATCGTGCGACCGCCGCACCGACCTCCTGGGGGGTGACAGAGTCGTCCAGACCCGACACGCGTAACTCCGCGCACTTGCTGGGTCTGGAGACTTTTACGTCCTCCCCCTTGAGACAGCCTCGCAGCGCCTCCGCCAAGGAGTCAGCCTTGTCACCGGTCGCGGCTCCGGGTATTTGGAGAATCCGCGCACCGGTGACCGCCCTTTTAAATTGAAGGGAGGAAATCCCGAGGCCGGCAAGATCCACCTTTTGTTTGGCCTCGGTCAGGACGGAGGAGTATGACACGCCCCGTTCCTCTGCCCCAGGCTGCAGTGAAATTACCACTGCTGTGGAGCGTGGCGCCCGCAGCTTGGCTGCAGCCTTTTTGGCCGCTACCTTTTTGCCACCCCTCTTCTTGTTCTTCCCCTTCTTCCCGACCGTCTGCCATTCCCCTTCCTGGGTATTGGTAGACGTCTGCTCCTTTTGAGAGGCAGCAGGAGCAGGGGCAGGGATTTGTTGCTCTTTATTGGGTCTCCCTTTTGCAGCGGCCTCGGTGTTGGATCCACCTGGCGTGTCCGTCTGTGTTCGGGGAAGGGTTTCCGCGGACTTCTTGGTGGCCTCTGCGTATGAGCTCTGCACGGGCCTTGCTTTCGGGGGCTCCTCCGCCCTCCGTTTGTCCGCCGCTAGCGGTGGCCGGAGGGTCTGAGCTGGGAGGAGCCTTGGCTCCAGCGACTCAAGGCGGGCATTCACCATGCCCCCAACTTGGAGCATGATGGCCCGCGCTATCTCGGCCACCTGGTCTGACTGTAGCAGTCCAGGTGCCGGAGCAGAGGCAGCGGTGGCGCAGGGTGGCCGCTCTTGCTGCCGAACGACATCGGCCCTTAGAGCGGCGATTTCGCGCTCAAGGGCCCCCACTCTGTCTTGGAGACGGCCATTCTCCTCTTGGAGTTTTGTCGTCTCCTCCGACGCGGTGCGGTCAAGGAGAACCCCCATAGCCTCCTTGATCCCATCGGCCGCCTCCTTGAGGGCACGCGTGAACGTACCCTTCAGGTTGCCAGATTTCGTGGCAACCTTCAGGATGACGTTCACGCCATCCGACACCTGGCGGCTTAAAGCCGCCGACGTTAAGCCCTCCGCGGTTGTCGCCAGAGTAGACCGCCTCACTCGGGCCTCACGCGCTAATTCGGCGACCTCATCGGCCGCTACCGCCCGCCTCTCCGCCCGCCTCGCGGCCAGGAGGTCCGCCTTGGTGGAGATCAGCTGGACTACGTCCTCCTCCATCGGCGCCATGCCCGAGTCACTTTCACCACTGGGCAACGGCGTGTCGGGGCGCTTAATAAAGCGACCCCGAGAGTCTCGCGTCAGCGACGAGGCTGAAGCTCTCCCCCTTCTCGCCGTAGGTATTTTAGCGGCCGACAGGTTCTCCTCGCTGGAGGAGAGCGCTAACTCTAGCTCGCCGCAATCAACGTTGTGCGGACGTTTATAACCCGCCTTTTTATTTTGACCTCTCGACGACCCGACGTCGGAGACGGCCTGGTCTCCAGAGGGACATGAGCCTCCTCGGCTCCCACTTTGATGCACTGCATCCTCTTCGTCATGTTTATTTTGTTTTAAAGTATCCATTCAGAATCCCACGAGTATGGGGGAAATAAAGGTCCACCCGGGCAGTGCCCCCTGTACCCGGGTAAGCGTATAGTGTGACCCAACCAGGGGGTCCGCAGGTACCCTGGTGGGGGTCGCACTAGCGACTGGTTGCTCCGAAGAGCCCCGACCAGCCACTCATCTCCTCACGGTGCGCCGCCGCTTGAGATTCGGGGTGATTTTTATCTCGAGGTTGTCTTCCTCGCAGTCCGGGCGGCTAAGCCAAGACTGACGGAGGACACCTTACACTGAGCCGCGAGACATGACCACTGCACTCAGCATAGTGTAAGGTATCCTCCGATTTGGCGACGGTGGCAGAGGAGACAGAACTCCCGCTGCCTGCTCGACGGTAGGGTGAGTACACGCCGAGCCCGCCCTTGCTCCTCCACCGTACCCTCTGATGAGCAGAGGGATACATGGAGCAACGTCCCTGTGGCCATTGAGCGGCCCCAGCCACGTCAGACATTCGCCACGAGCAATAAGACTCCCCGACTGGAGAGAGTTATTGCCCGTGCCCAGGGTGCACCGGCTCCGCAACGAACGACTGCTGTTCCCCCCGGACTTATCCAGAAAGGACCAGCAGCCGGGAGCACACGAGGAGGTTGTCTGACCTGCACCCCGCTTTGAGTTGACCTGTCCTACGCACGGCACGCATACATCAGTCATCGTGTAGCTCAACCATTTTATAGTAGTAGTAGTAGTAGTATTCAATCTTATTATATGTAGGTACAAGCATTTATATCTCGTTGTTTCGCTATTTCAATCTGAATAAATTATGGCGTTAATTATAAACTCTGCCATAATAACCCTTTCGGGGATCAAACCATTCGTATTTCATATTGTACAGTCAGCAATGAAAGTTGCTGAACACGATGAAATCTTCAAAACGCTTAAACATATTTACTGTCCAAATCTTACTGACCAGAGATGTGGTAAGTAGTAAGTGTTTCTACATACTGGACAATATTTTTTTTTCTAAGTGAATCTATTGAAAAGTATTGGTGCTGTGTTGTTTTCAAAACTTGGCGGTGTTCAGCAACTTTTGTTGCTGACCGTACAACCGATGGACTCGAAACTACCTAGGCATTAATAAGTTTGTGAATTATTTCGTGTAACGACCGGCTGGTGTATTATTCTAATGAAATAAATTCATACGAGTTATGGATTCCCTTAAGATAAATTAATATTCCACACTCTGAACACAGTCTGATTATGTGAAAAAGCGCTTTGGAAAACGAGGAATCGAGGGTTTGGCTCTTAAATCGGAGGAACATTGATATTGCTAGTGGTTTTCTAAAATAAGATAAGAAATAAAAACTCAAACTCAACAAACAGCTATTGAACTACTTTGCTTACTTTTAGATTTTTTTTTAATTTTATCTGTATTTTTATGGTTTTAATGTCGCAATTTCTGCCTACTGCCATGAACAGAGAACGTATTTAAATAGACATACAATTTGCGTAATCCTAAAAATAAATTGAATTTGGCGTCCTTGAAAAGACGATCCGCTTCAAACATTTGTAAAAAAGCATAGGGTTTCTGATTCAGAAAACAAAATAGTAAGAGTAGTAAGTATCATAACAAAAAGGGGTTATATTTCACAAGGTACGTGCGTAAAACCACAAAAGTGTTGCGAAGGTCACATTATTACCCATGAGGAAATTTGCCGTAGTCCGTAACTCTATACCCTCAGTGAAGGGTCCTTGAGGTCCACTTCCGCGACAGTAACGACTCTCCTGCAGACCCTTCAACCGAGACCCTTGAAAGAGCTTGAATAATTAATCCCCAAAGAATAAGTGACGCACGACGCTTGCGGAAATTATAAATTCCTTGAGCATTTTATTTCAAGACGTTGTTTTTGCAACGTTTTATTATAATGAGAAATTTAATAAAAACAAACGTTTCGAATGCCAGTAAGTGTTCTGAGAGAGAAAATTTTGTAAATTTCAAATTCGTGGTAATAAGATTATGGATATCGCTAGATTTTAAAGTATATGGATACTACCCATAAGAGATATCCAACAGTCCGTTCGTACTATGTAGGTACTATGTACTTAAATATCAAAGTTTATGAATTAGGAAAAATTTTAAAGTTGTGAAGTCGTTTAGACTTCAAAAAAAGGGGAGGTTATACGTTCGTCCGAATATAATTTATTTTTTTATTTTCTATGTATGTTCACCGATTACTCCGTCAATTGCGAACCAATTTTGAAAAACTTGATGACAATGGGACCACCACATTGTCAGCAAGTTAAAATCCGACGATGGGATCCCGGAGAATTGAGGGAACTCTTCAAATATTATATGCAAACCTATAACAATATTTGTATTTTTCAAACAAACTCCTGCATTTGCAACTGATGATGGAGACCAGAGATGGCCCCCTTATGTATTTTTCCCGATTATTCGAAAACAGTGAGACTGTTTTGGAAAATTATTTTATTGTTTGAAAGGGTATACTTCCCAGGTAGTCCCACTGTCATCAAGTTAAAATCCGACGATGGGATCCTGAAGGATTCCAAGGAACTCTTCAAATAAGTATTTACATTCTCTTCATTTGGTGAAGTGAAACTGATTATGAAGACCACCGCTGCATCGCAACACTTCAGCAATAAGTACCTATTGTAGGGGTTGGGATTCGAATACTTTTATATAAGTAGTTGCAATTTATGCTGGTTACAATGCGGTGAAGTACCAGGAGAACTCCTCGACAGTTAACGTCCCTGCATTGGGAAAAGCAATATTTTGTAAGTAAAAGGTTATGAGAAGTTGATTTTAGGTTAAAATTACAAACTAACCCACTGAAAAACGATGTGATTACTAAAAATTTTGAAATAAAAGAACCTTTACAAAAAATGTAAAACCGCCTTCAAAAATAAGAGACATATAATTATTTAAATAATTTTTGAAGGCGGTTTTACATTTGTTGTTAAAAGTTATTTTATAAAATATGTCATAATCGGGGCGGGGCTCTTTTAAATTTTTTGGTATTGAAAATACCTGTCAAAACCTACCTACATCTCCATTAGCATTCACTTGCTACTACATACTACACTACAAATCTGTGTGGGTACCAGTCCAATCAGCCAAATTTTACCAGTCGCCCTCGCCAGTGACATCTATTTTTCAATACCTGAAACTAGTGAGCGACACATAAAGCAATACTTTTTTGCCAGTACAGTTCTTTAGTATAAATTAATTAACAAAACAATACTTAATACATTTATGTATTTGATGACATGGAATAATCACTTTACCGACTTTTTAGTGTCTTTATACTTTTGTAGTGTCATAAGTTGCTGGATTTGGATATGCGGGGACCGTAGCATATGGTACTTTTGTAATACTTATGGTTAATCTGCATATAGTTACTTTCACCACTCCGTATGCTGTATCTCGCCCTTGTGTTTATATAAAGTTTGCAATTCCGGATTTCGTCTTTACATAAATTATGTTCGACCTATGACTTGTTAATATAATATTTTATTAATGCATATGGTATGTGTAAGTTTGTCCATAAATAAATGGGTATTTACTGACCCAAGATTAACTTATAGTTTGTACTGCTTGGGCTTTGCCTTCCTAAACGAAACATTGTGGTCTTTTCAGTAATTGGCAATAATATTCGTAAGACCTCAATGTCAAAATTGACAATTGTCACTGTCAAAACCACGTTGTCCATGTTACTGTTTACATCTGAATGCGATAACGTATACGTAGTTTTTTTTAATGTATTTAATAAAGTAAAACAATCATAAATTGTGGCAAAATGGATTTTATTGTTGATACTGCTGGAGATGACGATCTCCAAGTGAAGACGGAGTTAATAGACGACGCTGAAAAACCCTACTTTATAGGTTAGTGTTTTAATTTTATATCTTTTAAATTGAAGTAACTACCTACTGTTTCTTCTTAGACTCGTTATTTGAAAACATTTCACATTCCTTTAAATTATATCTCCATTGCAAAACAATAAGACAATAAATACTTAAATGGTAAGTATTTCAATTACACACTTACATTATGTAATCCCTTTCCTGCAATATTTATTAATCCACAGACAAAGAAGACAGAGAGAAAGCTATTTTAGAATTATTTGACAAGAAGAAAGAAGAATTGGACACACAAGAGGCTGCAGAAGAGGAAGTACATACAAAACTAAAAAACTTAAAAATTGACAGTTTAATTGATGATTTCTTTCAAGGGATGGGATGGTCTCAGTCCCTCATTGTGAAAAAAGAACAGAAAAGAAAATTATTCCACTTTGAACAGCTGGATTTGGAGACTGGTAAACTTAAATCAAACCTTGGTGCCGTAGATGTTGAAAAGGAGATGAAAAGCAGTGTTTTGAAGCCTGGAATTGAAAAGGAACATGAAATGCCAAGTTACGATGTCAGTAAGAACAAATTGAGGGCAATGAGAAGGGTGAGTTTTATGGGTTAATTTTGCGCACACTTTGTCGGTGAAATAAATTATCCCAATCATTATAAGTGAAAGCCTGGTTTTCTGATGCTAAACAATAATACTGTAAAGTTGCTTCAGAAATCCATTCAGTAGCTTTTTGCCAGACATATTCTAAAATTATTCTTAATGGAAACCCCTAAGACATGTTGCTTACTGATTTCCCAACTTCATTATGAAGATGGCAATAGACAGTGATGAATGGCAATACCATTTCATACTTTTATCTCGGAACCCAGAACCTCCACCAATAAGGTTGCTTATGACAAATAGACTAGTTTCATCTGCAAATAACAAGAAAAAAATCCTAAGCATGACTGCTACTGCTACACTAGAGGTCCTGGCTTAGATCCCCAGGTCGATCAAAGTGTTATTCGGTTTTCTATTAAATACTCAGTAGCAGCTTGGAGTCTGGAATTGTGCCCAGTGAATGGCAATAGGCTCGCTCCCTATTATTTGGGACCTAAACATACCGGCAAAATGTGGGTGCACATTAGTACACCTCTGTCTAACCCTTCGGGAATACAGGCATGATGGCATGTTATGTTATGTCACAATTAAAAGCTTAACAATTGTGTTGAAAATTCCAGAAAGAACGAGAGAAAACCAAGGGACCTGGATGGTTTGACTTGCCAGCTCCAGAAGTCACTGAGGAGCTGAAGAATGACCTGCAAGTTCTGAAGATGAGATCAGCACTGGACCCCAAGCACTTCTACAAGAAAAACGATATGGAAGTACTGCCAAAGTACTTTCAGGTAAGATTATTTTTATTTGTTACAATATTTACTGATTTCTTCAAAGCAAGTGCGAGATAATACTAAAATTAACTCCACCCAGACACGTCATCCTTCTGGTCTTTTCTCAATTATGTTGATGTTGGGGTCTGCTTCCAGTCTCACCATGTATGGCTGAATATCAGTATTTCATCCAGCCATCAGACCTCTCCAACCCAATTTCTGGCCAACACCAATATTCGAAAGATAGATACTGGTTGGGAAGAGTTTATAAGAGAAACTAGTTGTCAGACTTTTTGGGCTTCAAACTACCTCTAAAAATTATCATAGGTGTTTGTATGACAGGTATACACGCTCACTGGATATGTTAAGAATGGTCACCCCTCCACAGACTGACCGCGGCAGACGTAACTGTACCTTGCAGTTACTTAGCCACAACAAACCTTCAGTGAACAGTTCAGATTTTATCATCTGCATCTTTATTCATCTGCATACAATCATGTTGGTTCCATGAGGTGGAACCAGAACTTAAGCCATGTGAGACCTCTAGACCTTCCTACAAAAAAATAGTCCTTATGTTTCGGGGCTCTCATAATGATGCAGTTGTTTACTTTGCCTTATATTATGGTATTTCCTATTCGAACTTTTATTTTTGTTATATTTTAAGTTATACAATTTACAGCAATATATACTTTTAAAGCGACACTTGGTTGCATCTAGATATTATAATACATTATTTTCAGGTTGGTCGTATAATGGATTCTGCTCTGGATCATGTCAATGACAGACTAACTAAAAAGCAAAGAAAGAGGACCATGGTAGATGAACTTCTAGCCGATGCAGAGTTTCAGAAGTACAATAAGAAGAAATACAAAGAAATTGTTGATGAGAAGAGAAGGTCAGAATACAGGACCTTCATGAGGGATAAGAGGCAGAAGAATAAAACTGAACTAAAGAAGAATAAATTAAAAGCTAAAAAAGCATAGTTAATAAATTGTATGACCTAATACTACAGCTTTTAAATTTTGGGCTACTGAGGCATTCTCAGGTTGGGCACTTTTACTTTTATTTTAATTTTAAAGCCACAGCTAATGGTTGGGTTATTAATGTGGCATTTGTTATTTCATCGGCCAAGTTTAAAATGTAAAAAAAAAAAAAATTACACTACTTTTAGCCATGGACCGCTGAGTATTTTAACACTTCCACTCGCCTGGCCAGGCAGTGTGTTCATGTTCAGTCAGGGTCGTAGCTACCGCCGTATCAGCCGTATCAATGATACGGGGCCGCCGGGCTACAGGAGCCCACAACGTGTGTACGTTAAATTTAGTAAAATGTTATCCACAATGTTACTTAATGTCGTGCTTCCAGGGAAAACAACATATAAAAAAAAATACGAAAGTCAAAAAAGTCCACCCCCCTCCCCCTGTCAACTAATTTTGATACGGGGATCCAAGTACGCCGCTGTGTTCAGTGCAGTCATGGACCCCCAAAAAACTAAGAAATCCTGCCTAACATACTTCAAAGCATAATCAGCCTGTAATGTTCCCAATGCTGGGACACAGGCCTCCTTTCCGTAAGAGGGAGTGAGCCGTAATCCACTACGCGGGCCTAATGCGGGTTGGTAGATTTCTCATGCCTTCCAATTTCGAGATGTAGGTATTCCTCTACCGTTTTGGGAGCAGTAGTGATGAAATAATTTACACAAAGTAAAACACCTGTCTGGATTCGAAACTACGACCTACAACTGGTGAGTCGCGACCGCTACCACTGGGCCACCACCGCTCCCATACTTAACATACTTCAAATTATTTCATGCCTTACAAAATGAGCCAACAGGATGTAACGCACTTGGGCGGCAGAGGTGTAAGAAATTATTTGTTAGATACAAACAAATAATTTCTTACTCCTCTGCTGCTCCTGTCGCCCAGGTGCGTTACATCATGCAAGATTTTATCATACTGGCAAAAATTAAAAACACCTTCATCAGAATACCTTTAATAGAAGTAGTATAACAATATTTAATATAAAAACATTCGAAAATATTGTATGAAAAATATCACAGGTGGGGAAGGCACAAATTTCCATTATTACAGTATACCACCTTACAAGCAATTTTGAACTTTGAAGTCAAGGTGCTAAGAAACGTGATTGTATGATTGGTTGCAATGGCTTGCAGGGTATAAAATAGTATATAATTTATTACACTCACATCCTATACAACATGGTAAACTTATATTCGCAGAAATATATGTGCATGTTGTCTTAAAATATTTTCTCAACTAAAACATTGTATGTGTAAAAATTATCATTCAACATTTTTTCAATGCTTAATTTTTACACAAGTTGGATCCCTTCCACCCTGTATAAAAAACTTAGCACTACTTCATTAGAAAATAGGTTAGAATGATGATTTTGACATTATACAGGGTGGAAGAGACAACGGCTTACTATGAATTCAGGACATAATTCTGGTCGGATATTTAAAAAAATTATCGGTTGTTCCATACATTTTGACCATGTAGGTATTGCACTTTTGTAGGAAAAAGCCGTTCTTTTAACCTTTTGCACGCCAGAGTATAAACGTATCGCCGTACCCCTGACGCCAGGCCACTTTTTCTGTCAAATTCCGCAAAGTAGTGAAAACACACTAAAGTAATGATTAAATTGTTTATTTCATATTATGGTGCGACGTATAATTGTCATATATTTGTGACGTTGGCGTTCAGGGTAAGATTTCGTTTGTCACATATATGTGACAATGGCGTTCAAAAGGTTAATAACCGACAAAAATAATAACGCATGGGGGTCCAGGATCATGTACTGAGTGTGCATGTCATGGTAGGCGTTTGTGCGTCGATGTCCCTTCCACCCTGTATTATGTTTTCAATGAGTCAATCAACCATCGCAGGATCAACTGCATCAATGATTCGTCAATGTCAAAAACTAAAATTGTATAAAAATATAAAAATAACAAAACTGGCCTTAGGACTAGAATCTAGATCTACCTAGATTTATTATAAACACTGTAAAATGTTCAAAATCTTTTCAATTACTCTTATTTTACTTTATACACTGTTCCCAATAAACTAAACCATCACAAAAAAATACAAAAAGTAATATTACAGTCTGCATACTAAAAAACGTGGTACAATTTTCCCGATCCACTTATTTATAACCTAATCTATAAACTAATATAATAAAGCTGAAGAGTTTGTTTGTTTGTAAATATTTTTGTATATGATAGCGACATTCATGAGGAAGGCTATAGAATATCTAGCATCACGCTACGATCTGGAAAACGGGTGAAACCGCGGGGCACAGCTTAGTCGCAATTAAAATTAATAAAAAAAATGTGGTATATAAAGTGGCCAGCACATCAAGTTACAACAAAATGACAAATTTTCTCAGTTGATTTTGAACTTAATCACCAACATTTTAAGGTTTAAAATCATTTGGCAAATTAGACAGTTTTGTATTACCTGCTCCGCCGGCGACTACCATAGTGTAGACCGTGGTTGCTCACTAACAACGATAAGTTTTATTGCCATAAATAGATGTTTATAAGTCGAATGTTTAAGAATTTTAGTACTAGATGGCGCCTATATTTCCAGTATCATCGTGTCAATAAAGTTCCAAACATTGTATTATCTATTGTACAGTCAGCATCAAATATATTACCGAAACGAACAGACTGTTCATAAATTTAACTTTATCTCTATTGGATACCTGCCTGAGTGACAGCTCTGTCAAGTACGGTGTTCAATCTAAAATATCCTTTGAGACTTTTTCCTTAGTTGCTCAGATCATTTGGAGCAGTTTGTACTTATGTGGAGATATTTGATGCTGACTGTACATGTCACAATACAGGAACATTGTTCATGTACCAAGTTTGCGTTTTTACCTAAATTGTGTAAAAAAAAAACCAGCACAGCGGCAGGCATTCTAGCCACACATACCTGCCACTTGCCATTACGGCTGATAGTCCCACTTTGGGCGCCAAATTCTTTGTAATTTTCTCTGGTTTTTCGCAAATTGTACTAACGTCTTTTAAAATAGTCGGTATCATAAATCGCAGCAGATAATAGTGTAAACAATTTGCGAAAAACCGTAAAAATGAATTTGGTTCTTAAGGCCTGAATAGTCTTAAATCCAAACACACACCGCCCTGCGCTACGTTGCGTGATGCGCTATTGCGGTATTGCGCATGTGCGAGTAGCCTAACTCCCAAAGGCACATCTATGGTCCCTTATGCTAAGGGTATACGGTAACTACGAGTATGTGCCGGTTATAAAAAATATCTTAACACGATTTGGTCCTTATGACTAATATCCACCAGTGACGTCGACAGCCGCCCCCGTCATGAACGAGCTCTTGTCTGAACCCAAGAATGCTATCACTTCAGCTATTTCTGAAATCGAAAACTAAAACTTAAAAACTAACAGAATATGTTAATTTTCTGGCGTTGTCCTGTACAAATTGATCCGTCAAGCGCCATATTGTAGACAGAATGCAAAATCTATTGGTTTACCCTCAAGAGGAAACTGCGTGCGTCAGAAACAACATACAAAAATTCCATGAATAGATCACTTTTAGCCTGTTCCAGTTTTTCAAATTAAAAAAATCGTAAAATAAACTCAGGAGAGACAAGAGATACGCTTGCCAACGACCAAAATTTTTTTTTTAAATAGTTTAGTTGCCCGCTGTTTTATTTTGCATCTTAAGTTTTTTCGGCATTTTCGGCTTTTTGCAAAATTTATTAGCAAAGTGTGGGTTTTGAAGTTATTAGTGTGAAAATTTCTGCCTTAAACATACTTACCAATCGGCCGACCGAGCCGACCCAAGGGCACTAGTTTCAACATCCCTTGCACCACCTTTTCCGGGACAGTCTTAACAATAGGCGTGTCTATGAAACCTGGCAATATCGCGTTTACTCTGAAATGTACGACAAATTGTGAGAGTGAGCTTATTGCCAATCACAAATTCAAAATCTGAGCTGTGTCTAAGAAATTTAAAACACAATAATAAACATACCATCACGCCTGTATTCCCACTATTCGCCGGTATGTAAGTCCCATGTAATGGTGGCGAGCCTATTGCCATTCACCAGGCACATTTTACCTCAATTTATACTGGATATTCCACCACGAAATTATAGCCCTTTCGGGGAATCTCAATTGACAAGTCTAAACTCAGAGCAATTCTCAGTAGAAGCTCTCTGCTACTGAGAATTTCATAGAAAAACCCAATAATACTTTCCTCGACCTGGGAATCGAACCCAAAACCTCTAGCGTAGCAGTCGCGGTTGGGACCACTAGACTAATGATGCAGTTAAAACAATAATACTGCAAAATAAAACTAGGACCCCACACTCAACATCCACTTGTTGATGTGAAATTCCACTTGTTGAACACTAGAGCGACCTCAAGGATGACTGAGGTACGTAGTGGGCTCGTGTCGCCGTGGGCACTGCGCAGAGATTGGGTAGGAAGTCCCCAAGACGGGCTTGTATAAGTGTGGGCACAATAGCCCAGCAGCCTTTTGAAGGTTCTCGAACACAAAAGAAACGAACCGATGAAGTTTTCGATTCCTTACCTAACATTAAATTTCCCTAACTCCATTGCAGCTGACTGTGTCATACCTATCACACCGGCCTTGCTGCTGGCATAGTTTGTTTGACCTGAAATAATGCATAGAATTATTTTTTTGTTTCTCAAAAGTGGTATATTTATCAGCCATTTTAAGAATTAGTCATTTGGGCATTCATCGACTTAGCAGCTTACACCATTGAGCTATGTGTGACAATAAGGCTATGAGAGCGTCTGCAGCCGAACTTAGAGAAAAATGTATTTCGGGGTACATCGCCAGATTAAATTATGAATAAAAAAAATCATCCAAATCCGGACTACTAAGTAAAAATTGAAATGTACTAACTGTGCCCGTGACTTCGGCCGCGTGGAATAAAACTAAATGAAATTTCTAAAATAAAAGTAGCCTTAGTTACTCTTTATTACATCGGCTATCTGCCAGTGCAAGTCCATTGAGCCCCACAACGACATCAATAAATACCTTTTGTACACCACATTTAAACGAATAAAGAACTTGAACTTGATATTACTCAGGAATATCAGTAGACTTAATCATTTATATATGTTTACATGAAAAGCATTGATAGTCTAGTTATATTTGTGTATATTAATACTTTATTATCACTCCCTTAAAACTGTGAAGAAAAACATCAAGAGGAAACCTGTGAGATTTATTCGAAATCAAGTGAATTCTGCCACCTTGCAGTAGTATAGCGTGGTGGACTATAGCCTAACCCCCTCTCACTATGAAAGGAAAACCAGCCCAGCATATACATATATAGACCGTAAATGGGTCGATAATAATAATATTTATACCATTTATATGTTAATATGAATATCCATACAAAAAATAAAAACTAAAGTGTTTCTAAATACACATGAAAGTATATTATTATGTATAGTCATGTATAGTAATTATAACAAAAGAACAATACTTAAAAATGTTGTCTGACTGTTTGTTTCGGCTAATCTCTGAAACCGATTTAACGTGACTTCCACTGGCATATAGCTGATGGTATAAAGAGTAATTTAGGCTAGTTAACAACACGCGAACATGAGGAGCCGAGCAAGAAGTAAAAAAAGAACGGAAAGGGGGGTGAATCCACAGGACACTACTTGTTAAAAATATAGCCCAAAAAAATATCTTTAACAGTTTAGCATGACGTCTAGCAACTATAATAAAAATTCACAAACCCATGTTTCCATATTTGCCGACGATACTAGAAATGTTTATGATAGAGCCTGGCACTCCGGCTTCCACCATTGCCTTTGAGAATGTTTGCATGACTAGAAAAGTACCCTGAAAATTTGATTAACAATATTTGTATACATTTGGTTATAATAATGTTCTGTGTACTGGTTCGCCGGTCAGTTATGGGCATTTAAGGATTTTTTTTTTAAATAAAACTCTTTATACGGATTTTATCGCGATTGATATTTTTAAATTCCCGACGTTTCGGATCCTTTACAGCATCCATGGTCACGGGTGGACTGAGGTGTTGGTCGTCCTAATGTCAAAATTATCAACAGCTACCCTACATTTTGTTGATTATTATATATGCCGGTCACGCAGAATGAGCTCACCGTATCCTTAGGTCTCGCAGTCTTGTGCTTGGATTTAATGGAATCTATTTAATTTAATTTTAATATTTAATATTTATTTAATATTTAATTTAATATTTTATTCAGAAAAAAACATATTTTGCTTAAAAATAATTAAACTAGGTAATACAAAATTTAAATAGGGCATAGGATATAATATGTGCCTGAACTAGGTAATCCTGTGTTTCAGGCGTGAATAGCTAGGGAAGTCTTTAAATAATCACAAATAAAATACCTAAATATAAACAAAAACAAATTAAGCAAAGTGTAAGTAGGTACTTATAATAACAAAAATAAATGTACATTAGAGTATATATAAAATAAAAATAAAATAAAAACATCTTAACAGAAATCAATGCTATAACTAATTTTATTTTAGCACAATAAGTAACTTCTCTGTATCTTCGTAGGACATACTTTGTAAGGCTTCCTGGAGTTTTATTTTACAGTTATTGAAATTAAGGGGATATATATTAACTTTTGCATTAAGTCTGTTGTAGAGAAGAGGTCCTAGGAACATATAAAATTTTGTCGTGAAAGCCCGTTTAGTTTCTATATTTTGAAGGCAAACTATATCTTTCCGTCTTTTATTAGTAAGCTCAGTGCTGAAAGGAAGTGCTGCGTGCTGTTTTAATACAATGCTCATAATGAATAACTGTCGAACTGTTAGTACTCCACAAGATTTATAGAGGAGGTTAGTGGGAAATAGGAAAGGGCGGAAAGTAGACACCTTGAGAATCGCTCTCTGAGCTCTCTCAATGGTAAGTAACAATGTTTTTCCTGCTCCACCCCATGAAGTGATACAGTAATTTAATACTGATTGACATAGAGCAAAATAAACTTGTTTTATTATTTTTGGGTCTGCTATATATCGTAGCTTTTTAAAGGCAAAAATCAGCTTCCGAATTCTACTACATAAAGCTTCGATATGTGGTTTGAACGAAAGAGTTTCGTCCAATATAATGCCCAGGTATTTTATTTTATTTGTACTTCGAATTTCTGGGCACTCACATTGAATATCATTTGGTTGTCGACAGTTATGAGCGTATAATGTTGAGTTAGTATGAGTTGGTGTTAGTTTTCGCATCGAGAACTTAATATGATTAGTCTTATCTGCATTTAGTGTTAATAAATGATGCTGAAGCCATTTATTAACAACATTGAAACCGTTTTGAGCATGCTTATAAACTTCTTGTTCTGAATCGGCTGAAAAAAGTAGGACAGTGTCGTCAGCGTATGAAATGATTATGCCATTGTCTAGCTTTATGTTACAAAGGTCATTTATGTAAATTAAGAATAAAGTAGGGCCCAAAACACTTCCTTGGGGAACACCGAAGGAAGTATTATTGTTCTGATCATCGCTGAGGACATTGCCTATCCTAACGCATTGGGATCGATCTTTTAAGTAGCTTGTGAATAGTTTAAGTTGGGTGCCTCTTATACCTATTGTCTCAAGCTTCCGCAATAGAATAGGAATGGAAACTGTGTCAAAAGCTTTGGCAAGATCAAGGAATATTCCCACTGTGTGCTTACCCTTATCAAGTTCCTGTGCTAGACGGTCAGTTAGCACATGTACAGCATCAGAAGTTGATACTTTAGGTCTAAATCCAAACTGCATCTTAGACAAAATAGATTTATCCTCCAGATATTTGACCAACCTTTTGTTTATAATTTTTTCTAATATTTTGGATATTGATGGCAGTAAAGAAATTGGCCTATAGTTTGTCACTTGTTCTTTACTACCAGACTTATGCACAGGTACAACAACAGCTTTTTTGAGGCACTTGGGAAAGAGCCCCGCAGATAAACATATTTGGAAAATATAAGTCAGTGGTGGAATCAATATGAGCTTGAATTGTTTGATAACTTTCGTCGGGATATTATCCCAACCAACTGCACAGTCATCTTTTAAACTCATAATTATCCCCTCTACCTCGGTTTCGTCAGTAGCCAGCAACGCAAAGGATGTTAATGTAGAACTACATCTAAATGGTGTACTAGTGAGGTTTTCTGAATGGCCCTGTACTTTTTCTGCCAGACACTTACCAATATTGACAAAGAAATTATTTGCGATATTAGCAGATGTTAGTTGTGATGAGTGTGCTTTTAATAAACTTGATGAAGATTCATTTTGTTCAGAGGAATATGTTACACTTTTTATGTATTTCCAGATCTTTTTACTATTCGAGCCAGCCTTTTCTAGTGCACTTTTATCGTAGTTGATTTTTACTTTTCTTAGGAGATCATTACAAAAATTTCGGTATCTTTTATATGATATTTGCAGTACTGAGTTTTCAGGATTTGATTTCGCCTTCATATGCAATTTATCTCGATGTCTCATACAGCGAATAAGACCTGGTGTAATCCACGGCTTTATATTATATTTTTTGTTCCTCAAACAAATATTTGTTGTATTTCTTTGAATTGCATATTGAACATTGTTTATTAGATGTAACAAACAAAACTGTGGGTCAGCAGAATTAAAAATGGGGTCAAAGTCGATGTTGCGTAAATCTTCTTCAAGTTTATTTATGTTTAATTTTGTAATTGTGCGAGCGATGTCTTGCTTAGGTAATTTACAATTTAAGGTTAGTAGGGCAGCATTGTGATCTGTTATTGACGAGTTAATAATTAGTGCAAGCGAAGGGAACTTTGATTTGAGTAGGATATGGTCTAAACAAGAACCACCTTGATGTGTAGGAAACGTATGCGCGGGGAACAAGCCATGAAAAGAGCAGAGGTTCAGGTAGTCCTGGGCTGCAGCATCAAGACTTTCTGGAAGAATATTGATATTGATATCTCCAGTTAAAATGACGTTTTTGAAAGAGGATAGGCTCTGCAAGATATTATTCAGAGAATTAGTTAAATTATTTATATTTCTAAAGGAAGGGGGTCTATATAATGCTAAAATTGCATACTCTGACTCAATTTTAATTAACAAGCAGTTACAGTCATCCATATTTGGTTCCTCGATTGAAACATTCAGATGATTTCTTATATAAACGACTACACCATCGTTTTGGTTGTAAATTCTATTACTCCTATACATACTATATCCCGGCATTAGTGGAACGTTATAATGTTTGGAAAGCCAACATTCAGTTAGAACAATAATGTCACAATTTACGTTAAGTCTATGTTGAAAAGTATTAAAGTTGTCGAAATTCTTAAAAATACTGCGTATGTTTTGTGTTAGTATAGTTAATGGATTACAATAGGAGGATAGATATTGTTTGCAATTTTCTACTTCACAAATCTTAGACTCTGATACAGAGAAATTATCTAAGTCATTCATGAGATTATTAATCATTTTTTTAATTTTAAACAAAAACTAAATAAAATAAAAAATATAATAATAAAAAAGTAAAGGTAAAAGAAAAACTTTGATTAATGGCGCTCTCAGGCGCCTTCATAATCTATTGAGTTAATGTACCTTTTTTCAGCCATAATTTTCGCGGGGCACTCTGCAGATCCTGTAATATGCTTGTTTGGCTTTTTGAAGTGCGAGCAAGTAGCACATTTAGGTTCGTCTGATTTTTTCGGGCAGTCGTTTGTCGAATGTCCTTGACTTGCACAGTGGCTACAGGTATCGGTTAATTGCCGACATGACTTGGCAGCATGACCATACTGCTGGCATTTAAAACATCTTGTGACCAAATTAAAGTCTCTCACAGGACAAGATGACCAATTTATAAAAACTCTATCGTTGGTTATAAGGGCTTTACGCTCAGACTAATAATCCTATAGACGGAGCCTTTATGAAAGCTGCGTACCCATTTTTTGTTAGTGTGCGATTCTAGAGTAGTGTTAGTGTGCGTGACTAGGGAAGAGTCGACGCTTTAAAGCATATCGATAGAATCTGTAGTACATCGACTGTTTGTGCAAAATGTGCGCTTGTTAAATAAAAAATATGCACACATAAATATTAATTAAAATATATCATTATTATGGTATGAGGTTAAACTAGAGAGTAGCACGTAGTACCGAGTAGACCGTGATGGATGGCACAAACTTAGTGAGGCCTATTATACCCAGCAGTGGTTAAAGTCAGGCTGTGGATGATAATAATGATGATAAGGTTAAATTAAAGTAACAATTTATTTATTAGTCTTTTAATTTCCCTTAGACGTCTCACAGCCACCAGCCGAGATTTTGACAAAGATATCATAATTTTCACTGCTCGCCTAGGTGTTGTAGGAATGTCGTCTGGTACGACACCAGTCTCGTTCATTCTCCTCCGACTTCTAGGTGTGATTTGCGTTTCATTAATTGACCCTGCTTTTCTCTTCTTTGCTACCTAAGAAAAGATACATAATGTATGAATATTAGTTTATTTAACTATAACTACTAAATAAAAATAAAAAAAACCTTCGAAAATTATATCTCGAACGATTTTCATCAAACATAGCTAAGAACACTCCCAACTAAATAAAATAAAAACCTTCTAAATAAAAAAAACTGTTCGGGAGCTACGATGCGACAGACAGACACACACACACACACGTCAAACTAACACGCCGTCGTTTTTGCGTCGGGGGTTAAAAAAAAGTAATTTTTTTACTAGCTTTCCGCTCGCGGCTTTATTCATCGTACTGAGACTTGAAAGTTAAACGAAAACGAGGTAGTATTTTATAACACTACTTGGTAATATTCCGGATATCCTTCGTTTATAGTTGGAAATGTATCAGACTTTAGTTTTTTTACAGATAAACCCGGTATAAAACAGGAACTTTCAAAGTGTGTGGAGTAAAGCCTTGAATATTTCGTTGGCTTCCAGTTCTGACGTCTTACAGCTTTAATCCACTCACTTCTTATTTCAGGACATTTTGGAAATCTACAAACGTAAGCAAAAAATAATATACTGTATCAACAACAAACGTCGATACTGTCGATAGATTGTATCGATATATGTAGTCGATAATGTTGTACACGTCACTGCAGTTCACGTCTAAAACAACGCCTAATGTTAAACATTAATTTAGACTATGAGACTTGGCTTTCATCAATATGTTAAAGACAATCTTAGTCATAATATGTAAATCTTTTATATTCATCGATTTTCTAACCATAAACCTCTGTAATTAACGATAAAATTGTTGTCAAAGACTTACGTGTGAAATGATAATTCTGGGTCTTTTACGCCTCCTTTCGTGGTTCTTGATAAACAATATACAGCCACACACGACATACTTCCGTTTTATCAACTTAGTCCTTTCTAAACCACTGTTATTATTTAATATTTCGCATTTAAACTGCACCGAGCCGCAATGTTTTGACCGACATGTCGGTCATATGTTGACACGAATTACACAGACAGTGCGACGTTGCCAGACTTACGTGTGCTGTACCTTTTACTCGTCCCTAAACTCCGTGAAATAGACAGAGAAAAGAATAATTCATTTGACACACCGATACAAGAGCGGCAACAACTTATTACTCCGTCTATATGATTATTAGTCTGAGGCTTTACGTATTGCTGCTGTCACTTCTACTATAAAATTACAGGTCTGAGCTTCCTTCTTGCCGGACTTATGGCTTAATTTGATTGAGGTCAAAAACTTCTCGAGGGTAAAATCTTCAAGTAGGTCAGCTAAATTCTGGTGGTACAGACATGTTAAAACTTCTTTATCTTGCATAGACGTAGGCACTCCCATAACTACTACCCTAGGCTTGCGTTTGTGCGGTTCATCGATGGTAAGGCCTGAGTTCGCCAGCTGTTCTGATTTTTTCAGCTTCTCAATATCATCCTTCGTATCAGTGCTGATGATGACACCGCCGTTCCGTGTCTTGCGCAGTCCTCTCACGTGTAGTTTCATTTGCTCAGGGCAAATAATTTTTTGAACAAGAGATTTTGTATCCTCACTTGACTTCAGCTTATCATTAGGGTAAATGGCAACTGAACTTAAATTGATCGGCTGAATGAAGTTATTGGTACCTTTTTTAACCATATCGGCAAATGAAGTTCCTACGGCTGGTTTAGAGGACTCTTCTACACATGACTTAAGGTCCTGAAGTCGCTGCGACAAATCATGTTGGTCTTGAAGGGTGCGGATTGTAGAATAGGCCTGGACAGTTTTCATTTTGAGCGACTGGTACTGCACTGCCATCTGTGATGTACCATGGCCTACTTTCCGGCACAGAGAATTTACTCGCAGTTTCTGCTCCGAATTCAGTTTGCCTTCTGCAGCTATGTTGCACACTTCATTTAAATACTGCTCAATGGACGACATCCAGTTCTGTATTTCGGGAGTTGAAATAAGTTCAGGGTCATCGCCTTGCTGGCTAGGCCCTTTAGGACAGGGTGCGGGAGTAGGAGGTGGAGTACGAGCAGTCCTGCCACTCCGGTTGAAGGGGCTGCTGTCCATTGTGAAACAAGTTTCTTTTCAAACACTGTACATTACTTCAAAATTATCTTTATACATAATATTACTAATAAGTACCTAGTATTTGACACACTTATTGTTGCGTAAAAACGAGGGCACGATTCAGCAAGTGATTATTTAATTATTTTATAATTATCCAATACGTCTGTTCTCTACGGAGAGCTACGTACACTCCCTATGATTGGGTTCACTATGATTCACTATGATTGGGTTCCAAGCAGATGGTAAAACCCAGCCATCTTCTCTATTGAAATTTGGATGTTTTTTAATTTCAATAGCCTCGCGAATCATCCTAGGTAGGAATCGGTTTTCTTTTGCAAGGACTTGTGGTTTATCAAATCTGATGTAGTGCTGGGCCTTGTCAAGTGTATGTTCACAAACTGCTGACTTCCCGGAACGGCGGTGTTTGACATCGGCGATGTGTCCTTTTACGCGGGTCCCTATGCTTCTTTTAGTTTGGCCTATGTATGAGAGACCGCAATCACAATCAAGCTTGTATACTCCTGCATCTTGTAGAGGTATGTGGCACTTGACAGGTGGTAGGAACGAACTAATCTTCTTCAGCGGCTTGAAGTAAGTTTTGATTGAAGCACGCTTCAAGATATAGCCAATCTTGTCTGTGACTCCTCTAACATATGCGCTCTATACCTTGGCGCCATCTAGTTAAAAAAAATGTAAAAAATCGACTTGTAAAAGTGTCCTGAAAAGATCGATTTACAGAAATAAATATCATTTCATCATTTCATTATGGTAACACAACAGGTAGTCGCTCACAGACAAGATTGGCTATATCTCTCTTTAAGAAGATTAGTCAGTTCCTACCACCTGTCAAGTGCCACATACCTCTACAAGATGCAGGAGTATACAAGCTTGATTGTGATTGCGGTCTGCAAGTCAGCAGTTTGTGCGGCGGCAAGTCAGCAGTTTGTGAACATACACTTGACAAGGCCCAGCACTACATCAGATTTGATAAACCACAAGTCCTTGCAAAAGAAAACCGATTCCTAACTAGGATGATTCGCGAGGCTATTGAAATTAAAAAACATCCAAATTTCAATAGAGAAGATGGCTGGGTCTTACCATCTGCTTGGAACCCAATCATAGATTCCATTAAATCCAAGCACAAAACTGCGAGACCTAAGGATACGGTGAGCTCATTCTGCGTGACCGGCATAAATAATAATCAACAAAATGTAGGGTAGCTGTTGATAATTTTGACATTAGGACGACCAACACCTCAGTCCACCTGTGACCATGGATGCTGTAAAGGATCCGAAACGTCGGGAATTTAAAAATATCAATATAACGCGATAAAATCCGTATAAAATAGTTTTATTTCAATGTCTAATATTCGCGTAAGTGTTAGAAACCGGTTTTTTTTTTTTTTAAAGTTACTTGCAATGTTGATCGCACATTACTAGTATTTTTGTTAACCACTATACATACTTGTACTAAGTGGGTTCACGTCGGTAGTACAATGGGTGGGTTCAGAACCAGCAACCACATGATCGCAAGTCTGGCGCCCTAGCTATTAGGCTACCGCCGCTTCTACAATATGATCTTTTTTTATGGGATAACTCGAAAAACGAGCAAAGGAGCTACCTGATGGTAAGTAGTGGTCGCCGCCCATGACATTTGCAATACCAAAGGTGTTGCAGATGCGTTGCAGAGCCTTTTTAAGGAAATGGAAGGGGAAAGGAGAATAGGAAAAGGAAGGAGACTGACGGCTTTCGGCGCTCAGTTTTGGCCCCAGTCCCGAAAATCCCCAAAATATTTTTTTTTTTCGATATTTTTAGAACCAATAGTTAGAAAGGATCTAGGTAAACTCGTTGAAAGCATGATCATCGTTGAAAGCCCACAAAAATCAAATCAAACTCTTAAAATATAGGCGCTAGTTAGCAGGGTGGTATTGAGCATTTAAGTAATAACTTGAACTTTCATTTGAGGACACTCAATTATGAGTTACCTTTAAATTTGTATTAAGCACACTGTCGTAATCTTCTTCGGACAGTTTGAGCAGCCAGTTGTCCCTGGTGATGCCGGCAGAGTTCACGACTATTGTCGGTGGTGCCCTGTACTGTTTGAGTGTGGTCTGTAGCAAGTTTCTCACTGCTGTTGAGTCTGACACGTCCAGTTCTGCTGCCATGTGATCGCCATCTGAAATATTAAGTATTTAAAAAAAGAATTAAGACCATTAACGCTTCGTAAAATGGTCATAAGGCAGTCTAGTTTCTGCCTAACCCTGTGGGAAAAAGGTGTGAGTGTAGTGTAGTGTAAAGTCTTATGAGAACTTTCTAAAATTAAAAAGGAGAATGAATATGAATTAATCAACTATGTCTATTATTAGAGATGAAACAGATAGCTGTTATAAGCCAGATAACTGAATATCCAGTAGCCAGAAATCCATACAAATCGTTTTTAAGCCTTTTTATGCCTAAACAGCGCAACATAACCTTTTTTTAAACTGGGACCACTTTGATTTATTGTTATGATAGCAGGGACCACAATGTGCAATTTGCAGTAATCAATCTTAGACTACATTTTAGCACTTGTGGACCACTGGTTAGGGACCCCTGCTGTAGAATGACATAGGGTACAGTGTTTAAAAAAGTCCAATAAAAATATGAAATATGATACTAATTTGTTATTTAAATAATAATATTGTACCATTAGAGCCTGAAGCCAAAGCGGTGTGGGTTTTGATGGTTTCCATAGCAGCTTCATAGTTCTTATCAGTTGCTATGACAGTGGCGCCCTCTCTGGACAACACCTGGCATGCTGCCCGACCGAGGCCAGAACCAGCACCTGATGACAGGAGTATAAAAAAAAACCAATAATATCACGGATCATCAACATCAGCCTATACTGCTAGACAAGTACATTCATATTACGGGTGCTAGCAATCAATTTAAATAAGTGCAGTGATAGCCTAGTTATATGACCATTAGTCTGCCAAGTCAAAGGGATTGAGTTCTAAGTTTCTATCCAAGTCAGAAGTGTGCACTCTGACTTTTCGTAGTTTGCATAATGTATACAGTTTTGCACTTTCCTATGACAGTTGTTAAATGAGTGTTTTGCTTTTTTCCTCAGTTGAATGTCAAACATTTCATTTAAATTTAGGCTTTAAAATATGAATGCCTATTCAAACAGTAGGGAATTTTATTCCAATTGATTTACAAAATTGCAACATAGTTGGAAACATCTAGAGGTGACTTTGAATTTAGCCTTAAACAATATTGAGAATATATTTGCCTAAAATAAACATCAAGATAAGTATTATTGCTCAATATAATTGACAATCTTGGTGCTTGTCCAATTTCACACTTATTACCAAGATGATAAAGTAGAAAATGGATTAATCGACCATATTGTTCTGTTGGGTGTAAAAATTACTAAATTCATAGTTTTTAAGTGAATGAGAAATGAGGTTATTCAGTAGACTATTAAGAATACAACATTTTTATCATCACAATTTTAAGTCAAGAATTGAATTAATATAACCTACTGTAACTTGTAACTGTAGTTGTAACCTTAGGACATTAGCTTAGCTTGCCTTAGCTCTGCATATCAGTCATTTAAAAACTCAAGCCTACTTAAACAGAACACAAGGAAATTTATATTTATGATTATAACAATGGTAATCTGTTTGCTATGAACGTTTCGTTTTTCTTCGTACCTAAACCTACTTTCTTTTTGGATATCTTTAGACGAAAAGAAAATAATACTTTACTTACCAGTCACTAATGCAAGTCTTCCAGCAACTAAACCTGATACCATGGTTGATATGTTTTAATAGAGATTTGTTAAATTATAAAATTTTAATCGAGAATTTATCTTGAAAAGTTTGACTTTGAACTCTGTTACCTACCTGAAGTCTTATCAGACAACTGAAACTGATTACAAGTTTACAGGAGTGCGATTATGAAGAATGTCAAAAGATAACAGTGCCGGAGTGTCAACTGTCAGTGTAAATTGTCATTTTATGACTGCAATAGGGATGATCGATAGTCGATACGACTATCATTTATTAGACTTTCGATATTTCGATTTTTTTTATGAAATGACATACAAAGATTTTTTACCAGTCTTATGTTTGGATCTACACGGCTCGCTCAAGTTATCAGTAACTCCAGCAGAACTAACTGGTTACACAAAACACCTTTCCAGGTGAAGTTTAATCGACATTGTCCGTTGCTGGCCTTTCCGGTAACAAAGGACGATATGCATGCAATATCATACGCCTAAAAATATCAACATAAAGTGATGTATTACGGTATTACCATTGATTAGTGGGGTAAATAACATATTGGTGTCGTAAATAACGTATTGGGTGCTAAGTACACACAATACGTTATTTATACGCAATTATATCGATATAAAATATCTAGGAAGTGCTGTTTTAGCATCCCTAAATTGCATTCACTGATGACGTTAGAGGGTTCGTTCAAAAACACATAGTCGAAAAACAATTTGTATTTGTTTCGTTTGAGAGTAAAATCCTGCAACATGAAGTTGTAGTCTAATAAATTCTCCATTAACCTAAACAAGACCAAAACTACACAGTAATAAAACGATTATTACTAGCTGCTTTATATAAAAACCTCATAAAAACCACTATGTCAATCATGCAAGACTTGCTAATATTTCTATATAAGTGCTGTTAAGAAGGAAATAACAATTATGTATATAGAAAACATTTATTCTTATTTACTATGAGTCTGCGACACAGCGTACATGCTGAAGCATACAAGAATAAAAACAAAACTGAAGAATAAAAACTAATAAAATGTTATACTAACTTAACACATACCTATCTCAGAATATAATAAGATAGATAAGCTCACAATCACTTGTTTTTGTAAAATTTTCGGAGTATTAACAATTTATATGTCACAATATGCCTACGGCTCTATATCACCAACTCTCAAATAATCATATAACTAATTTCATTCTTTTTAAATTATTTAGTGAGTAGCAGCGATTCTATAAGATGGTGAAAAGAGGTCTAAGCAAAGAGTATTCTAATAATATGGGAGGGTCTAAGTTTAGTCTTGTTTTATAATGAGCCCAATTTTTTTGCTACTAGACAAAAAGGCCTCTCACAGGTCCTTAATAAGATGCAAAAAATATGGGTTCACACTTTACATGTAAACATGCATATTTGGAAAATTAAAAAAAAAATGAATTTTTGGTGTAAGTAAATAAAATGATTAACAAAAATAAATGTGTGCTATAAACCTTAATTTTATATAATTTTAAATTTCCTCTTAAAGGAAACATTGTGTTTGTTGATGTCAAAATTAAAATTTGTTAGGTAAATATCTGTTTATGTTTTACCCGCATAAATGTTAACATACATAGTAGGTTTTCTATTGTCTCTACTATTGTTTTCAGGTTTTAGGACTTAATTCACTGATGCTCATACTGGTTGCTGGGGACCAAGGCAATAGATTTTGAATATAATAATATGGGACTTATTAAGTTTAATTTTAATAAATTGTTTCTAAAACATATTTTCTGAGTATCACTTTATAATACTTTAGTAAATAAGATTTATGAAGACATATGAATCAGGTCTTACAATTAACAGTTTTACTGTTTTTAAGTTAAAATATTAAACTTAATCTACAATTGGTTTGAATAGAACCCAGAGTCTCTCAAATTCTCTTTTGTATTGTTCTACCAGGTCCTTCTGTGAAGTCACCAGGCAGTCTTCATAATTGCCCCATAGAGCTTGATTTGTCCAGTTTAAAGACCCTGCCATCACATACGGTGTTAAAAGGAGATTATCACTCAATGTATCAGCAAGACAAAACTTGTGGTGCATCAAATTTGTCGACTTCATCCAACGTACCGGTATGTGTTGCTTTTCTAACCTCCTAATACAGGAACCGGTTGAGAACGCCATATCAGCATCAATTATTACTCTAATATTCACACCACGATAATGCAACTTTATTATGGCGTTAGTTATATCCGTATTGGTCCATACATACATACAAATATCCAAATTATACCGAGGCTGGCTCAAATAGTATAATAGTCGGTCCATACTTTTTGAAATCATGCAGCGCGAGTATTTGCTCTTTTTAACTTCTTTAGAGTCGTAACAAAACATTATAACTTCATTTATTTCTTTGCTTTTATATTTCACTTCTTTCCTCTTCTTTGTCAAGAAATTGTATGTGGCTCGTGTTACGAAAGCAAATGATAGCAATATGAATAAAGTTTTGCTAAAAGTTTTCAAAGACATGATGTTTTTCCTCCAATAATCTAAGTTAACACTGCACAGTTGTGGATTTTCACTTTAGTTAACTGCAATGAATAATTGTTTGCTATAAATTTCCTCAAATAAAATTTGTTAATTGAAGAACAAACGTTTGTTGCTAAAATAATTAAAATAAATATTCGCACATTTTTTTCACTTCAACAGTTTTGACGTTTCACGTCATGAAATTTAGTTGCGTCAAAATTCCCGCTCTGGATAAGTTTTTGAAAAAATACCTGGCTTCTAGGGTTTTAATCATCCGAGTGTAATTTAGCTGATAGTCCATTTTATTACCCATTAGAAAAGCCAAAACGATTTATTAGTTTATTTCGTGAATGTGAGTGTAAAAAGTGGTAAAAGTATCTACAGATGTAATAGACAATAACGAAAATCAAAGGCACCTATTTGTACATACATATCTATTACTACGGATAAAAATAATTTGTGAGTTTGTGATATATAAATAATGCCTAATGTTACGTCGCACTTGTACAAATTATACCTGTTGAGCTATCTATGATGGGAATTAACACCAAAAAAGATATAAACACTCAAATCCCCGTGGATTTAAGTATATTTGCACCTACGATTATTTTTTTATATCAATATCTTGTGTTATTACGGAATAACACAAGGATTTTGTGAATTTAATCTGTCCAATGAATACACTTTATCTTAATAAATGAAGTGGTGTAGCAGGAGTGTCTTTTTAAAATGACAAATACGGAACATTCTGAATATTTATTCACATGTTAATTTTCAATATTTTTACAAGAAAGTAGTTTAATTTCATACATGCATTGATGTCATATGCGTCTCATAATGCTATGTTGTTTATACTGAAATCGTGAGGTCTGAGTCGTAAATTCAAATTATAAGAGCTGTGATGTGCTGACTGCAGGGACCCGCTGTACCCGCCGATGAGTGCGCACGACCCATAGCTATTGTCACTCGTGCTACCATAACCAACCACGCTTTGCCCCATCAAACTATTTGAATTTGGAACGTACTGTCTGTTCCCCACATTCTGCATCATCAACGAATAATCATTTTGGTATAATCCTGTGTTTGTAATAGGAATGCCAAGATTTAAGTTGAGATTGTTTGCTTGGAAGTGATGCAGCCATGGTTCTTTAGAGTTGCGAGCAAATTCTTGTCTGGGGTCCTGGTGGGGAATGCCGATTGGCACAGCAATAGGCTCGGGTGAACTTTGACTGGTGGAATTCCTGTGAGTGGATAGCGCTGACCTTTCGTTTCGTCGGAACTTCGCTCGGCGGTTTTGAAACCATACCTGTTAGCAGAAAGAATAGATTCTACAGATAATCGAACAAAAGTATTAATTCTATATACAGTCTGTTAATGACTGTTTGGGGAGGGTTATTTGGAACTTATAAATATACCATTTCGTCTTTGAAGTGCGAACTATAATTCTAAATAGTATTTTACAACTTTGTGGAAGATCTAATTATTATTATTATTATTAGCTTTATTTTTCCCTTACATGTAATTCATATTATATTGTTTTGCTTTCTGTTGTGTACCTATTTATTTGTTAGTAATGTTAGTTTTGTACTTAGATTATGTTAGTATTGTTAGATGTAAGGGCCGCCTTTTGCGGTGAAAGCCTCCTCCAAACCGTTCCAGGTGACTCTATCCTTTGCCCATCTGGGCCATAGATTTCCAGCTATTTGAACGATGTCGTCACTCCATCTTTTAAATGGTCTACCCTTTCTTCTTTTTTTATGTATTGGATACCAATTTGATATTACTTGTGACCATCTTTCATCCGTAGCTCTCTGAATATGACCTGACCATTTCCATTTCAGTTTTAGAACCTGTTTGACAGCATCCCTCGCCTTTGTTTTTTCCCTTATCAGTGAACTTTTGACTCTGTCTTTCAATTTGATGTTCATGTAACTCCGTTCTATTCCTCTTTGGCAGCTTCTTATTTTATTTAAGAGTGACGTTTTGAGAGACCATGTCTGGCATGCGTAGGTAAGTACTGGCGTTAGGCAGATGTTCATCGCTTTTGTTTTCAGTTTCGTGGGTATGGGACCTTTGAAAATTTCCTTCATAGCCCAGTATTTGTTCCAAGTATTCTTCACTCTGCGATCGATTTCTTTTTCTGTACATGACTTTATTGAGATTAGATGTCCAAGGTAAATGTAGTCTACGACATATTCTATAGGTTTAGATTGTATGGATATAGGTATTTGTTCATGATTTTCGTTTTGTCCCAGTTAATTTGTAGCCCAACGGTTTCGCTGTGATAACTGAGGGACTCAATCATGCGGTTCAGTTTGCACGGATCGTCTGACAGCAGTATTATGTCGTCCGCAAACCTAAGGTGTGAGAGGTACGTGCCATTGATTTTTATTCCCGTATCGCTCCAATCGAGGTTCCGGAATATGGATTCCAGGACTGCGATAAAAAGCTTTGGAGAGAGCGGATCACCTTGCTTTACCCCCCTGTCGACTTGAAATAATGGTCCTCTTGCGTCTAGGCGTACCCTCGTAGTACTTTTCAAATAGATCGCTTTGATTAGTTCTATGTATTCTTGGTCTATTCCTTGCTGGCTTAAAGCCTGCCATATAGAGTCATGTGATATTGAATCGAAAGCTTTCGAGTAATCTATAAAAGCAACGTATAAGGGGAGCTCATATTCCATAAACCGTTCGATTATTACTTTCAGTGTGTGTATGTGGTCAATGGTAGAGAAATTTTTCATGAACCCCGCTTGCTCTATAGGCTGGTTCTCGTCAATCTTTGTTGTTACACGTCTTAGCAAGGTCGATGCAAATACTTTGTACAAGCAGGATATAAGACTAATGGGTCTGTAGTTAGATATTAATTTGGGGTCTCCCTTTTTATACAGTAAAACGATTTCCGAGCATGTCCATGTTTCTGGTAGTTCTTTTGTTGATAGAATACGGTTAAAGAGCTCGGTGAGTGGTGTTGTTATTTTATCTTTCGCAGTTTTTATCATTTCGTTTGTCACTCCATCAGGTCCTGGACTCTTTCCTGCTTTTAGTTTTCTTATAGACATCTCTATCTCGCTTTCTAAGAAAGGTGGTACTGTTTCGTAGGCCGGTGTATAGTTTTTTGACATTGGTTTCTCCTGATCTTTATTTGTACATGTGTAGAGGTTTTTGTAGTAGTCCGTAGCTATCGTCATTAGGTCTTTCCTATGTGTGACTGCAGTTCCTGAGGCATTCTGGAGTTGTGTCATGACATGCTTGGTAGTTTCTAGCTTTTTATAGGCCTTCTTTATTCCACCGGTTTCTTCTATGAATTTGGTAATTGTATCGAGTGTCTTGTTTTTAATGTTTTGTTTTATTTTTTTATGTATTGTCCTGTATAGTTCACTCAGAGCTTTCTGTTCGTGCTTTGTTTTGTTTTTCTTGTTTTTTAATATATGCTTTTCGTTTTTCAAAGTTTCTATTTCTGCTGTTATAATTTGTTTATTTCTTTTTTCGCTTGTGTCTTTGATTTGATTTTTGTAGACTTTTAGTAAAAATGTTTCTATTTTCTTGTTGAATTGGAACACGCTGTCGTTTTCGCAGTCGGACAAGGATGGTAGGTCTTCGTTTTCAATTTCATTTTTTGTGTATACTTTGCCTCGGTATTGCACTCGGGATTTCTTGGTTTCTTCTATCTTTAAGGTAATTCTAATCATTCGATGGTCGCTAGGGTGTTGTAATTTGCTAATCACCTTTACGTTTTGTATATTTTTTGTGACATTTGTAGCTATAAAATCGATTTCATTCTGCGACTTACCATCTGGTGTTCTCCAGGTCCACCGAAGTTTATTAGATTTTTTGAAAATTGTATTAGATATTTTTAAGTTGTATTGAAGGCAGAATTTTATAAACATTTCTCCTCTATCGTTCCTTTTACCGTAGCCATACCTTCCCATTACTAATTCCTCATTTTCTTTGGGACATCCTATCTTTGCGTTCATGTCCCCCATAAATATTATATTCCCTGTGCATTTATTCATAGCTTTATCAAGATCAGCGTAGAACTTCTGCATTTCTTCTTTATTGGCTCTTGTGGTAGGCGCATATGCTTGGATTATAAAAAAATTTCTTTCCATATATACCTACTTGTAATACAGCAGCCCTTTCGGATATCGCGATGAAATCTAATACTTCTGTATTGTCTTGTTTTTTTACTATAAATCCAACACCTTTCTCGCCTTTTGTTTCCCCATAGTAGTAAAGAATATAATTCCCCCTGTCTTCAATTTTGTAGCCTTGTCTTCTCACTTCAGCTATTCCGATAATGTCCCAGTTAATTTGCGCTATCGCGTATTCCAATTCAACCACTCTTGCTTCGCTTGCTAATGATCTGAGATTGAATGTAGATATATGGTATTTTTTTAGGTTTGGAGGGTGATCGTCTACAACCCCCGCGGAAGATCTAATTAGTCATCTTTAATAAGTAATAGTCTTCAGAACCAACGCTGCTGGTGACGATGAAGTCAATCAATGGATGCAACTGTCACAGACGTAGATACAATGGATAAGTGCGTTACGCACAAACATAGAAATAACGAATTTAGAATGAGAGCCTTCTCTCTAAGAAATATAAGTAATTTAGTTTATCTTTGTCACTCACCTGTACCCTGGCTTCAGTCAGATTAACCCTCGCAGCGAGATCTTCCCTAACAAACGCATCTGGGTAATGTGTCTTCTCAAAAACCTTCTCCAAAGCAGCTAGCTGCTGGCTAGTGAATGTAGTTCTATTCCTCCTAGGTTTCTTCCTGTCATCCGATTTCACGTCTCTTTCCTCTTCAGACTCCTTTTGGTTCTCCCTCTCTGTCGCACCTTTGTCTTCGTATTTCCGTCTCATGTCTTCGTATGCTAGATAGTCAACTGGTTTGATGTATGGCCGTTGGAGATCTTTTGGGTACCAGTTTAAGTCGTTCTGGTAACTTGGTTCGTAAGTGCTATTGATTTGCCGGCCTGCCGTCAAGTGGTGGAGTCTAAGAAGGCTGTCCTCATGGCACTTGATCATCTGGAAGAGGTTGTGGTTGTTCTCTGGGTAATTGGCGAGGTTCACGTTATAATTGCTTGTATTTTGAGTTTTCGGATCGTAGTTCTTCGAGACAGGCTGCCGGGAACTCGAGATGTCTGTGGATAAAACATTTTATTAGGAAAATGTCGGGAAGTCTAGTGAAGTGGATCATTTTATCGTCACTCATACTTTTCATCCCAAAAGGGGGATGAAAAGAGACTCCACGCGTTTGCGTGCTAAAAAGTATTGTAGTAAGCGTAAATTTGTTGTTTAGTTTAGTGGCCCTTAGTGCGACGCTAGAGCTCCTGGGTTCGATTCTCAAGTTGAATCAGGGTGTTATTAAGTTTTTTGATGAAATTCTCGGTAACAGCTCGGATTCTGGATTTTTGCCCAATTTATGGCAATAGGCTCGCATAACTAATTCAGGAAGTACAGGCGTGATGGTATGTAAATTAAAATATTTTTTAGAGCTAGCTTACTCTACATATCGATGTAGCCACATAGGTACATCAAATACCACCAAAACAAACAGCGAAGAATACAAAAGCTCGTTTGTTCTAGATCGCACACGCACTGGCGGCTAACTTCTGTAGATCGTTGTTCGGTCGGCGTATGCGCTTGGGCAGCCCTATCGGATTCTACGCTCACGTGGAAGCTGTTGCGCATGCTCCTCTGAACTTACGAACATATCAAGGTCTTATTTACAATCCTACTAATTTAGGTAGGTGTAGTATAACGTGCATAACGAATGGTGGAAGCTTGTTATTAGCAATTTACGTGAAAATATTGTTCTTTAGCAATAAGTGTTTTTAAACTGTAAGCTTTCCTAAAAATAAATAAATAACTCTACAAAGAATGTTATTTAATAATTTCGTATGTTGACGATTTCATTAGGAAATTAAAAGGAAAGTTGATTAAGATTAAACTAGACTAACTAAATATTTTTTATAAATAAAATAAAAAATAAAAAAGGGCATCAAAAAACTCCACCGCATCGTTATCAGCCCGGAAGGTACCCAGAAGGCTGGCTGCATTTGAAGTACATCATGAATTAGGTAAGGTAACTTTAATTAAAAAAAACCGGCCATGTGCGAGTCGAACTCGCGCACGGATGGTTCCGTACTATTACGATTTATGACGTATTAAAAAAAACTACTTACTAGATCTCTTTCAAACCAATTTTCGTTGAAAGTTTACATGGTAATGTAAATCATATATTTTTTTTAGTTTTATATTCTCTTATTTTAGAAGTTTCAGGGGGGGGGATACATTTTACCACTTTGGAAGTGTCCCTCGCGCAAACTATTCAGTTTAGAAAAAAATGATATTAGAAACCTCAATATACTTTTTGAAGACCTATGCATAGATACCTCACACATATGGGTTTGATGAAAAAAATATTTTTAATTTTCAGTTCGAAGTATGGGGAACCCCCAAAATTTTTTATTTTTTTTTATTTTTGTGTAAAAATCTTAATGCGGTTCACAGAATACATCTTCTTACTAAGTTTCAACAGCATAGCTCTTATAGCTTCAGAGAAAAAGTTCTATGACATACGGACGGACAGACAGACAGACAGACAGACATGACGAATCTATAAGGGTTCCGTGTTTTGCCATTTGGCTACGGAACCCTAAAAAGAAACGCCCGAAGAAAACTTTATATAACTAAGTAGGCATCTCATCATCATCATCATCATCAGCCCATACTCGTCCACTGCTGGACGGAGGCCTCTCCTAGTTAACGCCACAGAGCCTGATCTTCGGCTTACTTCATTCAGTCACTACCAGCTGCCTTCGACAAGTTGTCACTCCATCTGGCAAGCGGGCGCCCTACGTTTGCCTAGACGTGGTCTCCACTCGAAAACTCGCTTGCTCCAGCGTTTGTCGGTTCTCCAACACATGTAACCGGCCCATTGCCACTAGTAGGCATCTACTTAACTTAATTCCAATATATATACCTATCTCTCCCATAAATCTATAATAATATTCAAATTGCGCAAATAACTCAATCTGTCACTTTATTTGTTATGTTTTCACGCCGAAACTGCTTAACTAAATGTTTTTATCTATACATATAGATTGGATCTCGGAGAAGGATACAGGCTACCTATTGTCTATTTAATCCCTATAGGTAGGTATATAGGATGCTAGTTGAACCGCGGGCAAATTGTTAAATCCTTATAAGTAGTACCGAAGTTTGCAGAGTATGCACGGCTACACATCAAGCTATACTCAACCAGTTTACGCTGGCCTCTTATTGTATGAGAAATCTATACAATGCGCTTAAACTGGATTTGTATAGGTTGACCTGTAGCCGTGTGTACGAGTACCTATTAATTTTCATTATAATTCTGCGTATTGATATTATATACCTAGAGTGTTCCCATTTATATACTATAAAGATAATTAAGTAATAAGTATTATAAGAGGAAATATTTGTTTGTCTTATAACTAAACCGATTTTCTTATGATTATTATCATCATATTTCAACCACAAATCCTTAACAAATGATACACCCTGATGAGGATAGGTACACCTAAACCATCCTCATTGAGGACATGCTTATGTATTAAATTGCATGTCCTCTGACATAAGCAAAAGCGTGGTTGTGATAAAGATGTATAATAAATAAATAATAATAAAATTGATTTAAATACCCAACTTAAATTGAAAAACAAACTTTCCTCATTTAATCAGTGTTTATTGGCGAAAACCACATGAAAATACGTTTAATAGTTTTTGAGTATATAGCGAACAGACAGACGAGGCGGGGACTTTGTTTTATCATTATAATAATAATGTGTTAGTGATTAGAAAATAATGTTCAATAAATTAAGTTTTAGTCCCACCTACTGCAATAGTACAGTATGTGGGACTAAGTAGATACTTAAGTATATTTTTATTTTATAGTGATTGACTTACTTACTTACCTTTATTTTGCTCCATAATACAGAGAATTTTGGCACAAAAACAATTAGAAAAATTGATATTTAAATTAATTAATTCAATTATTTCATAGGCACTGTCACTTTTGTTTTGTAAAAAGCCCTGCGAGACCACTCCGGCTCTGCCGATCGAACGCGGCCAAACTGAATAATTGTAATTAATTCACCCGCTTATTGAATTACTTTATTTAATTAAATAATTCGACTAACTCATACTAATGTGCGAACTAATGGAGTCTGTGCCGCGATCTGGCTGCGCTGCAACTTCATCTCAAATACGACATGTGTGCTGTTACAAAAAAATACGCTGAAATCGTCCCGCGTCTGAACACACCCATTGATTTAAAAAGAAAACGTAATTTTCGTCTCTATGTTCACAGGGATAGACTTCAAATCTTGAACCTACAGGTTCTCAGGTTTGACAAAGGAGATAAACACTTTATAATAACAGCTTGAAGATTACTTTTGTATTGGTTCTTATTAGTGGGAGTTTCACTAAGTTCTAATTTTGAATTTGTATCAAAGGCCGCGAGGCGTGGCTTCCTTTGCCCCCGCCTAATGTCACGATAAAAAAAAATATTTTAAGCGGGAAACGATTCAGGCAATAATTGACATGTCAACATATATTATTTATAGCGTTCGAGAGAAAATGAACATAAAGTTTTTAAGTAATTGGACGTGATAGGTTTATGTTGTTGAAATCTTGCGGCGCGGATGTGAAAATTTGGTTTTTATTATGCGAAAGGAAGATAACACTGCGCTACCCCGCGGAAATACCTATAGGTAAGTTTTTTTTTTCAAAGCGGTTACTTACTGTAGTAATAACAAAGATTGCTGGCACTATTGAAAAACCATTTAATTATTATTTAATTACGTAAGTTTTAAAATTAGCCAAAGCGAGTAGGTACCCAAGTATATCACTGTTACATTACCCAACAATGAAGTAGCGATTGCATTGTTTTAAACCACAAAATTGTTTATATTGTATAAGTTTGATTTTACCTTTTTCCTCGGCTCCTAGAATCGTACGTTTAGTCCACTTTCGGCCCCTCGACCCCCAATCAATAATGTGTCCACTGGACCCCTAACTACAGTTTATTCTCAACCCTCGGGGGTCGAAAATGGATTTAATTTTTCAGCCAAGTTTTATTTTCCCCTTGACCCCCAAAGTACAGTTACGATGATAAATCATATACACTATATTTAAATACTATTTAATTAGAATTCCCTCAACATAATTTGTATAATACTTAGGTACTTAAATCATTTGCGTTAAGCGTAGTAGTTATCAAGCGTTTGAACAATGCACAAGTTCTATTTCCAAACATGAATGACACAACAAGTGATAGTAGGGAATATTTAAAATTTATAACTTCAAATAGCCTATGTCATCTATATACTATGATGGTTGTGCTAAAGCGTTCCGATACAAATGTTATAGAAGAATTACCGCCATATAAAAATACAAAATCAGGACTTTGCAAACAAAGGAATAAAGTTGCAGGTGAAATAAAATGGCTACTCGGCCTCCAACAGTAGAAATGGCTAAATTATTCTGTACTCTACCAAAATATTAATTATAAACAAGAGACAGGCATACCTCGTCCACTCTCAACCCCTTGTTTGGTAAGTACCTAATACTTACCAAACAAGGGGTCGAGAGTGGACGAGGTATGCCTGTCTCTTGTATGGAAATTCAGTCTCAACCCCTGGGAGTCGAGTGTGAACTATGTTGAGGGGTTGAGAGGACACAAATAAACATCCTTTTTTATGGGGTCGAGGGGCCGAGAGTGGACTAAACGGAATCGTAGCGGTCGTACCATGATGTTAAATACCTAAGTTACTTATTATTCAGCCATCTGCCAGAAAAGGTCCCGTCAAAATCAGTCCAGCCGTTTCGTAGGTTAGCTGGAACAAACTAACAGATAGACAAAAAGTGTTGTATGCAATCAAAACTCTGTTATTTAATTAAATTTCATTTATTTGTGTAGATAAATTATACAGGGTGGAAGAGACATCGACGCACATCCACTTACCACGAATTCAGTACCTACATGATTCTGGACCGCCTTGCGATGATATTGTTCGTCGGTTATGAAAAAAAACTGCTTTTTCATACAAACGTGCAATACCTACACGGTCAAAATGTATGGAACAGCAGATTTTTTTAAACATAGCCGAGGAAAAATCAACGCAAGAGGGTCCAGGATCATGTACTGAATTCGTGTTAAGCGGATGTGCGTCGATGTGCCTGTATTTATTTTATTTATTTATTTATTTATTTTATAAAAATCACTTACAACTATTATTACAGGTATAACCCAATGCAATAGTGAAGTAACTACTTACTTATTTTCTAAAACTTATTAGATATAATGTTATCCTTGTGAATTCACTCAGTGTACAAGCAAAAATGTCGATCTCCTCTGCTACAAGGTTGAGAGTGCGAAGCGCTCGCGTTAGGGGCGCCTCATTCAAAAGATTAGTGCGGCCACGAGGCACAGCCAGCAGCTGAGGCCGACGTCGCCGCCACACATATCTGTCGGGCACACTCCAACACACTAACTGTAAAATTTTGGCGTTATGTATCTTGCCTCTTATTAATTTAAATAAATATGAGACAAGTGCGAACTCACGCCTAACTCTCAGCTCGTTGTATCCAACCATGCCTAATATAAACAAGGTTGGATACATAAGCGGGTAAAAAGGATATACTCCATAAAGCCTCAAATATAAAAATCTAACAAATTTATTTTGTATTCGCTCCAACATGAGACTATATTTAGTTTCATGGGGGGCCCAGATGACTGCGTTACATTCTAATTGGCTTCTCACCAAAGTGTTATACAAAGCGATAATCGCTGCCACATTTGTGAAACCACGAACAGCACGCAACATAAATCCTAAATTTCTGTAGGCCTTTTTACAGCACTTGACTATATGATCACGAAACGTTAGCCCCGCGTTAAGACTAACGATTTATTTATTTGCCAGTTTTTGAGTAAGTAGGTACCTACCTAGTCTATTATAAGTAGGGTTGCCATCTCTTAAATCAGGTAAAAAGGACAAGAAGCACGAAAACCCCGGATTTTGGAGCTTGGAACCCGGACATGTGGACAGTGTTTTCTTAAAGTTATTCAATAAAATATTTTTCAGTTATAATCTTCCGGCAGCGACCAATGACTTGACAGCTTTTAAACCCGGACAACAAATGAAACCCCGCCCGGACGCTCCCCGGACGGCCTCTAAACTAGGACAAATCCGGGGAAACCCGGACGGATGGCAACCCTAATTATAAGTAAGTTGATGTCGCAATTCTTATTGCCATGATCCTAGAATGTGTTATAGATGAACAATTTGCGAAAAACGGTTCAATCTTAGAACTTTATTAGTAGTGCCCCTTTTTAGACCTGTTCTTTTCAATAAATTTACCAGTCAACCCTATTGAGATAATTTAAATACTTTCCTTGATAATGTCAACGTGTCTTCCCACTTTGCCAAGCTCATCATCATAGGTGGAAGATTAGAGTAGACAGACTTTTGGCTTGACCGTCGCCAGCATTATTTAAAACTATAGATATCATTTGGCTGTAAACGATATATCGAACATGACAACCTACATAGTGATAAATAATAGTTTTACTGCTAATATATACTTTGGAAGTTACCTAATTTAGAAATTATTACATATTGTTTATATCTTTATTGACTAACAAGCTTTCCGCTTGCGGCTTCGCCCGCGTGGAGTATATGTTTCTTGTCATTTTACGGGATTATATATAGCCTATGTCACTCAGGAATAATGTAACTTTCTATTGGTGAAAGAATTTTTCAAATCGGTCCAGTACTTTTAGAGCCTATTCAATGCAAACAATCAAATAATTTCTCTTTATAATATTAGTTTAGATAATATAGGAAACTGACCATTATGATTTGGTAGTCTAATGGTCATATCAATAGGCCATCACTGTTTATCTGAGCTACCAGACGGATTAGTGTGATTTTAAGATAATTAGGAAGTGTTATACTGTCAGTAATTGTCGCAAGCGTCAAATCACGAGGCCAGGGAATGTATGGGCCGAATTTTAGTCAGGCTTCTAGTCGGGTCCCCTGGATGCGTACATAATGCATAATACATTCCACGAGAATTTTCCGCACTGCATAATGTATAAAAAGGGAACGTTTTGTTAGGCATTCATTAAATAAAGTTAAAGAATAAGAATAATTTATTTGCAAGAATACAAGTACCTACAATAAGTTGTCATGGTAAGTGTAGTTTCATCATACTCGACCAGATGACTGGTGTGCAAATATCAATAAATACATCAAACATGAAATATAATTAATACAATTTAAAATTCAATTCAATGTAATTTTTTGTAATAATTAAGAATAAATAAATTAAGTAATGTTACAATTCAATGTCACGTACAATTATTTAAAAAGTATAAAGGTCATTTTTATTAAATTCAACTTGACACTTAAAAACTATTCCAACTAGCCACAACCACAAACAGTTGCAGTCACAGTTTATCAGACAAAAATTCCGAAATATTATAATAGCACTTGGTTAGAAGAAATGATTTTAAATATTTTTTGAACAACTTAATATTTAGGTTTTTAATAGGTGGTGGAATGTGATAAACTTACTTATTTTCGATTATTTAATTGGGCAATCAGAAAACGTTAATAAACTTAGTAAAATAAAAATAGTAAGTACATACTAATTGTGAGCAAGTCCTTATGAAAAAATAAAAATGGATTTCCTCACAGTTGGTTTTTGGCGAGAGTTCTGCAAGAGTCGTAGCAATTGGTGGTCTGTAGTTTCTGCCTACTTCTGTGAGAAAAAGGCGTGAGTATATGTATGTATGTAGGTATTTGGTTTTATCTATTGGTCATCATTAATTCTTTAAATCTACTCAACATACGACAAAATTACTTCTCATTTAAATAAATATCTAATAAACCTTTCAACTAAACATTACCTATCAAATAATAAATTGAATTTATTCAAATTATTTATATCAGTTTGTATTCAATTCGTGTGTAATTTTGTAGGCATCCCGCCGTACCTTCCCGTCTGCCCGGAATAGAACCGGCGACCCGTCGCATCGAATTAGTGTGAAATGTTGAAAAACGCTTGTGGCGTACCGTAACGCACCACGGACGTTGCCAGATGCCATAGAGTAGTGACAAAATTTATTTAGTTGAAAAGAAAGGTAGTTTGAATTCTTACGACTCGTGCTTGGACTGGAGGAAAGCGGAAATGGTAAAAAATCACACCATGCGTTGCTTTGGTAAGCTTTTTACTTATAAATAATAAAGATTTTTTTGTGTTGGGAGGTAAATTATTTTTTTCTTGTTTTTTTTGCAAATTGTTCTTCTTTAACATGTTCTTGGTGTGGCAGTAGAGATTTCGACATCAACAATAACTTATTCATCATTGCGTAGGTACTAAAATTCGTTATCAGAAAGCAGCAGTGACCAGAAAGTAGTGTAAAATATAATAGGAGGATAATATAATAGGATTCTGCCAAAAATTTCAATTTACACTAAAAAATAGACGAACAATTTGCGAAAAACCAAAAAAATATTAGGAGGAGACTTGAAAATAAGTTTAATCGCTGGATGTGAAAGGATAGGTAACTACTTTTCAAATAGATGAAAGAAAAACTAACTTTAATAAGTTAGTACCTACTGTCAGAGCATATTGTCAGAAAATGCGACTTAGATCATTTGAAATAGCAACGTTTTATTAATTCACTTCGAAGTTGGTAATAAAATAATGAACTTCATTATTTCATTACCATTACGATTTCTCGGAACCTTTTGAAATGCCTACGATATGAAGACATATTTAATTGATTATTTACAAGGAATACACATTCTAAATTAAAAAACGAAATATTAAAATGAGGATTCCTTTGAAGCAAACGTTCTATATTCAAATGCAAGCGCGCCAAGGTGTCATGGCAGCCATAATTGGGGATGACAGTTGTCGGCGGGAGTGCGCGCGGCTCGCTGCACGACAGCTCGTTTGCGCCTGAGCATAACGAGACCGTACTAATATCGTCATGTTCTTCAGTAGTAATAATATAAGCAGATCAACATTAAAGACAAACTAATTCAATTTAAGACTGAAACGTTGCCAAAATTGCCAAGATGCGGCTAGGTATAATTCTCTTTGGGCTAGGTAGATAGTTTGATTATAGTTATTTTCTTGGTTTAAGTAGGTAAAGAGTGCATTGTATGAACTAAGTATGATTAAGTTATCGCTTATGGAAAAGAAACAACATTTTGACTACAATTTTTGGAAATAAGTAGGTACATCAATTCCATTTTTAATCATATAGATAAGGAAGTTCTTTTCTCATAAAAAAAAGGAATGGAAAAGGGGTAGACCCTCCATATAAACAGTTATACATAGATCAGATAAGTACTCTGAAAACTTTAGGCAGATATAATAATTTTGTATTTTATCAATTAACGAAAGTCCAAACCAAACGAGAATTACCTACCTGTCTACCAATAAATCATACAAGAAGTTAATTTCTGGAAAGCGAGAGTAAAATCGTAATAACAATTAATTTGGCCACGGTGTGGTCCAAGCTGACGTGTACGTGTTCATTTAGAAGGGATGACGACTCAATAACCCGTGAACATAACCATTTGTCACCACATCATCCGGTATGGTGGCCATATATGACGGTGTTTAGGAGATAAAAGAAATATGGGACCTCCCACAATAATTAAAATACACGAGGTAGGTTTTTTATATTTGTATGGTTTCTTTGCATTATCAGTAAGTTTGTAGGTACCAACCCACTTTCCCAATTTTCTTACGGTATAAGTAGGTATATGAAAGTACTGATAGAACCAATATATCATTTAATAGAACCAAAGACGTATAGAACTTCCAATTTTTGTATTTTATAAGCAATTTTCTCAAAATCGTAAATTTTTTAAAATCTTTTCGTCCGCAACCTTCGTCAAAATATGGCGATTGCTGTGCGCGCGCGCATGACAATTACCTCAAATCAGTGGAGCCATTATTCACGTCGCATCCACGCAACAGTTGGTCCCAACGATTAATTAACGATACAATTTTAGCACTTACACGAAAAATACTAAAACAATTAAATGTTGTCCGCAAATAGACGGGTAATTGATGATGGATTACCGCTCCGATTTGAACGCAACACTCAGCTTTACTAAAAAAACTGAAACAGTATTATTTTAAACCTGTGCGTGGTGAATTGTATTTTTTTCAATGAGTTATTCTGTGTCTGTGCTTCTAAAGAATCTAGAAATAATACTTATGTTCTTGAACAGCAAAATACTTAATTTGTAAAGACAGCGATAACAACGTATCTTTAATACATGATTATATAAAGTTAGTGCTATGTGAAACAGAAAGTAATAAGTGTTAAAAAATATTATCTGCAAATGATATCGAAGGAGGGATCTAGAGTAAGAAAAAACCAAAGAATGTTTCCTCCATTTAGATTGAAATACCATAAACGGCATCCGAAAACTGAAAAATGTTTGACGTAATGCTAATTTATCACCGAAACATAATTATCGGTTTCGGCCCATCGCCGACCACTCTTGTGTTGACGTGTTTGCTAAATTAATGGGCTTGGGTGTTAACGAGTCGTGCGATTCGCGGCGCAAGCGCATCCGGAAGGATGCGCCACCACGGTGGTAGGCGCCGCCACCGGTATAAAAAAGTTAGTATTATATCTCATTAGTATTGTGGGTGGTGTCTATAGTCAATGTAATAGTAATATCAACTCCGTTATTAGATTTATTAACAATACAAATATAACTTTTTCTTTTTCTTGTCATTCATTTGTTTTCTCACATGTTTTTTCTTACGCAACATTTCGTTAGTTCCATATAAAAGGTAGAAAATCAGCAACCGGTCCAAGGATTGACCCTGGAGGAACTACCATTATAATTTCAGTGCAAACATGATCCTAGTCTTACGAGGATTTTCAGTAACTTTTGTTGTATAGTATCCATAAGATAGCATAGACGTAAACGGAGCGTTATGACGGACAATTCTTTCGAATACTTATGGTTGGTTAGGGTTTGACGACTGCATTTTATTTGTTGGCCATAGTCCCAACCTGGAGATTAATAAATAGAAAAATTATACCTACTAAGGTATCTTTGACTAATTCATTTATTATAGGTAATTGTTTTATTATAGATTTGCCTTATCAGCATATTAAAAAAAAAGTATTTTTACAGTCACCCAATTAGTCAACTTTTATTATTTACAAACGTCATGATTATGATATGACTCACTCAACACTCATGCAAATCGATTTAAACAGATACCTAGATCAAAAACAATTTTTTTGAACCATAACTTACAGGATTTAATAACATTATAGATAGGTATAACTTAATTAATTATTTCAAATGTTGATTACGCTTATAATGTTATTTTCTCACATGCCAGCAAATTTGTGAAGAACTTTGAAGTGTTACAGTAAAATATTTTGAAGAGCTGTCATATTGTATTAACTCATCGGTCCCGAAGAGCTCGTAAACCTACAAATAATTTCAAGATAAAAATAATAGATAATCAGACACTTCCTCAGGAAATTTGTAATTTGTGCCCGTAACTATTATTTTAATTAGAAACATTCGTACAAAAATAGTTCGCTCTTTGACGGCTTTTTTACGTCGATAATGTCGTTAAACTTTGACACTTTTTTACCGTCACGCACTTTAATAGTTTTTTAGGAAAGTTCTTAAGTGTCTGTCAGTGTTCGATTTTTAGTAAAGATTTGGCGTAATCGTTTATTCCACACCGATGTTGCTCCCTGGTGGTTTTAAGTCATCTCTGGCTGACATGCCCCTTTTCAGCAACTCCTGTGTCGTTTTTTGTTGCTGTTAGATAAAACTTAAGAGCCACAAAAAATCTTTTAAAAAATGGCATATTTTTATACTTAGTTTTATTAATTTCAGCAAAGACTATGAAATTATAGTAAATACCTATTGTCGTAAGTCTACGACCACTCTATCGATTCTTTTGTTGGTTATACTTATAGTAGTGTAAATTGTCAATTTGGCAGAACCCTCTATTTTACGCTAGTAGCGTAGTAGTAGCTAGCTACCTATAAGCTACGACAACGATTTTTAAGCAAATGTCTCAGTTGTGAAAATAGGCATGATGACTGATTTTCAAAAACTGATCTAAAATATTCTTATGTATATACTATTTCCGAAAAATAATTTTTTTCTGCAATTAAAAAAGGTTTTTGATACAAAAATGCGATTTTAATTCAATGTTTTAAAATTAGCGCGAAAACGGTCCCTGGTGTCATGGCGTCTGCTTATGACGTCACTTCTATGTTTTGACATCGTATACAATAGGAGATTAAGGCCGGGTGGTACTGCAAAGCCCACATAAAAATGTTTTTTTTAAGTAGTAAATAGTAAAATTAAAATCTGAGAAAATAAATTTATATTGTTGAGTATATATTCTAGGGAACACATACAAGGGAAACACGATTTGATAAAGTTGGCTCGATAGAATAAATTCACAAAGATACCTCTTTTTTTGTAATTTTATCTTCGATTTTCGATTTTATTCTTAAAATAATAAAACCGAAAATGATTTGACATCATGTTTTATTTACTAAAATAAAGTTCATAGATAGCTCGAGAGATTTTACCCGATAGATTTTCTTTATTACATTAAATTTTTAATCAATTATTCAAGTAACTTACGAGGCGAGACACTGACTGAGCCTGAGCCTCGCCGAATGGATCGTAAATTACCTACTTGAATAATCGGTTCTACACTCCTACGATGGACCCACATGAGAAATGCAATGGCATGTTTGCAGCCTCCTTGTGAGGCAACGCAGTCATGGCATTCTACTGATATAACTTCTTCCTTTACTTCGTCAACTATTAACGTCACTGCATATAACTTCGCGTGGACCTTGTGTTCTGGGCAGATTTTTGATTTAACTATAAGTACATAGATTTCCATCGCGTTTTAACTGAAGCATATTTTATAAAATCAAAACATTATTAAAACTAAACATACGAAGCTGTGCTTTTTAAAAATGATTTTATTTTTTTAATTATAGTAGGTATAATACAAATAATAATAAATAATACTTACATTGTAGTTTTAACATTTCTAAATTCTGCTGAACAGAACTCTTTGTTTAATACCGGGAACTGTCCCAGCATTAACAAATCAATTCTGGGCAAATTAGAGCTGTTTGCCTTGGTAAACCCTTGTTCCATTACTTAATAAGTTCTTACACAAGTTGTAGGACAAAAGCTAAGTAATATACAATTAGGAAATACATAATAAACAATTTTAAGCGCGGAGATCGTCGAAATTCGTACGAAATTTACGTGACAGCGACAGTTCAACATAGATGTGACGTAATTGAATCTGATTGGTGTTCAACTGAACATGGCGGACTAGTGTATTTTGTAGTTTTATTTTATCAAATAAATTAATAATCCCGTCTTATAAATAAAAATAAATATTCTTTTCTAAACATATTAATTATATTTCAGTATATGAACATATTATTTTAGTAATTCTTGCTTACTGTCATCATGCCTAATACTATGACCCCAGAATGTATTAGAGACTTACAATTTGCGAAAAACCAAAAAAAAAAGTAGAGTTTTACGCCCAAGGAGAAACGATCTAACTAACTATAAAACATGTAGCTTTAAAAGGCAATATTCATCCTAGTAACATAATATCTTCGGTGTGTTCCGTCAAATTTCCGCGAAACTTCGTAAATAGTCGACCACCGTCGCGTCCGCTGGTGGCGGTATAGCAGGGATCGGTTTCATACTCCTGCGCATCACTGTCGGCGTTACAGCTGTCAACAGTCGCATCAGTAGACCGTGACCTGTCAAGGTTTGGGGATCGATTTCATTACACAGTAGGTCAATTTTCAATGAATATTTTGTAAAAATTGTGAAGGTTAAATTAATCAGAGGTGAATGTTTTCAACTGCATACATAAGTAAATCACTGTTCCTAAAGTAAATTGAAGTTACAGATATAGGTAGGTAATGCAAAATATAATATATATTTTGGAGCGCCATGGTTTTTTTTTACGCAATTCGCTGAATTAATACAAACATTACAGAGATTATCTACTGTATATTGCTGTTCCTGTGTCTATAAAAAATCATCTGAAACAATTTGCTTCGGTACGTTTACATGGTTGCCAGTTTAATAAAACGGTAACATTATAACCAACATCAGCACTTATTCATTCTTGTAGTTAAAACCTAATAAATCTGATTAAACCAGCGCCCGATGCGTTTAAATCTCAACAATTTCAAAGAGTCGAAATTTGTCCTGACAAAATTTACTGCGACAGTGTACGCGCGGCGCGGGCGCATGATTCGTCGAGATCAAAGCTTAGACGCACCGTCATGTGTTCCCGACAACATGTAGGTCGCCGGTGCCCCTCGGGAGCACTTACAAAAAGTGAGCTTGTATGTTTTGTAAATAATATCTTTATTAGTCTTTTGGTTTCTTTTGCACCGAACGCGACGCAGTCAGCACCGACATTTTTGTGCACTTTTTATTCGCTAACTAGAAACGTATAAGCTCAGCAAAAAGTTCTCTGAAAGTTTGTGTTTTCAGAGCTTTTAAATTGATTGTGATTGTGTGTTTAACTAACATAGTGTAACTAACTAAAGATCAATTCGCAGAAAGGCACAATACCTCGACACGGGGGAGGAGACGCAGTCTGATTGCTAAAACAAAAGTTCATCAAGTCAATATAAATTAAACATATTTTTAACTTTGTATAAAAAACATGTATTGCATAAATTTATAATTAACAATAATTGACATAGCTATTTACATTTAAGTATACATATAATTCAGTAGCAGTAAGTTATTTTTTTGAGTTCAATCCCATGCGCCTGGGCAGTTATAGTTTCTGTTGATTCGGAGCCAGTCCTTTTCAGTGACATACTGACGCTGGCCCATTTCACCGGTGTAGTTCTGTTATAGAAATGAATAGTCTAATTAAGTATTATCAATTTTCATAAAATCTATTTTAGAAGTTTATTGGAAATAAATTCGCTCATCTCGAATCCCTCATCAAAAACAAAAAATGGCACGTAGACCTGTCCTATTACGTATTCTGTGACGTTAACTAAAAAATAATCGCAATCTCTGGACTAGGTAAATCAATTATATCATACGCACCTTCAAAGGCTCAATTGTTGGTTCTCCATTCCCGGTGAATGAATAAGGTCCATAATGCATACAGCTCACATAGTCATATTCTACGTCCAGATTGTCTACTCTGGTTTCTGTGTATATATCGAAATTATGTTCACTGCCTGAAAAAGAAAATGTGGTTGGGAAATATGGGAAAAATGTGCCCTAGATGCAGTCACTGCCCGAAAAGGTTCTCGAAACGTATCACCATTATAAAAATACTTTCAATTGTTAAAAAATAATAAGAAAAGCCTGAACGACACATTATTTAAGCGTAAGGGTTTCCTCCCTGGTACTAAATTTTACAGAAAACCTAATAACTCTGCTCGACTTGGGAATGGAACCAGCTGCTCAGCTGGCGCGCTTTGGACCTCTAGTCTAGACCAATGAAGAATGTGAATCATATTATGGTACATCGAAAGCCTCTTGAGTCCTGGTGATCTAATCCCCAATATCATAGTTCCCTATCTTACCTGATGCGATGTTCTCCTCATGTATCTGAATATAGTCATCTCTATCGTAGGTGGCGTGCATGTGCAGGAAGCCAAGGATATGCATCCACTCGTGCACAATGGTAGCGTGCCGGAAGCAGCCGGAGCCGACGGTGTTGCGAGCCAGGTTCATAGTGTGGGCTCCACGAGACAATCTGTAGCCTATGTGCGCATAACACCCGCTGGATTCACCCTGGAGAGGTAAGATATTTTTAAGCTGAGTTTCCACCAAAGATGTGCAAGGGAAAATCGTCCATTCGGCTGCGTTCTTTTCTAGTACAAAACAGTGGAAACACAACTATTGATGGATTTAAATAGATAGCATTATTGTCCATCTAGGCAAGCGTAGTGTAGGATACTTGCCGGCAAGGTGACTACTTACGGAAGGCACTTGGCAGTGATAAGACGAGGGAAGCCGAGGAGCCGCCGCGCCGCCGCTCTGTAGCGCTCTCTAGATAAGGGCTAAGTACGTCCAGTGGACGAATATAGGCTGATGATAATGTGAATGATGATGATGATAACTGTCCGTTAACATCATCCTAGCCTTTACCTTTGTGAATATCACTAGTTTTTGTCCATAATTATAAATGCAAGTATTAAAGGACGATTTCGATTGGCTATCCACAATGGCGTGCTGGTACCCACACTTATGTACGGAAGTGAATGTTGGGTATGGCAGAAGAAACATGAAAGTAGAATTAATGCTGTGGAGATGCGTTCCTTGCGAAGTATGTGCGGTGTTACTCGGAATGATAGATTGAGAAATAGTGTGATAAGGGAGCGTTGCGGTTTAAAAGATGATATAGTGACACGCATTGAAAGGGGTATGCTGAGGTGGTTTGGACATGTCGAGAGAATGGATGAAAGGCGATTGACGAAAGGGATTTATAAAGCGAATGTCAGTGGAGTCGCCGGGAGGGGACGCCCTAGAAAGACATACCACGACCTTATTGGTGAGATCCTTCAGAAAGGTCAGGTGCGTAGTACCCGCAACCGGCGCATGTGTATGACAAGATGTATGAATGTGGACGAAGCAAAAGAGGTATGCAAGAATCGTAGCAGATGGCGTTCTGTAGTTTCTGCCTACCCCTATGGGAAAAAGGCGTGAGTGTATGTATGTATGTATGTAAAGGACGATTTCCTTTTTATTAATATTCCGATTGGATTCTAGGAAATAGAAGTCTATTGTGAAAAATAAATATAGGATCCATGAGAAGACAACATAATTAGCGCAATGATTTTGTGGTTTCTGCGTCTAAAGCCGCATGGAACAAAAATATTTTGTATGATTTTTGACAGATACTTATAGCACAGTATTAAATAAAAATACTGTGTTCATAGTGTTTGTTCCATATTCTAGGTAATGTGTATGGAGACATGTGAGGATTGGTAAACTCATACACAATAGAGGAGGAAATCTCAGGGAAACGTATTTTAAAACATAACATACCATCACGCCTGTATTCCCCGAAGGGTTAGGCAGAGGTGCACTTAATGTACACCCACTGTTCGTCGGTATGTTAGGTCCCATGTAATAGGGGGCGGGCCTATTACCATTCACCAGGCACAAATCCAGACTCCGAGCTGCTACTGAGAATTTCAAAGAAAAACCCAATAACACTTTGCTCGACCTGGGGATCGAACCCGAGACCTCTAGCGTAGCAGTCGCAATTGGGACCACTAGACAAACGAGACAGTCCGTATTTTAAAATTACTTTTTAATACAATTTTTTAATTCGATGCTATGATAATACAAACGTTGCTTAATTTGCGGATCAAAAGATTTACTCAATATTTTGATGTGACGATTATAAATGTGTCCCGATTGATTTTTATGGATAGGATTTTGTAATTAAGTCCACTCGAATCACGATTAACTCATATCACCAAATACTTAAGCTTATTTTTATCTTACATAAGCTTGGGTTATGTATTATTATGTTGTTTTATATTCGGCTTTGTTTTAAATGCGATTATCTTTATTAACATTATTATAAGGAAGTATCAAAAATCAGGCTCGAATATCTAATCGTTAACGTATTTTAGAATTACCGTATTAAATCTATTAGAATCATTATCATCCTAGTCATAACTCAACTAGGTAGTTATATTCGGGTCGGTTTCCAGTATAACCAGATGTTAGTGCCTATTTTACAAGAACCGACTGCTGTCCGACTTTTGCAACAAAATTTTTGGGCGCAAATGATCAAATTCGCTAATCCTGTGTCGATCGATCAGCTTTCACATTTCGTACCTTTATGTTGAAATGGCGCCGGGTACCTAAATAAGCGGCGGACATACTGCCAACAAACTATAAACTCTGCCGGTGTAGACTCCTTTAGGAAATACTAAAAGATATCAATTTTGAAGTTGGAGTCGTAGATACCTACGTACTTATTTGAAATTTCCAGGGTTACTTACAGTAAGCTTTACATAGACAGTGTCCGAAGGTTCTCGATATCTGAACTTCACGCAGGAGTGAGCTTCAATGTCCTTAACCGCATCCCAGACGGCTGCTTTCTGGAGATCATCTACAAAAACAAGCATTTCACTGTAGTTCCAAAGCATATTTGGGGTATGTCTTTTTTATAATTTTTACAAGGTACCCCAATTTTATCAAAATTCATTTATTTTTTTACTGTAACTTTTTTAGTACCTTACTGCATTATCTAATGTTGCCATTCTAGAATATTCAGATTCTGGAAGAGACTGAGTAAATTATAGACAGGTAAAGTCATTCCAATATAGCAAAGAGACGTTGCTCTCACTATCTTTTCATTCCATTTCCATAGCGCCGTTATCATTGATTGCGGACATAAACAAGCCAATTTTATCTAACTACGTTATTTAAGTTTTTACTTGTTGAACACCGCTTTGATCACTGATTGACAGTTTTGATAAAGGTGGCAGTGAAAATGATAGTTTAGTGACCTGATTTTATCGTTGCAAACATCTTTTGTTCTGGATCAAAATAAGGTTATCTAATTTTTCTGAGACCTGTGACTGGAAGTAGGTACCTACTTAGGTAAGTAGTAATTTTTTTGTGGAGAAGTAACTGGATAGTACCTAATTCTTGAATCCCTTTCTAGATTTTAAGAATGATTTTATGAGAGCAGAGAGGCCTTATGGCTGACTGACCGGAGAAAGCGATAAACAGGAGCACGTGGAATGTTATGCGGGGGACCTTTTCCCAGCAGTGGGACAGTATAGGTTGACAAAGAAAAGCAAAAGAAGAAATTTTTATAAATGAGTTACCCCTTGGTTAAACTTTTGGATATCATCTTATTGTATTTTTTAGGCATTTTCCATGCAAAGATTATTAGTTATTTTAGTGAAGGAAAAATACGACCGCGGGCAGGATTCGAACCTGCGTCTTCTGATTAAGTACCCCAGACGCTATGACCGCTAAGCGACTGCGGGTCCCACCCGTCTAGTCAAATTAATTTGCCTTCACATTTTTAATTTACGTCTTTGAGGATAGGATATCATTTTATTCCAGTAGCTTTCGTTTCTTTAAATTATGCATCAGATAAAACTTTGTAAATTAAAGCATTAAATGATTGTAAATTATAACATAACATACCATCACGCCTGTATGCCCCGAACGGTTAGGCGGAGGCGTACTAAATGTACCTACTTACACCCACACTTTGCCGGTATTTTTAGTTTCCACGTAATAGGCAAGTATATTTCCATTAACCGGGCACAAATCCAGACTCCGAGCTGCTACTTAGAATTTCATAGAAAAACTCAATAACACTTCGCTCGACCTGGGAATCGAATCCTTCTCGGTTCGATTGCCAGCGTAGTTAGCGTAGTAGTCGCGCTTGGGACCACTAGACAAAAAAAAAACTACTTATAAAACTTACCAAACTCGCCGTCCCCGAACTCGAATACGACGGTGTCTTCAGGCCACACAGTAATGGAAGATGTCTTGTAAGAGCTGCGGCCCATCACATACTCCTGTAGCATTATCTCATAGTCACCATCATCCAGGACGATGTCACCTTGGAACTTGCCACTCACTTCCTCGTCGGTAGCAAGAGGATAAGCTTTCTTTCTTGCTAGGAACCGTTCACCGTTTTTGTTACCTGAAAAAGTTGTTTAGATGAAATACTTAGCTTCAGATAAAAACAAAGTGTAATCGATATACGCACGGCTACACATTAAGATATACAAACCCAGTTTACCCTGGTCTTTATATTATAGAAAGCCTATACAATGCGAGATCAGTTTAAACTGGTTTTGTATAGGTTGACCTGTCGCCGTGTGTACAAGTTGACTCAACAGATCCCATAATGCTCAGAGCCCAAAATGCTAATACCTTAGGTTACAAATAAAACTTTCAAAAAAATGTATATAAAAATGATTGTCGCAGCAAGTGCAGCTTGAAAGCAGCACTTGTTGCAATAGGTATTTTTAGCATGGGTTTAGCAATTAGGAAATGGGTATTTTTAGCTCGACGAGTACTCGATAATCTGTGTCTCGGAGATGAAGTTTCTTATAGGCACCAAAAGCCCCAAAAGTCTGACAACCAGTTACTCCTATAGACTGATACCCTGTCCTATCAATATTGCCCAATTGGCTCTCCAAGGTGTTAGTCACATTTATAAAAATACTGATATTACTACTAACTATTTAACTAATTGAAGCGGCGGGCGGTAGCCTAATGGCTAGGGCGTCAGAATTGCGATCACGTGGATGCGGGTTCGAAACTCATCCATTGCACTACCGACGTGAACCCACTCGTTACACAAGCATTTAGCTTAGCACGAGGGGTTAACAAGATTACTAGAAATGTGCGACCCACATTGCTAGTAAGCATTTTCAAAAAAAAAAAAAAAAAATTAATTTTATATGTAAGCTAACAAAATTACCCTTCTAATTAAACAAAATATTACTTCTAACCGTACCTAACTCGTTCTAACACTTCTAACTTTCAAACTACACTTACCATTTTTAATATTTTCCAAAAATTGTTTGAAAGCTTCAATGTCTTTCCTACTTCTCATAACCGCTGGGCTGGCTACCGCCAAACCGAAGACTACACAGATTACCAAAGTACGCAACATATTGATTCGAGTTACACTAGTGCATATTCGACTCCTACCAGTTAGCTTTATATTCAAATAAATTATCTGCCACAATATAGATAAACAATATCAATTTATAGCTCAATTCGGATTTTTTACGTGAATAAAACCCATTGTTTTGTTATTGTTATTTACAATAGGTTGAACTATATTATATTTACGTGTTATTTGTGTGTTTTCTTAAAGAATTCGTATTTATTAACCAGAATGATACATAATTATATATTGCGTATCTTCACATTTAGATTTGGCTAATTATTTACGGATTCGCTAAAGTCAGTTCGTCATTAGGTAGATAAGTGTTTATTTTTTACTATCAGATTTCTATATTGTTCCCCTCAGTAGTGTGTTCCCGTGGTTGCGTTTACAAAAAAAAACCACAGATCTTACAACTATTTGTTCTGTGGAAATCGATTTTAGAACCCATGCCACAGAAGTCGATCAGTCATCCACTATGTCGGACGCGTTTTTTCATCAGAGTGATGCTTACTTACCGCAAGCAAAGCAAAAGAAGTAGGTATGCAAGAATTGAAGCAAGTGACGTTTTGGGCTATAACTACTTTTGATAAATCACTAAGAATATGATTCACGGTTTTACAACACATATAACGGGTCATACATTACCAGTATCTATTAGCTTTTCCGTGCACTTAGAGGTCAGTTTTTATTCGAATTCAATAGATCTTTTGTAGCCGTGTGTCCGGTCCTAAAAGTGGCTCTTTTGGTCCCCTTGCACTTTCTTCGTAGTTACATAAAAATAAGGAATAAGTCCTGAATGTATGGAAGGATAACTCGAAAGATGAGGGAAAGGAGAGCATAAGTCTGACAATTCGAATTCAAATAGCTCATTAATACCGAGAATGGCGGGTGGATTGGCTGATAAGATCATCAATAAGATATTCATATATGATGATAATGATGATTATGAATCACCTAATAATCGAATTTGTTCCCAGAATGTAAAATGTAGAAACCATGCACCAGGAAACCTGATTATGATGATTTTAAAAATTCGGTACCTATGTTTAGTTTTATACGAGTATGTGTAATTTTTTCATTAGAAAGGTCTAATTCCTACTGATTCATATGAGAATTGTATGTCGTGTGAACTCATACAAAAAATAAATAAAACCCTCGACACAAAAACAGGGATGAATGGAAGAAAGGGATATATGTATTGCGACCTACTCCAAGGAAAAGGACAAATTGATGATGACACACTTTTTATAAATCTCATAAAATAATGTTATTTTATTATCTTTACCTACTTATCTCGAAAGTACAAGCAATACATTTTCTAGAAATTATGAATGAATGTTGTTTATTGCAATGACGTTTGTCATAAATACCAAGACCAACACAAAGATATGAGAAATTTTCATTGAGTAGGTTACCTACAGGAAAAATGACTCGCAGTCCTAAAAAAATATCAGTTTAAAACAATTCGCTAGATTATTTAAATCCTTTAATCTACAATAATATGTATGACATAATTCTTTAATGCTTTTGTTGTCTGCGGCTTTCTTGTAAATCTTTTGATGTTTAGTTGGGCTTGAAGCCAAAATAGCCTAACAACCAGCATTATTCATATTCGAATATCGGATAATACACTTAAGTATATCCATCATAATCTTTACAAATTCATTATTGAACTGTTTTGCTTTAAAAAAAAAATGTGGTACACCTTACTTCTTCTTCTTCTATTTGAAAGATCAGCTCTTGTCCCTGGAGCAATCGCCACTGTTCCTTATTCTCTACCTTCTCTTTGACCTAATATCATAAGTATTGTGCCAATAACCAATAAGTAATGTGGGTTCGATTCCCACTTTGGAAAAATATTTGCGAGATCCACTGATATATTTTTTCCGAAATATATTGTTTCCATACTTTTACTCTTACTTTATACTATATATATGTTTCGAGTGTATCTTTGTATAGTCCTTTGGGACGCAGTACGGGAGCAAAAGAAAGTTATTCCGAATCCGGTACCTAGTACAAATCCTCAATGTCAAAATATGTACCTATGTAAAAGAACATAGAACTTTCTAGATATCGGGCATAGGTTTTATTGACTGAACAAATTACCTGCGCAACGTATCTTATCGTTTTATTTAGCAATTATTGTAGGTAAGTGCATTCATAAAACTATAAAAATAAACAACCGTGATCTGCGGTTACTGTCACCAAAAAATATTAGAGCAAAAGAAACTATACTGCGACATCGATACATAAATAAATTGCAATATTTATCGGGTACCTATATGGTAGGTAGGACTTCCTCAGTAGTCTAGTCGTCCTAAGCGCGACTGCTTGGCAAGAGATGCTGGGTTTAATTCGCAGGTGGATCAAAGTGTTATTGGGTTCGTCTATGAATTTCTCAGTAGCACCTCGGAGTCTGGTTTTGTGCCCGGTTAATGGCAATAGGCTCGACCCTATTACATGGGACCTAAACATACCATCGAAGTGTGGATGTACATTAGGACAGCCCTGTCTAACCGTTCGGGGAACACAAGCGTGATGGTATGTTATGTTATGTCAAAATTTAACATACCATCACGCCTGAAGCGTCGGTAGCCTAATGGCTAGGGCGTCGGACTTGGTGGTTGCCGGTTGGAATCCCACCTATTGCACTACCGACGTGAACCCACTCGTAACGCAAGCATTTAGCTTATCACGAGGGGTTAACAAGAATACTAGTAATGTGTGACCCACCTAGTAAGCTTTAAAAAAAAAAAACAACAGTAAGAAAATTTCCAGAAAGAACGAGAGGTGACCAAGGGACCTGGATGGTTCAACCTGCCAGCTCAGGAGGTCACTGAGGAGCTGAAGAATGACCTTCAAGTGCTGAAGATGAGATCAGCACTGGACCCGAAGCACGCCCGCCCCCTTATATTGTAGGTAAGTGGATGTTGCGCGTGTTTGCCACAAGCGCGCCTTTCAGCAAAGTAAGGCTTCGGTCTGTGAAGGGTTTCAGCTTGTCATGGTCGTGGCAAATGTCACGAAACTTTTTTTTTAACAGTTAGTTAAAAAAAATGATACTTAAATATACTTTGTACTTACTTATTTCGTCGGCGAGACTCACGCCAAAAAGGAAGAGATTTAAATAAAATCAGTTTAAATCAATATCATAATTATTTATTCATTTTGCGCTATATATAAAAAAATCTTTATAATTCTACAAAATAAAGAAGAATACAATATCACTATAATACTTAATTATGTATAAAATAATTACATAAAAAACATGGACGTCATACCACACTTACGCTCCTTGTAATTTTTAATATAAAAATTATTCGGACCTCATACAATCATTCCGTTCAACGCTGCTACTTTACTGAATATTTTTTAAAAAACTATCGCACTAACACCTTAAATTTATCAGTTCAGTAAAGTCCTACACAACTATAAATAGATGCCACTATACTTCATTCAAGGGAACAAAAAACAAAACTTAAACAAGTGAATACACTTTCCCAATTTTTATCACCAAATACTATCAAAATCATTGATATGAATAGAACACAGTAATAATAACTCAATGGACAAAATAGTTAATTGTTTATTTCCTGTCTTTTGTTCACCAGAACTCAGTATGTACTTAAAACATTTATAACCGTAATTATTGGCAAAATTTAAACGAAGATAATACAATCACATTAAAAAATCTCAATGACAATTTTTTAATAAAATATTCGTGTGGCACATTGGGAAACATAATTCAATTCTAAATTATGAGCTCTGATATTATTATTAACTAAACTATAACTGAAGTACTTGTGCCCGTCTGATATAACGATAACTAATAATTATATTGCAATAAATCATCTTTGTTACGTCTTTCATATTCATAAGGTAAAAATGTAATGGGATTGATTGGGAAATAAATGTATCTCTAGTAACAAAAGACATTTAAGTAAAATTCGCCAATATTGCCCTTGCCCCGCGTTTCCACTGACGACAAATCATGTTGCAAACATCCATCTAACTTTGTCTAACTCACAAAGAGTGAGTGGGATAGGTAGCTGTTTGCAACATGTTTTGTCGTCATAGAAACGCGGGGTTACAAATACCATTCTAACTGTATGTGGGTAGTATTGGACTTGTGCCCTTTCTCACTAGAGACACGCTTCATAGGCTTGTTCTGAGCCCGTGCCACGACATGTTATTAGGATCATGTTGCCATTGAGAGAGAGGGACACCGCAATACACATGAAATAGCACAATCTCTTTCTAACAACCTAAAAAATATCACGTAAACACATTGTGGTACGGGCTCTGGTTTAATATAGATCTATAAAATAACCATTTTTTTTTTAGATTGTTTTCACATGACTAATGAACATTTATAGGCCCAGAAAAAACATGAATTTGCCCACAGTTGAACTAAAGGCGTCTAGATAACAGAAAGATATATTGCCAGTAGCGGCTGGGTGAGTTATTATTACAAATTATTGGTAGAGGAATGTTGATGATCATCTCTTACTGCTGGTTTCAATATAAAATCTGTCTGTAGATAGGATTTGGACATACGATACGGTCATACAAGTTCTGTAAAAATCCTTCCTCTGGTAAAAAAATTACTGCCAGATTTGATATTGAATCGCGCAACGTAGGTACGATAACAACTAATAATCAGATGGCCGTCAAATAACTGGGTTTGAATGGAATGTGGTAGAATATACTTAATTATGACTTTTTACTTCATACGTTACACTATTTAAGGCCTGATTCATGCTTCCTATGTACGGTACCTATGTATGACCAATGAATGGGACCTATTAATGACCAATGTATGAGACCCTTTACAACAACAATGTTTAAAAAAGGATTGCCTATGTTTGCATCAATAATTTAAAGTTTAGAAAAAACAAATCCAATTTAAAATATTGCCAAATAAAAAACCATACGTCTCTTGAAAACTATGTGACATTATTATGTTATCAATTTAAGGCATTTCTAAGCATTTATTCATAAACATTACCTATGTACTTAACTTTATACCTATACCTAAAATATAATTATCTGAGAATATTTTTATTTTCTTTATAAAAATAATAAGTATTGCAATAAAGAGACAGTTTTGCTTACAGCAAAGTCTTATTTTACAAATCGGCAGTGAATGACTGGTTTAACAAAGCTGTTTTCGACAGCTTTGATTAAAAAAAAATAGTGCGCTAACATAGCATAAAGTATTAAGAGAATTTAAAATTGGAAACATATTTTTCAGAATATAATAAAACTAGTGATAGATAGACACTTTATGCTAAGTATTGCACCAACACCTTACTAAAAAAGCGAAGAAATATATCAAACGTAATACATACAAAATTCAACTTTCTTTAATGAACAAATGAATTTATAACTTAAAAATGAGTTTTTTATAAAAACTGTATTATTAACTTGATTTTCTGAAAGTTTTACCCTCAGAAAATTCTAGAGAATGTTTACATATTAATCTAAGCTGCACATATCAACATCACTATACATTAACATTAAGTATTTAAAACGACATGGCAATGATTACAAAGATATCCCTTACGAAACAGGGCTCTTTAATTCATAATAAATAATTATGAAACATGATTTAAATGAACGACCGCTGCATTGTAGAGTATAGAAAAATCCCTCAGATCAAATAAAAAGTTAAGATGGAACTTTGCAAACAAAGAAGTGAGGCTGGCTAAAAGTACGCCTTGCCGTGTACAAAACCAAACACGCACACACGTATACCGAAACTACGCCTTATCTTGTCAGTCGAGCAGAGTTGAGCTATCGCTGCACGTCTATCAAAACATTAGGGTTATTCAGGTCATTAACGTATCACGTGCGTGTGTGCGTGTTATTGTGCTTGTACACGACAAGGCGTAGTTTTAACCGGCCTCACGTCTTTGTTCGCAAAGTTCCACCTTAACTTTTTATTTGATCAGAGAAAAATCCTGACTCCGGAATAAAAAAATAATAGACTACGCGCGGTGTTCTACAGATTTTTAAGAAAAAGTGGATCAAAGGCCTGAGTTTCAAAATAGCCCTGAATAAAACTATGTACGGTCGCCAGCACATCAAGTTACCACAAAATGTCAAAATTTCTCATTTGATTTTGAACTTAAATTTCATAATTTTATGAATTAAAATCATTTCGAGAAATTGGCAGTTTTGTATAACCAAGTGCTAGCGCCTGTACATACACAATAAAAACTCTTGGCATCATCGCCCTAATTTGTGAGCAATAAAATCTAAAAGATATTATCCGCCAAGGTTTTCAAACGGACCAGAATATATATACAATCGTTGTAATTTCATCTATTTTTTTATTAAATATTCGCTTGGCTTCTCAATCGAAATCTTATTTTTCAATAATATACACTTGGCATGTCAATCGACAAAAATGACCATCTTGTACAAAGTCACTAAATTGTTCTCAAACATACACAAGGCAAGAGTCAGTTAGAGAATACATCGAGCAACCCTCATTAAATGTATATATTCGTGTATTCCACATACAACAAGGTATTCTGACAGTGACAGTGACAAACTGAAGATGCGTCTTAACTTCACCTCATTTCAACGTTTACAGGAGCCACTTCACTCTAGAACCAGCCTTATAGGAAAATGCCTTGCCATCAACAAAAACTTGGCATCCCATTCACAATAATTCACTAAATTGTATTTAGATTATTCCTTATTTAATCATTGTTCCCTTGGCCTTATAATTATTGTTTATTTTACATACATACAAATATAAAAGCAAATCGTGGCATTTTACGTTTGTCACGTTAGTTTAATGTCATGTTATTGAAAAATATTCGTAATGGGCAACACTGAAAGTTAGTCCAACAAAAAAGGATCCACTTGTTCCACTGTGGCAATAAATTTAAGTTTATTATTAAATTCGATTGATAATTCGAATAATGAACTACGATTGCTTTTATTTTCGATACTGTTGCCCAAAATCATTATATTTATCATTAAAATATAAAAAGTTTTGAATAGTCATTTATCTATTTGGAGAGCTTAACAGACTGACATACAAAATAAATGCATAATTATGCTATATTGGCACTTATTTCATAAAAAAATATTAATTAATTTTATCGAATTCATAATCGATAAAAAAATAAACAGAACAAGTTGAATGCACATTTTCTATCCAAAATTATGAAAGAATGAAGATGATTTATCAAATGCAGTCTTTTCATATTATTAAGGCCAAAACGATTAATGATATTGATGATTTCATGTACCTAATATTAGGTAATAGTTAATTTGATGACCGCCATTTTATCGATATCGATTTAAAAAGGCTAACGAACAAAGATTAGGAGCGCAGACTAGTTACTTCATTGAATGACTGATGATACTTGAGAGTATAAAAATATGGAATTGAAATCAACTCAATCCCTATGTCATTGTAGAGAGAATTCACTTAATTAATTCTTGAGCAATGTGTAAAGTTCGTGACCTTTTGAGGTCAAGGTGAGGTCAAGGTCAGTGGTCGCCGCGCAGCAGTTCCATGAGCAGGTTGAAGCTTGGCCCGTCGCCATCTTTGCTCTTGTTAGCTGGATTCAGCATTTCTTTACCAACTTGCATAAAGAACTGTAGACAATAAGAGTAAAATAAACTACTGACATTAATACCACGGTAATGCTAATGGGGAAGTAAATATAAGCCGTATTTCTACGTCCATAAGGTATGTTCCTGCTAGACACTAGTCTGAAATTCGTGTATATATAACATCAGCTCTCCAAACTTGTCATGCGAGTGACTCCACTACACCATATTTCTTAGTGGATAAGGTATGTTATCAATTATTAGGATATCCTAGCGTTCAGTTTCTGTAAAACCTCTTTATCCATGGCAGGCGCCAGGGAAGTAACTCTCAACCGTATTTCCAAGGCCATAAGGTATGTTCTCACCTGGCAAGTCCTTTGCAGTTCAGGTATGCGTAACAGCAGCTCTCCGAATTTAGCGGGAGTGCCAGGGGAGTGCGTTGCAATGTAGGCCTGCAGTGCCGCTAACGCCTTCTCTTGCGATGCTCGCACTTTCTCCACTTCACGCAAATCAGGAGCATCTGCGTGTAAAAATATAAGTTTTTTGATTTATTGTTAACGCAGATATATTTTATTTTCATTACATAATGCAATTTTAACTTGGTGAAACTTGCTTTTCAAGAAGAAAAAAACAATTTAGAATACTACATAATTTACTTTTCAAATTATAATTCACAGATTGAGAGAAGCTACCTTAAATTTATGTCATAGGGTCCAATTTATAACCTACATATAACTACTGTAATTTCAAAACCAACTTTAATTTTATACTGATAAAGTTGATATGTGAGTTCTATTCTTAAAATAAATACCTACTGAAGTTATATATGCTAAATCAGTAAACAAAACATCTGAAAACTAACCTGAAGTAAGTAGCACGATGACTTTGAGCGCGACATATTCGTACCGGTCCACTCGCAATCTTCTCAAGTGGTCTGTGAAGCTCAGCATGCGCTCTATACATGGCGTCAATCCTAACCTGATAACAAAAGAAATACGTAACATTAGACACATTTCAGTCACAGATCTGAATAATTTTAAGAGTGGGATTCATGTCAACAGCTTCACTAAGGCCGTAGCCAGGAATTTATTTCAGGGAGGATAGTACTAGCATTGAACCAGTGAAAAAGTAACGATTCATTTTTAAATAAGGAACCATCCATAAAGCACCTCATACGTTAAGGAGGACGAGGTGGTCAACGAAGTGTGACATTGTGTGACTAGGGGTGGGAGGGGTCCTAAGTTTCGTGACGTCACATTTCAAAATCTTATAGGGACATCTAATAAAGCAAATTTCAAATGCTTGATTGAAGTTAATTATATTTAAATGGTAATAAAACTAATTTCGGAACTATTTAAATTTTATAATTTACTAGATGTAAAATTGCAAAGTATTTGACGTCACACCAGCTAGGGGGGGGGGGTCTCAAAAATGTGACAAGGAGAACAAGGAGGGGGAGGGGTAAAAAAATCATGAAAATTGTGTGACGTCGTGTCTAATCACAAGACTGACGTCAAAACGCTGAGAACTCGCTCCCGTGACGTCTTAATGTTCAAATTTTAATGGAATCTTTTCTTTGGTTCCAAACAGGAAGCAAAACCCAGCTTAGAAATAGAGGCTAGTAAGCTAAGAGTTACTAGTCACTTTTTGTTTTTCAATCAGTGTCAATCAATCAATCAGTTATTATTAGTCCCTCTTCCAACTTACTTAGCACTCTGGTGCAGCGTGATGCCGCGCCCTCCCCCCACGCGCACCTCTCCGGGAGTGCTCACGCCGCGGTAGCAACACGATAGCACCAACAACTCACACCAGCTGTTGATCAGCAGACAGATTTGGTCGTCGATCTGCAAACAAAATTTAAAATTAAATACTCTATATAAAATTAAATACTCTAAATAGTTTTTTAGCGAAAAGTTGCTGTCAACGCGCCAACTGAGGAGTGAAGTAGTCTAGAAGAGACAGTAGAAGTAGATAGTTTTCTAGATCAAAAATTTTCACAATTTTATTCAAAGAAAGAACTAATCGTGATAGCCCTACAATTAAATTTCGATAAACTAAATGCACGCAATTCTGAGTTTTGTGCGACTTTGAAGTCATGTGCGTGAATAGTTATTTATCACCCACTTATCTAAACGGTGAAGGAAAAAATCATGAGGGCACCTGCATGCATGTGAAAATTTCTAGGCAGCGTGTCAAGTACCCTAGTGTGTACACCAATATGTGGACAACCATAGCCTAATCCTATTCATTCTGAGAGGAGATCCGTTCCCAGCATGGGACAATTATAATGGGTTGATGATCTATATATATATGACCTGCGCATAGATACAGAGGTTCGAGTGCTAATAGAAAATGGCTTAAGCTGGCTATTTAGGACGCTATTTAGGACTCTACTGAATACGAAAGTGGATATTAAATATCGGATTTGTTGACAACACCGATATTTAAAAAGCTACATTGACCCCTGAACACCTACCACATGTCGTCTGTAGATTGTAATTAAAGTACTGTGTGGACTAATTTAATTTTAATAAAGTATGAATTTATGTGAATCAGTAAATATTTGAACACCTGTTACCTACCTAGAAAAACATATACGTGTATGTTTTTCCAAAATACATATGTACAAGCATTAACGTTCTGAATATCGTCGAATATGGACCTTTGTTGGAAAATGTATATAAAGTGCATCATTTTCGCATTACTCTATCTTCTACTAACCATTATTGTTATCGTCTGTGTTGCTTTTACTGTATTCCGACGAGATTCCCTCATAAGAACGGAAAATAATATTACTAGAGAAGAGACAGGTGAAAATAAAAATGATGTTACGAACAACATGTATCGACTCCCACGCAAGGAAGAATAATGACGATAACTGTGGTAAGTCAATATTATTGGTAATGTAGTTTTTCCATTTCCATAGCATACTTACACTACATGCAATTTTATTTTTTTCAGTGTCCTAAATCTCAAATAGAAGAGAGAAGAAAGAGATCTTAGAAAGAGGGAGCTTAGAAATTATACCGTTTGAAAAGAGGATGTGTCGTTTCAGGGATTAATTCGTTTGGTATATCAGACGAAAATATACTCAAACGTACAAGAAACTGAAATCTGAAAAGATCTCGGAACGAGACAGACAGAGAAAAACAAGATTTATTTACCTTCTAATTTCTATCCATCTGATCTACGGCTAAGTATAAAAAAAAACTAACCGAAATATTCTTAAAGAGCGGTAGACTCTTGCACCATTTGACGATCTTGTAGAGTCGATGGTCGGCGATGTTGCACAGGTCGGCGAGGAAGTCGGGGCTGGAGTTGTGGGCTGTGATGCCGCTCGCCGCCAGCAGCGGGTTGGCGGAGGGGCTGCCGGTAGACTTGCCTAGCCGGCTTAACTCGGACTCGTTGTACTGCCAGAGATGTTCCACGTCCATTATTTCCTAAAAGTTTTAAAATATTTCAGTAATTAGTGTAAAGAATGATAAATCTATAATTAGGTACGCACGGTTCCACAATCATCAAGCTATAAAAAAACCAGTATAAGCTGGCCTTGAATTGTGCGGAAAACCTTTACAATGGGTCTCTTAACTGGTTTTGTATAGCTTGATGTGTAGCCGTGTGTATCTATATACGTGTTTGCTTGCTTATGCGATTGTTTGAATGTTTAAATGTATTTTTGTCTTGCATAATAAAAGTTATAAATAAATAAATAAAAATATGTATGTATTTTTATCTTTACATAGTATAAAATTAAGACGCTTCAGCTGTCTGTTCGCTTAGATCTTTTAAACTTCTCAACGGATATTAATGCAGTTTTCAGCAATAGATAGAGTGATTCAAGAGGAAGGTTTATATGTATAATACCACGGAAGAGATAAATAAGATTGGAATGGCCATGTGGGCGGGGCAGGCGCGCCATAGTCTTGATTAGAAAATCATAACTCGCCCGAATCATACATTCGCCGCGTTTAGTGTGCTTATGACTACTTCAGAGAACAGAGCTCCGCTTTAAACTGCCGTGTTGTGTTATTCTTACGTGACAGACAAAATGTCAGACCTCTAGTATATAGCGAGGAGGTATATCTTTCCATCTGTAAGTCACAAATAGCATTTATTTGCAAAATAATTGGTAAAAACATAAAAATATACTAATCACTATGAAATTCCAAACATCAATCATATTATTGCAACAAGTTACAAATAAAATACATTGCCCGATGTTTTCTCGCTTAATCAACACGATGTCGTAGTCCGCTTGCAATGTACTGCATGCATTGCGTTCTCTACTCTTCAACCATGGCCGTTGTTAGTCGTTTGCCGGGGTTGGCCGTGAGTGATGCACGGCGTACATCTATCGATATCGAGGTGACCGTGTAGTTAAATAAAAGCATCGATAGAATTCTCAACTATATTTACGTTTGACAAAGATTATTTTTGAAATATTTAATTGATGAGAGTATATTTTTAGTTAGATGTATTTTATATTATATGAATCATTGAATGAATGAAGATGAAGCGGCATGTAGACCATTTTATTTTAAAACTACTTTTTACGGATTTTATCGCGTTATATTGATATTTTTAAATTCCCGACGTTTCGCGATAAAATGTTTTTATAACGCGATAAAATCCGTAAAAAGTAGTTTTATTTCAATGTCTTATATTCGCGTAAGTGTTAGAAACCAGTACATTTTATTTTACTTAGACTTTAATACTGAATAGATACAATATAGTCTAGTCAAATCTAAGTCAAATACTATGCCTACAATTTTATTTAAGTTTTACTATTTGATTCTATTCGACATATTATTTATGCAATTAATTATAATAATGTTATGTTATAACTATATTGTGTTATGTTACATTTCCCCCAATTGCTTAATGATTACGTTTTGTTCCAAGGACATAGTTTCTTTTAAATTAATTAATATTAAATAAAAATAGTTCTTGATTTTTATGTTCCCCTTTTACTCATTCAATATACAAAAAAATAACGGACAGAATTTATCGATAAAAAATATTAGCTTTTCAAGCACTAGCGTATGCTTGTTGCGAGTGTGCGTCTTATGCCTACGGGAGCTTGGTGCTAGTGTGTGAACAAATTGCTGCCCACCGCTCTATGTGTGTGTGATTTGATTGTGTGCGAAAAACTTGTAAGGATAATGTTGCGTATGTTTGAGAATTGAAGTAGTGGGAGTAAAGCGGCGACACTGGTCCTAGAACAAAATAGCAGCTAGGGCCTTTCCAACCTTATTTATCTCTTCCGTGTATAATACATACATATAGCGGGAAAACAGAACAGAAAAGCCGAAAAACCACGAGGGCGAAGCCGTGGGCGGAAAGCTAGTTTATTTATAAAATTCAGTAGCTTCATTGGCGGCAAAAGCGCCCGGTGTTCGGAGGGAAGCACGTTCGAGCCCTGCCTGAGGCTGAAATTTCTTTCACTAAAAACTACTAGATGGTGCCTGCATTTTCTTACAGGGGCGCCTCAAAAGAAGAGAGAGAGAATCTCGGTCCTTTTAAAGTCCAGACATACAAAGAATGTGCCTAAATATGAGTGTCACAATGCAGAGCCACGTCTGAGATGGCCTTTTTGAAGAAAGAGCTACTGCGGCTTTGAGTAGACCAGTCCATTGTATAACTTGACCATATTATAGGGAACTAAAAAACCTGTCACACGACCAGATCAATGAAACATTTGCGTACGGCACAGAAGTTATGCCTTGACCGCAAGCTTCCGATGAAATACCATAAATGTGTGTAGAAGAAATAGTGTTCCTTATAGAACTGAAGTAAGAACTTTATAAATAAATACCTGCAATAATGGCGGTATATCTGGCGTAACTTGACTGTTACTGGATTCCCCTCGGCTGCTGTACGAACCTGGGCCGTTCACCTGTACGTAGATAAAAAAATGTTATTCTAGTGAAGGAAAAATACGACTGCGGGCAGGATTCGAACATTCGTCTTCGCTGCGAACAACGCTAAGCCACCGCGAGTCCCACCCGCCAGCTCGAAATTTGCCTTCACATTTTTTATTTACGTCTTTGAGGTGACGTCAGAGACATCTGTTGAAATGCAAGTTTTCTATTCTCAACCGACATGACTTGCTTTATCACAAGTACGATGCCACCTTATGTTTTAACTATATCTTTGTATTTTTAGGAATTTTCCATGCAGGGATTATAAAGTTATTTTAGGTAAATGAATTATAAATTAGGTACACTCACACAGGTAAGGCTGGAGGCGTGCCGAAGCGTGGTCGGCGCGTGCGCAGACAATAAGGAGCCCGTAGACGCAGCGCCCGACAACGTGTATGAGCACTGGTACGTAGAGCGACCGCCCCGGGTCCTGTCTTCTCTTATGGCTGTGAACAAAGTTTTATTTATTTATTCCCACATATTATCATGTTATGATTATTAGTAGTCGCCTGGTGGTCGCAACTCATCTTTAAGAACTTTTATTAAATTCATACACTCGTCCGTTCGCGAAAATTGCCTAAAAAGGGGTAAAAAGTTCTTTCTGCACGAATATAAAGATTTTAAAGGTAAACATTATAACTGAATATAATAATTATTATTTTGAAGGCTTTGGACAAAATAACTGAAAATTTGCTGGTTTCTTTATAATGCACATTGATACAGAAAGACATTCCCGGGAATAATTATATCTTCCATTGTGTTGTTATGATGTAAAGAATTAATAAAAAAATAATAAAAACGCATGCATGTTCCTAATTGGCTTCGTATATGTTTGGCATTTGGAATTACGTTCCTTACTATTTTCGATTTTTATGTAGGTATAAAAACACTTAATTAAGCAATTTTACCTCTGCGGCAGATCGGAACGGCTAATTTCAGACAGGCTTAGTTATTTCAAACAAACTGTAGTTAAAGGTAATTTATTTATTTAATTAATTACAACAGTTTTGTAATAACGAATTACAGTAACTAATATTATATTAAACTATACAAAATGAACAAAAAAAGACGATCCGCAAACAAATCATCTGTTGGATTAGAATCCGGATAGTTGGAATGGTATTGCCAAGAAATTTTATTGCGGAGGCCTGATGACAGTCGCTTCGTGTACATTACTGATATTCCGCCGCATATGGTTATACTGGCAACCAACCAAACATCATTGAGACAAGGCTAAAAGGATGATAACCGCAGTGCAGAGAAGAGCGAGAAAAAAATAACTTACCTTCTAGCTTCATTCCGCATCCTAAACACTTGTCAAACCGGCACGCAGGACACTTCTTCCTGGTGGTGACAGTGACGGGACAGTTGCCGCCCCTCAAGCACATGTAGTTCTTACGGTTCTGAACCGTGCGCTTGAAGAAACCCTTGCACGACTCGCACGAGAATATCCCGTAGTGGAACCCGCTGATCTTGTCGCCGCAGATCGGACAAGGGCTGGAGAAGAAAAAAGTAAGAGAGTTTGTAGTTGTTGTGATATTACAAGAAAAATTACGTTCTTAGTAGTATAAAAAATAAGTAGACACTGTCGAATAGTCGACAGTTTGAACATTTTGTTGATAACGTCAACCTCTTCATTCATTCATCAAAAACGGTACATAACACACCCATCAAGCCTGTATTCCCAAAATGGGAAAAAAATGGAAGGTTGGGCAAAAATTTACTAATGTACAGTGGGTTATAGCTGTTACCTGACCCACCCTAGATGGGCCGGCGGCGTCTAAGTGGGTCAGGTAATAGCTATAACCCACCGTACACTCACACTTCACCGGTATGTTTAGGTCCCATGTAATAGGGGGCGAGCCCATTGCCATTCACCGGGCACATATCCAAACATACAATAACTGCTATGAATGCCATTTTGCTATCAAGACGCGTCAGTGGTTGAATATCATTCGCGTAGTATTATTATACTGGCAACATTGCCTTTCTATAATCATAGTTTACCTGTTAATCAACTGTTGTCTGCTTATACCCTGGTGGTGATGAAGCCTGTCTTCGGGCGCGTCAGGCTCGTCATCATGTGTACCGTCGTATATTGCCGCAGCCTCCCTGTACATCACTTGTGGGTGACGACCCTAATAACAAACAAAGTATAGCTAGTGAGATTATATTATCGTGCAGAAATCTTCTGTAACACATTGACCAAGTTAAGTAACCGGTGCCACTGATTTTAAGTTTTTAACACGTTCTTTTAGCACAAGATTTCATGATAACGTTATTTGACGAAAAGCAAGTACACCGCAATTATAATCGACAGGGTTAAAATTCCATAAATTATAACCTTTATAATTTTGAATTAATAGTTCTTCGACAAGACCTAGCGTTCACAGGGTAAGTAATGATGGTATATAGAACTTTGGAGGACAAGGACTTTGAGTTATTCAAGTAACAGAAAGAGATCTAAGATTTGCTGTTTCTGTCATTTGGAGACTGCGGCGTCGTGTCTCAAGATACGCTAACTTTATAACATATTGAAGTGTACGGTAGCTTAAGCTATACGTATAAAAATGAATCCCTAATTCCCGTGTTCACGCCATAACGTGAGAACGACTTGACCGATTTCACTTTTCTTTTTATAAAGTTTTCCAACACTTCTTTGAACTAGGTTCTCGTGGAAACAAAAAAGGACAGGACCGCAGTCTGTCGGGTCAGCTAGTTATACAGGGTAGAGGGACATCAACGCACAACCACTTACCATGAATTCAGTACATTATTCTGGAGCGCCTTGCGCTGATGTTTTTCGTTGGTTTAAAATCTGCTTTTTCCTACAAAAGTGCAATACCTAATACCTACAAGGTCAAAATGTATGGAACAGCTGTTTTTTTAAATAACCGACAAAAATTTCAAAGCAAGGAACTCCAGAATCGCAGATTGTGCGTTGATGTCTCTTCCACCCTGTATAATACGTACTTATAACAAAGTTCTCACCTGTACTGGAGAGTGAGTGGGTGAGAATTCGGAGCTGTAAGAGTAGCATGAGGAGTGCGACGCGTCGCTGTTGTTGCGAGACAACGAGGGCGTGTAGTGCCTCGAGGCGCGGGGACTTGCTGACGGACTACTGTACACACTGAAAAACAAATGAAATTATGTGTTGAATAAGTTGACTGTAATTTTTTTTATAGACAAAAATGCTTAGTTAAGGCTAAAGCGTCAGGTTAGGGCGCAAAATTAATTTTTTTCTTGATTTTTTCGTAAATTATTCTGTTCGGCTATAATACATTCTAAGTACATGGCAGTAGAAATTGCGACATCAACAGTAACTTACTCACGATTGAGTATAAAAATGTTTGCTTAAAAATCGCTATCGTAGGAGAATATGTAGGTGTAAATTAACATTTTTGGCCGAATCCTCTATCTTACACCAAAATCTTCGACGATAACAATTTTCGCGCCTAAGCCCGACACTTTAGTCTTATTCAAAATTAAAATTGGTTCAAAAATAAAGAAGTTATACGCATTTTAATTTTATGCTAGACAGAACGCGTACTATATCGGCAGAAACCATAAGTCATAATGTAAAAATGTCGTTCACAAAGTACTATCTAATAGTCCATCTTGAATAAATGATTTTGAATTTGACATTGGCATTTACAGCTGGATGTGTAGCCGTGTGTACAATGCACGTTGTGTGTACCTGTGTGTGTACATGGAGTGCACGGCGGAGTCGGTGCTGGCGCTGGATTGGACGCGCGGCAGCCGGCCCAGCAGTGGAGATCCGTGTAACGCACCAATCAACTTCTCCATACCCACTGACTGCTCGCACTTCAACTCTGCAGAATAATTTTCTTTATTAGTAACTAGACGAGCAAGCGACCAACGCAGGTAAGTGGCCATATAACCGGCCAAAGACCGGCGTGTTTTCTTAAGAGGATAGTATCCGCTCCGCGCTCCATACAAACGTAGTTTGGTCTTATCTTGAATATTAACAAATGAAAGTCTTTGGAATTTTGCAGTAACAATCTTATCATTAAAATACGTGTTCCTGTAGTATACAATTTCATTTCAATATACGGTTAAAAAGTTACACGAGCTCAAAGATTGGCAATTTTCGTTAAAAAACGGCCCAACTTTATGCTAGTATTTCTCGACAATGCATCAATACAGAAACATTCTGATTCGAAAGAAACCCAGATAATATAGTGAATATATTTTTACAAGATTTATTTTTACATATTAACAATATTATAGGAGTAATCTCCAAAATTCGGAACATAAGAAATACGCGTGAAAATGTTGCAAATGTATTGTTGTTTCTCCTCTCGGGCACGCGTTCGCATCGCGAGGGATAGAGACAGCGACAACTGTGCAACATTGTTGCGTTCGCGAGGGACACTCCTCTTAATATTGTCTGTTTAGCTGCTTTTGTTGTGATAGGGCCACGCTGTTCGCAGCATGAATGGGCCGGCTAAGTCGGGGAAGTACCACACTCTCGCAGAAGACCGACGTCCGAGTAGTAGCGTTTCGCTACTGCGCGTCGTTCGGTGAGAGCCGAAGGCCCAATTCCTCCATCAATCCCCTTCGTTCTCTTTCCCCTCTCTTTTCTCCATTGGTTTTGCAGATGTCCATGGGCGGCGATGACTATTTACCATCAGGTAGCTCGCCTGCTCGTTTGTTATCCCATAAAAAAAAATACCATTAAGAAAAGGGGACGGAAAGGAAAAAAAGGAGAAGACAGGAGACTGAGTAAGAAATTGGGCGTCCAGAACTCCACACTCACTAAACAAAATACAACATGCATGCATTAAGTCGATTTTCTGTTGGAGGGTGGTACTTTCCCGGTCGTGTCAACCCATTCATTTTGGCATACCAGCGAGACACTTTTTTATTAGTTCGGTTGTTCCCACTGCCTGGCAAAAACCCCCTACATTATTTCTTCCAGTTTTAACGGTTTAAGGTTGTTACAGCCCAATTTCTTAACGAGAAGCGACTACCAATTTAATATATTATTATAATATACAACGTGTAACATAATAAATCCGAAAGTAGTTTATTCAGATCGACAAATGATTGATGACAAACGACAAACAAATGAAAGGGAATGAAAGTGAATGTTAGCAAGACAAAAGTGATGGTCTTTGAAAGGGAAGAAGTTATGACAGCGTGCAATATTTTGATAGGAGGCGTAAGAGTAGAACAAGTGAAAGAGTTTGTGTATCTGGGCTCTATGTTTACTAGAGATGGTAATCATGAGAGTGACATTGAAAGGAGAGCGAGTGCTGGTAACCAGGTGAATGGGGCGCTACACACCTTCATGAATAGTCGGAAAGTGTCCGAAAAGGCACGGCTGGCTGTGATTGGGGGAGTGTGATTCGGGGGATTGAGAAGATAATAGTGAGAAACAGTGTGATAAGGGAGCGTTGTGGAGTGAAAGAAGGTGTAGTAACAAGGATTGAGAAAGGTATGTTAAGATGGTTTGGTAATGTAGAGAGAATGGATGAACGGAGATTGACGAAACAAGTATATATGGTGAGTATGGATGGACGAGTTGGAAGGGGAAGACCTCGGCGAACGTACCGCAACGAATTGCGGATGTACTCAAAAAAGGCCAGGTTCCGAGCACCCTAAACCGACGGTCATGCATGAAGAGATTAATGAATGTAGATGAAGCGAAAGTAGTGTGCCAGGATCGTAGCAAGTGGAAATCTGTAGTCTCTGCCTACCCCCATGGGAGACAGGCGTGACAATACGTATGTATGACAAATGATTTAATAAATATTTAAATTGTTCTCACCAGAAAGTTGCGTCTCTTTTTTGATGGTCAAGTTCTGGACTTGGTCTAGGCCTGCATGGGACATAGGGGCTGAGCCCTGGTCACTGAGCGCGAGAGACTTGGCACTACTGGTCGGAGAGGAAGGCCGCCTCGCTAGAGATAGTGATGTGCCGTCCGTTAGTACTGATATCTGCAACAAAAAGAATAATGAAGTGAATTTTGGTAAAAAAGAAACAGTACCAAATAACATACTTAACATTACCACCACGTCTGTATTCCCCAAAGGGATAAGCAGAGGTGTATTTAATGAACATCGACATTTTGACGGTATATTTAGGTCCCATGTAATAGAGGACCTGCAGCCAATTGTCATTCACTGGGCACATAACCAACCTCCGAGCTGCTACTCAGAATTTCATAGCAATTATCATTCTCTTCATTCTCTAGTCAATTACACTTTGCTCAATTTGGGAATTGAACCAAAGATATCTATCGTAGCAGTGGCGCTTAGGATCACTAGACAAATCGAATAAAAAAATTAATGTATTTCGGGTTTTTTTTATTATCAACTGAATTACTAATTAAAAAAATTTTTGCTGCTATTACAGCACAATGTTGTATTGTATTCCACGGGATTAAGAAGATGAACTCACCTCGCTAACCCTTTATACCTCTAGCGGCAATTAAACTTAAAAATAATATCAGAGACACTTAGAGACTTCTCTTAGCCTTACGCACCCTGTTCATGCTATGGCTCCTCTGATGCGGCTGTAATGGCGCGCTGTATTTGAGGTCTAAAACGCGCTGCTCATCCAGGTTTTGAAAACCCTCGGTTTTGAGAGGTTCCGTCTTGATGCTCACGTTCCGAAGGGTATCGATCGAATCTCTGGAGGATTGGAGGTCCAGAGAACTGCTGTTGTCGTCTGTGGATATACCAAAATTATTTATGACATTAAACAATGTTTAGTCCAAATTGTAATAATCACCTCCGATCAAGTTTTCCCCAATGTGGGCTAAATCTCTAAAAGAACAATTCCTATGGAGTCAATTAATATTTTTTACTGCTTGTTTGGACTGCACTATCTTCGCGTGTCGTAGTTCGATTCCCACCCGCGACAAATATTAGTGATCCAAGGATATTTGTTTAGTGTCTGGGTGTAGTTTAATTATATATTAATTATATATTTGTTAAATCCCCAGCGGCACAGGGTTAATTCTGAAGCTGTTTTTTTATGAAAGAATAATAACAACATTTACTGTCCTAACGCAGATCCATAACAATGATTTAATAAAGCGGCCTCACTATGTTAGAACACTATCAGCTTCGAGCATCACGGTGTTGCTCGAAGACTAGCAGTGCCCTGCGGTTTCACCCGCATTGCCGCGCTCCTAAGGATAGTAGCATGATGCTATATAGCCTATACCATTCCTCATTAATGTGGCTATCATATTATACAAAAAATTTTTTTTCATATCCGACAGGTAGTTTCAGAGATTAGCGCGTTCAAACAAACTCTTCAGCTTTATTATAATATTAGTATAAATTGCTATGGATCTGCGATTAGCCTTGTAATACAAACGATACTGACCATTATTAACACTGGTATCTATGACCATTTCTGAGTCGGAGAGTTCTCCCTCCCAGGACATGGGTCGTTCCCGCTCGTTGGCAGCTAGATCGCAGTGGGCCCCATTTGACGAACGTTTCTTGTTGTTACGCATCTTCACCTGCAACATAAGATTGTACAGTCAGCATCTCAAATATGTATATAGAAGCGAACAGACTGTTCATAATTATCTGAGCAACTAGGGAAATATACTTTATCTGAATGGGATAAAATACATGTCCAAATGACACCTGTCGTGTTCGGTGTTCATTCTAATATCCTTTAAGTCGTTGAGATAAAGTTTTATTTCCTTAGTTGCTCCGATCATTTTGAGCAGTTTGTATGCGCAGGTATATTTGATGCTGCACCAATGCCTGAATTAGTAATTCAAGGAAAGGTCCACTATGCAAAAGTATATGTATAAGAACCCTGACAACAGTGTACAGTTTATTTGAAATAACCACGCGTCTGAAATCAGCCGTTCCGAAATAAGTAAGGAAAAAATTACGAACACGAAACATATACGAACCCAATTGTCTTTACATGGACATTTTATATTAAAATTTACCACTGCAAAGTGCAAACCCATTTGCTGGCAACTTCAGATGCGCACAGGTATTCACTGCCTCCGTCTGTACCGCGTGTCTGAGAATTTGCATGTAGCAATTGATGTCTGAGTAGGTACCAATAATGTAATTGATTGGCTTTATAATTTCTGAACAATAGCAGGTCTTTCCCTAGAATTTGTGTGGGTGGCTATATCAGCAGTCCTACGGCCTTTTGAGGTCACAAATTGTGGTTTCCTCAAGGCGGATCGTCGCTCCTTAGGCGCCAAATTCAATTCAATTTATTTTTTGTTTTTTCGCAATTTTTTCGGCTATCACAACTTGTTTTTTTTGCTAAAACTTTCGCTTAAATTAACGTTATCATAGCAGATAGTAGTGTAAATTAGAGGATTCGGCCAAAATTAACAATTTACATTACCAAATTAACAATTTATACTATGTGCTGCGGTAAAAAAATTAAACAAACGAATTCGTACTCAGTTGTAAATAAGTTAATAGTTGTCGCAATTTCTTCTGCTATGAACCTAGAATATGTTACAGACGTACAATTTGCGAAATACCCAAAAAAATAAAAAAACTACATTTTTTTAAGATTAAGATGTTTTTATTCACCTTAAATTTATGGAAGAAGAATAGGAAACTCTCGAGGTAGTCATTGGGATTGCTAGCGACTAATAAATCGTAATTTGCGATCTGATGATGACAATATCCAAAGTGATTACCTCATACTGATGTTGTGTGAAGTCGATCTTGGAGATTTCGGCGTCAGTGGAGTCTTCATCATGTGGCTCTGAAGACACACTGATTCGTACGCCGCTCGAACTGTACGAGAACTGACCTGCAAATCAAGGTTCAAGGTTAGAAACATAACATACCATCAAGCCTGTAGTTAGTTAGCTAGTGTAGTTGTAGTCCCCAAAGGATTAGGCTGAGGTGTACTTCATGTACACCCACAGTTCGTCCGTATGTTTAAGTCCCATCTGTTGCCATTCACAAGGCACATATTTTTTTTGAGAATTTCATAGATAAATCCAATAAAACTTTGGTCGACCTGGTAAATCGAAGTCGTTGTTTTTCGCTGGCATGTCTTCATGCTAGCAAGAATGGGTCGGCTCGATCGGGGTTGTATACAGAATATCAACGTCATGTAGTACTATGCATACTGTTGCGCTTCGTATGGTGAGTGTGGAGCGCCGGAGCCCCAATTTCCCCCTTCCTTATCCTTTTCTCCTTCCCCTCTCTTTTCTTTCAATAGGCTCGGCAACGTATCTGCAACTCCTTTAGTATTGCAGATGTCCATGTGCGGCGATGACTACTTAGCATCAGGTGGCTTTCCTGCTCGTTTGCCCGTAGAAAAAACAATACCTCTAGCGTAGCAGTCGCATTTAGGACCACTAGACTAATAAGACAGTTCAAGGTTAGAGCCGTAGAATTTATATAGCCAGAAATATTTTACTTGTGCAGTGTAAGTAATAATAATGGTGCATTGTCCTATATTATTATCGAGAAATATGTATTTAAACGTGCAGTGCATTGAATTCCCACATGGGGATTCCAGGAATTAATTTGTCGAATATCGTGTAGCACAGAATTTTACCTACTTAAGTACTTCGTGGCAATAAATATTGTGAGAGTGTCATTTTAACATGAAACACTTGGTCTGCCTAATTGCAAGCGAATGTGTTTCATGTACCTAGGTTGGTACCTACCTGTAAATGCTCTAATTTATACGAGTGAAGTGGGGGGTGAACAAGAAGAGGATTGTATCAAGAACGAAAGCATAAAGGAATAATTAATATCAAGCTTCTTGTATCTGTATAACTAATTGACTAATAATGTACATCGGTAATTTTTAAACTAATAAAAAACGTATGTATATACTTATTTACGATTATGGCTAAATAATAATAATGAATGAAATTAATTAAAATGAAATGAATTACCTACTGTTTTTTTATTTAAGTAGTGATTCGTTAAAAACGGGCTGATAATATTATTATTGTAATTAATTTATTATACCTATTTGTTACAAATAAAATAAACAATAAGACACGTGCTGTTGAATGAGTTAAATAACGGAATTCATATCCGAGTTCAAATAAAAATAATCACAAGTTCAAATTACGATAAGTAGGTAGGTACCCAGTTATTTTATATAAGGCGCATGTTTTGCATTTGCATCTTTATGGGAAATACAGGCGAAACGCGAAAGCATTTGGAAATATAAAGTTCAGGCCCCCCGTAGCAAGTTCAATGACCCCGCTATCACCGCTTTTTTTATTATAATTTTATTGCGTGACATGAACCATAATACTTATATTATGAATGTCGCCGGCCTAACCTCGTGTTTGATGAGAATAGAAAATCTTAAAAAATAGTTTTAAGTAACTATTTTTGGTCAACTTAACCGTGAAAGTTATTTTTTTACTATAATTAGACCAGTACAAATGGTATGGTGCCTATCGATACTTTTACAAATTGCAGTAGTCCCATCACTATCTAAGGTAAATTGTTTTCTATTAAACGACAGTGCAAGAAATCAATTACTATTTTGGATTCACACCATTCATTGCAAAAAAAATAAGTTTATTTATTTACTTGTAATAACTACGACAGTGAAGACAGCGAGTACAGCTTCAAAATGAGTGTATACTTATATGTATGTATTGTTTTTTTTTTCTTAGGCGGTATCGAATCGTGATCACGGTATCTCTATTTACGCAAGGCACGCATTCCGTTATCGTCACTATGAGGTTAGCAGTGCCCTAAGTGGCACGTGATGAAATATAAAACCACCAGTGGTCGGTAAATAAAATATTAACCAATCTGTGGTTTTTATCGTAACTTATATTATATGATTATTGACTGCCCCATAAGTCTAGTGGTGCTTAGCGCGACTGCTACGCTAAAGGTCTTGGGTTCGATTCCCAGGTCGAGCAAAGCGTTATTGGGTTTTTCTATGAAATTCTCAGTAGCAGCTCGGAGTTTGGATATGTGGCCGGTTAATTGCAATAGACTCGCTCCCTATTACATAGGACCTTAAACATACCGGCGAACTTTACTCATGGGTGTTTAGTAAGTACACCTCTGCCTAACCCTTCGGGGAATACAGGCGTGATGGTATGTTATGATAAGTAATCATTTATGACAAAATTTATATTTTACGGGCCACATCTATCGACAAATCGAATATCAATCAAGGTGACCCCGTGTAGATCGTCCGACGCATCCGTTAGCATCGTTTAACCTAGCTTTTACTTGCATTATAAAAAATAACAAAGGATAAATTAATTTATAAAATAAATTTATTAAGAATATGCAGTTAATTGTACGATTTGTCGAATAAGAATAAGATTAGTATCTTTAATAGAAACGAAATTAATAAATTGTTGCTAAAACGACAGACAGCTAAATTGTATGATAATGTTTTAAAGTGTCTAGTGCAGTTCTTTATCAACAAATACGGTACAATGAAAAACAACTGATACGACCGAATTTTATATACAGGTGAGTTTTGTAAATCACTAAGATAAGATTAAATTAAAAGAACATTTTATAAAAGTAATGGAATAGTTTTTTGTGTAAAGAGAAAGTTCAAGGACTATAATCGGAAAGTTTCATGAAAATTCTAATGTAAATAAACGTAAAACAAATAAATAGGTTGCAGCCCTTTTTTAATGCACAGTTATCTTTAAATTAATTTTAATGTTATTAAGAGAATTGGTTTCGCATCAAAAACCCTGAAGCAACTATTCGCTACACTAACAATTATCAGTAAGTAGTATTTTATAATGTATTGACAGAAGAAATAAATAATATATTTTTTTAAACAAAGCCATTATGACGCAGAGGTCAGGAACCTTACCGTTGCTTGTCTCCGGACCCGACATGCTGATAGTGGTGACAGACACGTGTCCCCCCTCCACCTTCACCGCGTCTCCCTCACTGCTCATCGTTGTACTCATCACCATCAAACCCTCACACCATCACCACACAAACTATCGATATTTTTGTTCTAATCGAGTTCACTTCACTACACTATAATAGCACCACAAAAGTTCGCCAATGGTAAATTGATACAAAAATACTGTTCGAATTAATATTCTAATAACTATTTTGTTTTTTCTTCATAATGTTTCAATAGAAAAATATTTCTTAGCGGCTCATCATCTCGCGTCGCCGCTCATTTTTAAGGCAACTTTTGGATTCAGTCTTGCAGTGTCCGAGTTCCTGTTACATAGTTTCTTTATTGAATATTCTTCGAATGACCAAAATTGTCGGTTTAAAGTCAAATATGGATGTCGAAGTTTACAGCCAGATGATAATACCAGCATCTTGGGTAACCTGCAACAAAAATAAAAAAAAGTTAGTTTATATTGTTCTTTAAATGAATGCTGATAAACATTATTTTAAACACTGACCCAGGGTAAGAAAAAATACCGAATGACTACTTAATCAAACATAAAAATTAATATCTGTAATATTCAAATAGCAAAAAAAAAAACCAAAACCAAGAAACGTTTCTAGCGCGTGGCTCAGTTCGAATTCTGAATAAAGTGTAGGACGTTTCGAAACAGTGTGTTTGTGTACACGCACGAGACGTGGACGCGTCGCGCGGCCTTGCGAGCGCACCCAGTGCTGCGCGATCAGTGCGATAGCGTGCGGTATTATTATCGATACGCCACTCGACCCCTCGTGTCATTGGCATTCTGTTTATGAGGGTGAAGCTCGGTCGCGATAGCGACGAAACGCGTCATACTTACTCAATGAATTGTCATTTTGGACAATGCATCGTATTTTCTTAACTCACCTAATACTCGATAACAACGACACTAATTAACTAATGTTGACTAATGAAATTATAACTTAATAGTAATGTTACACGCTTATCATATTATCATTACTAAATATCATAAACGAAAAATACACATTTTATCAACATCAATAATTGGCTGCCACAATAATTATGCGGATTATACGGTTAGTTATCGATAAAACCAGTCACTAGCACAATCCAAAGGGGAGTGGGGGAGGGGCGTTGTGCGGCCTTCACGGAGCCGGTTGTAGCGACCGGCCGGCCGCGAGCATTTCGCCTTTCGCGCGCAGGACTGGTCCGCCGCTCCCAATACCAAACTACGGCACCACAGTCGATAATGTATGAGATGAGTGTATTATGTACCAAGTCGAGTAATTAAACACGAAATGCAATACAGACAAACATGACTCACGCTTTGCCGTTGTAATAAAGTAAACTCAATACGGTAGTAGGTATATCCATTCAACTTCATAAATCAATAGTATAGAATGTCAAATCGTTTATTCGATACACATGTTTATAATGCAGGGTTAGATGTTAGTTTCTACCGTCTGGCGGGCCAATTAGCGTCCAATAAAGTCCCTTGCCCCGAGACATTTCTCAGTTATCGCTATCAGACATTCAGACAGGCTACGGAGCAGTCGCCTTGGCAACGCAATTAACCGTCAATTGCACAATGTGTAGCTTGTCTAGGTAACACCATTAGGTACCGTAGTGTTTAGAAACAGTTAGTGTCATACCCCTTCATTATTATTCAAACCTGCATCAAATATCATAAAAGACCGTAATCAATTGCGTTGTTACTAATTTATTAAGTTCGAGACAAAGAAAACACTTTTAAAATCATCTTTATCCTAATAATTGACGTCAGTTTGGTTCTATTATTAAATTCTGCTGTGATTTAAACGATTATCTCTTTCTTTTGTATAGTCCAATAGTATTTCAGAGCGAGACAAATATAAATTTTGTGTCCTAATAAAAGGAGTTCATCCGCACGCAAGATGGCGTCACCGTGGCCTAGACAAGGCCGAGCGGTCATTTATACGATACGCCAGACGAGCTGCTTTGTCTGCCTCTGCCTCCTATTTATGGATAATCTTTTGAACGCGACGTGGCGGATTTTTACCGAGGTCAATATTTGCTTTTTCATAATAATACAGAAATACCTATTACAATTATATTAATTAAACCACGTTCCGTTTTTAATGGCTTGAAACAGAGAAAAGAAAAAGTGTATTTTTCTTAATATGCAGACCAGGATTTTCCGCATCTAGACCGGTTCAAAATTATCAATAAATATATTGGTGTAGAACGAGTTTCGTAACGTTGCATAACTAAAAGTAAAGATATCATGCAGCAAGCCGAAAAATAACGATAATACTTTGACAGAATCATACAGGTACCTATTTATCGAGGCTATGTACCTTTGAGTTAACTTCAGTTTAACTCGGGGCAGTTTCGCATCAGATTACAAGAAATTATATTTATAGGCTCGGCAAGTGATGTCCTTGCTTTGTAATAAGTTATCGATAAGGCTACGTGAGACGAGGCGTCGACCGATAATTATCTTAAGGTCACAGTACTATCTATGACGTAAACAAAGTGCCATGCATTGTGATAATGATGGATGAGACCTACACCGATGCAGGTGTATTATTTTAACAATTACACAAAATATTAACATGTCAAAATATTCAATCGGAAAAATCTATCATCAGGTGTTCATAGCAAATTTCTTATAAACTATGAGTACATATCCTAGCGGTAAATCGAGGTTTAACTGTTAAATTCATAAGGGGCGCGGGTGTTCATCCTACCATTCACACAAGTAGTACAAACACGGCCTTATTCCAAACAAGTCTTCACCTAAAGAACGGCCTAAAAGACTAGCAAATCGTGACAGAGCAATACAAGTGACGTTATGAATACCGTTGAGGAAAATTGTAAGCGTTAATTTCCTACATCCTTGACCCCGATGGAGAGAGGTCGTCTTCGAGGGCGACGCACCCTATCGCCCACGTAGACTGAAATAGAAGAGGTTAATACCCCCTAGTACACTCATTGTGAACAAAGACCAATGGGGTAGGGGTAATTAAGATTTTATGGATTTTTTATTAAATACGCAATATTATTGGATACATAAACACCTCCTCTAACTATATTTTTATGTTTTTTAGTAGAAATCATTTTAAGAGATAAGATATTTTGTTTTATTTTATTTATCAAGTTTTATTAGTTACGAGTATTTGTTTTTAGATAATTTAAAGCACATACCTACAAGTAAAACATTTTGTTAATCTTGATTTACAAACCATGAAATTATGAATATGAAAATGTTTCCTTATGATTTCATCATGTTTTTATTGATTCAAATCTTTTGATTTTCCCCTTATATCGAATGAGGCATTTTTAACTCTCACATAATAGTATAATATAGATTAAAATGTAGAATTCTATTGACTTATTTGAACACAGCTTTTCAATCCATTATTTATAAACTAGGCAAATACAAGTCTAGACTTCAGAGCGTGACTGAGTTAGTCATAGAAGAAAGTAACGGAGGTGAATGGCTGATCTTACGGTCGTATGCCAACGGCCTGCCCTGATGCCATGCCAACAGGTGTTTTCCGTAATAATCACTGAGTAATTATGGTATTACGTACATTAATAAGTGAATGACTTTGACAGAGTAGGTAATTGACTCTTTTTCTGTCCTTTATCAGAACCCAGGGTTCGAAGTATGCTCGATGAATGACGATTGATTCGCCCGCTGTAAATTTAGGAGCAATCATTGATCAGTGAATGCAAAACAATTTGTCATTGTATGAATAACTTTTTGGTTTAAATTTGTCGATAAGTATCGATAACCAGGCAGTGACCTCCCTAGGGATATCCGGTAGATTTTTACATGCTATATTATTGTAGTTTGGAGTATTTTTGCCTCGAAAATACTTGATTCGTGGAATAGTTTTTAGTAAGTTCTTAGGTACTTTTCATTAGGTAAACGGGGTTTTTATTAGGGAACACACCGAATAACTACGCAAATACTTTTAAGACCAGATTTTAAATAAAACATGATATACAAATATTACATGTGTAATTGTGTACTTATTTTAACTTATAATCTTTTATTTGGAAAAATAATGGAGGCAACGTAGTTTTGCATTAAATTCAAATATAGACACTGGTAAATAACTTCTAAAGAGCTGTCAAAACTTTATTCAAGATCAATCTGCTATTCCATTCGCTATCATAATCTGTGTTACCTTCTAGAACGCCACAACTTGCGACACTGTAAGTGCGGTATGTTGCAAAATATGGCGGTTTGTTTTATCGATTGCAGCTAAAGTGCATGCCCCCTAGCTCTGTCTGGTGCCATGCCAACAGGTGGCTTCAGTAAGTTCAGTGTACAACCGCCAAATTGATATTTATGAACACTTCCGTCTGTCTGGCGAATGTCTCTTCCTTAATGCGTGTCGGTACCTACTAGCTAGGGTATTGTATTTATTGTATATTATGTACTTACTGTAGTCTAAAGTTGATATAGGTATTTATAGTACCTATAAGCTCTTGCTATTTTAAAATAAAATTTGTAGTTTTTATACTGGTCCTAGGTATTAAAATTGTATAAATTTTAACGAAATAACTTATCCTAGATAGGTGACGGGAGCCAATAAGCTAATCCATTTTCTTAATTATAAAATCATTTTCTTAATACTGAAATAAGATACATTTAAAAAAGTAACATCATAACTATGTATACTTATAGCTAATTTAACCATAACAACATAAATGACTGCCTCATTAGTCTAGTGGTCCTAAGCGCGACTGCTACGCTTGAGGTCCTGGGTTCAATCCCCAGGTCGAGCAAAGAGTTATTGGGTTTTTCTATGAAATTCCCAGTAGCAGCTCGGAGTCTGGATTTGTGCCCGATTAATGGCAATAGGCTCGCCCCCTATTACATGGGATCTAAACATACCGGCGAAATGTGGGTGTACATCTCTGCCTAACCCTTCGGGGAATACAGGCGTGATGGTATGTTATGTTACAACATAAATACAAATACTCAATTTCCGATGACAATCATGCAGATTATAGAGAGCATTACATTAACGAACGGCTTTTCATAACAGTTTTTCGTAACTTAAAAAAAAAACAATTTCCTTTTATTTTGACAGACGAACTGGCTTAGAGATGACAAAAATAACACAATATTTTTAAAAAATACCAAACAAAATTGTTTACGTGCGAAAACTTAAAAAAAAAATTGATACCTACTTGAAAATTTTACGGTAAGTTATTTAATAGCAGCTATTAGCAATATTTCTGTAATAACCCTGTAGGTATATTGTTCTATAAGTGAATGTATAGTATTACAGTTCTTGCGTCACACAGCAGCTGAACAAACTACATGAGTTCAGAGTAAAATTACAATGCTCCAGATAGCAGTTTTAAACTGTCTGTCGAGGTCATTACCGTCAGCTCTTTTCCTTATTATCGCTGTTCGTACCTAAAACATATTATCCTTCAAATAACATACATATATGTATGAATACGCTACTGGCAAATAGGATCACATGCAAGATGCAAGGACAAATAAGGCAGGGGCGCCAAAAATGATTTTCTGTGTTCGGCAGGTGCCGTCGTGAATAACTGATAACGTGACAGTTGTCAGTTTTATACATGTAGGTACTACGCAAATGTTTTTCTGATATTTTTCGTCGTGCGACAGGGCGTTTAGCCCCCTAAATAATGGTTAAGCTACACGATGACTGATGCATGCGAGCCGTAAATTAAAACAGGTTAACCCAAAGGTGCCATATCCCTTTTTCAAAAGGGTTGTTCAGATATTGCTTTGCATGCAAGGAGAGATAGATATTATATAGAGAGATATTGCATGCCTGCAGATGAATTTTATATCACCTGATGATACTACTACTGTCTGGAGTTTAAAAGAGACCATGGTTCAAGTTGGTATTGTTTATTTTCAGAGGTCGTCAGTGTAAGGAAGAGTGGAACGCTCTATCTATTTTTTTTATACGGAATCTATTTTTTTTACAGCTAGTAGGTAAATAACTAAATTTTTTAAACAATCCTTACGTTGCAGGAATAATTTATCAATTTTCGTATTCAATGCGGCACACAGTTTTGTTATAGAGTTGAAAGGTCGTCATGTGTATATATTATATTAATAACTTGTTTCTCTTTTTTTTATTCTATTCTCCATTCTCTCTTCGATTCTACATTTAGTAAGTATGTTTTTTTTACAGCAGCTTATAAAATCCTACGTATGAGCAATCTCCAAGCTGAAGACGAGTCTAATAGCATTGACCACAAGACGCTCCACTAACACACCGCAAGAAAACAAGATACCTAAGTATGTTATCCAGTCTATTTACGAAATAAAGATCTTTTTCTATCTGCCATAAAACCTCAATGGTAAACACTGAAGTACTTAACCAAGTGTTGCACACACACATTAATCGATAAATCTATTATTTCCGCGGGCAAGACAAGTTACTGCATAATGAGGAGACTGCAAGAGCCTGGCGCCTAAATCATGACTCGGACAGCCTATTCATTCTCCCTCGTTAGTTAACGAGCTCAAATGGCGTGCTGACCATTTATTGGAAATTTGTCTAGTTTGGAAACTTTGCATATTAGTAGGTATGAATACCTAAATATACAGTTCGTTAGCAATACCTGCGCGCGTCTGAAGTAAGCCGTTCCGAGCACAGGTAAAATCGCTTAATTTATTAAGGCCCTGTTTCACCGCCTTCTGATAAGTTCCCGATAAATTATCTGACAGTTAAATACATACAAATTCTGTTCCAATTTTGAATTTATCTGGTAGATACTACTTATCTGGAGGTAGTGAAACAGGCCCTAAGTGTTATTTATTAGAGTACTACTGCTAAACTTTCAACAACTTCAGATGCGTACAGTTATTTCGATCAAACTGCACAGCTGATGCATACACCAACAATTCATCAATTCATCAATAGACACAATAAATTAACCCTAAAATAATAATAATTTTATATATTTAACGTTAAGACAAGTTATTCTAGGACTTGGTTGATCCGTATTCATACTGTTGGGGTAAATATTATCCAAGATATTCAAGATCACCTCGGAATGTCTCGAAGAATTTGCTGATAAGTGAAGGGAGAAAATCGAAGCATCACTTCAATAGTTATCTATCAATAGAAAGACGTCTATGCCAGAACTCGGACATCCAAAGATTTTCATCGAACCATACTAAGCCGCTCCTACTACCGACACTACTTGTGCAAAAGTAGATAAAATCTAGCACAATCTTAACTGTAAATAACTTAGAAATATTTAGATCCTAGACAATTTTCCGTGGAGCAACGCTGGTTAAGTAATGCGATAATAATGTCGGCGGCGAGGCGGCGCGCGCGCAAGTAAACGTTGTACACCTTGATACCAACTACAAGTTATGTTATTGCGGTCGCTGAGATTTGTTACTAACTCTGCAATGTTTATTGCAATTATTTGTAATATTGACAAAATAATTATGAGCTTTATAGGGGTTAGTCTGCATCTTTGCATGTGAATTTTGACTTGCAGGCCACTGAGTCAAACTTTAATTATTTTAACAAAGTGGTCTGGTGGTATAGGCATATATAGAATCGTAATAAACATTTGAATGTATAAAATTGATGATATTTATTATAAATTATTAATTTCTTATTTGATATAATTTGTTATTTAATCTAATTAGTATGTTATTAAAATAAAATTATAATGATTCATAATGTCATAATTTTATAAGCATGGTGTGCCAGAGGTTAATGATGTTTTTATTTTAATGAAATGTAATTACTTAATTCTTATTGTAAATGGACTGTAAAGTTTTTATAAGAAATAAATTTCTTTAAACCGAACATTGTCTGAATTTGAAAAGATTGGCAAGACCGTAAAAATATCAAGTACCTAATGTTTATTTTTGCGTTATCTAAAACAACGTTTCATATTGTAATCCTCTGAAATAAATACAAATACTATATATACTGCATACTTTTCAAAAATGTATTTATTAAAATCTAGCATAAAATAAATAATTTCCTATAATTATAAAAATGATCATAGTCTCAGAAGAACTTTGTTGTAAGAATTGCCACGGCAAAAAAAAAACAATTTTAACAAACCAAGAAGGTCGCATTCACTAATGCTCCAATTTTAAAAGTCATCATTTCTCGCGACATTCTCAATAAGGCCAAGGTCCATTTGTCTGGCCGTACGCAAATATCTGGAGCTACCGACATCGTCTACGAATTAATTTACAACAAACTATTTTACGAGGTCATGTCATTAATTGCACCGTCAGGGTTTCCCAACAGCAGCACCTACGGGAGGCTAATTCAACTTAAAAAAATCCATTAAACAGTATTTAGATATCGATAACGAATGCCAATCGATATTTTACTAACGAATACACGGTTTGTTGTTTGTTTGTATAATTATAATAGTGCCAAAAAAGTTTTTGTGCTAAAATATCTAAGACGACAGCTATTTTGAAGTATTTCAAGTGCCCCATTTGACTGTCAAAAATAATTGCTAGCAAGTTGACTACAAGTTGAACCCCTAAACCGGCACCTCTAATTTTCCATAAAATATCATAATAAATTCCCAAACGTATCATTACTTAAATATCTGATTGATATGATGATTGATGAGAACGTAATTATGTTCCCCGAAAATGCATATTACAAACATAATTTAGAACAACTGGAATTTATGAAACGGATTTCAATTTTATGTTTAGGTGTATGTTAAGCCGAAGTCAAACAGGTGTAACTGGCCATGAGTCAACGTTTAGATTGTCCAAATCATAGATACGTGCGAGACGTAGCAAAACTTTTTTTTATGTATATTTTTAGCTTCGCGCCGATTCCGTGAGCATTATTTGAAACCTATTGTACTCCAAGCTAATCTGAAGTTATTCTAGAGGTCTGTTGCCATAGAAACTATACCTTCGCTGACGAATGGCAATGATCACAGCTAATAATACCATGCAATTATAATTTTGTTACGGATCGCACTCAATTTTTTTTAATAGTATGTGCAATGCGTGCATTAATAGGCAATGAGAACATAAAAAATATATTTTGAAATGTCAGCTGTCTAATTTCCTACTTCTAAGTCTGAGGTATTTTGTGGCTTACGGGCGGCGGCGGACTCCCCAAGTCAGCCCGTAAGAACAGAAGAACAGACTAATAGCTCCAGTAGAAGAAGGAGCTCACGTATTGCATACGCAAGTCTCTTTGCAGAATGCAAAACACGGCCTCGCCCTCTGAAGGGAACTATCGAACGCTGGACCATAGCCTCTCTTGGTCGTGGCAAATGTCACGGATACCGTGACGTTACTATAGGGCTAGGGTATATATAGGCTAGGGACTACAGGGATAGGCCTAGGGAAGACAAGTATGGTTTTAGTCGGTACGAGTCTGACATACACTTTTTTTTGCGAGTAGGAAACCTTCAAAAGGCCGGCCTACTGGGGTGCAGGCCAAGGTCTTTTTACTGCACTAAAACCAGAAGAATAAGATGGTTCCCGGATGGCCAACGGGGGGCCATCCGGGAACTATCTTATTCTTCCGGATAGCTTCCTGTGCCACGCATATAGCCCGTCTCAGGGAAGGTAGCTGGCCCTAGCCCATCTCTATATGGCTGACATACCCTGCCGCCTCTCCAGGTCGAGCCATAAGGATTTAACTATAAAAAAAGGTTTGAAGCATTTGCTGACCTTTGTATGATTTCTATAGTCAATATTTTTGACCCGTGGTATTTTTAAGGTAGTTTTCGGTGACAAGCAAGACAAGTAATATCCTATACAATTAATACTGATTATGACTGAATAACATGGTAAAAGAAAATACCTCGTTGAGATCAAAATATTGATTAAATTAATCTTAACTTGGTTGACAGCAAGGTAACCTTGTCGATACCGCACAGATAAATATAAAACACGGAGAATGGAAATTCTTAACATACTTCCATATTCCGTTACTCTTGTAGTTATTTTAAAAATAAATTGCTATTTCGAAATTTCTTACAATGGATATTGTACTCGCATTTGCTTTGATTGCTGAATTTTCCTTCTAATTCATATTTGGCACTCGTAGAAGCTCCTTGCCAATTTTCTAATGTGAATCATTACGATTCATCAAACATTACCATTTTAGAACTGCAGATGAGATGACGTAGATACTTTAATTAAATACATCATCGCCTTGCGGTACATAATGTCCATAGTGTCAATAACAAAAGTGCCTCTATGTCCTGTTTTTTATTTTTACTTTTACTAACCAAAGTGACCAAAAATTTTACGGGATTTTTTTCTAACAAACGCCAGAGGATATGTAGTCTATCTGTCATATTAACACCAATAGAAACCATCTAATAAGCCTCTTAGAACTATATTGTCCTTTGTCTCATTTTGACACGCGAAATTTTGTGACAGGTAAAAGAAGACCGGGAAAAAAACCCATTATCATCAACATTCCATTTATTGTCCCACTTCTGGGCACGGGTTTCTTATCACTGAGAGGGATTAGGCTATAGTTCACCACGCTAGCCTACACTATAGGTAAGGAAATGACGGTTGGGATTTTTAACGGCTTTATCACAATAATAATATAAGCGAGTATTCAAATCCAAAGGCTAAAAAGTGTAATAGCCAAGGCATTAGCGAAAAATCAATTAAACACCACTCCGTCCCAAGACATGGTCAGAATCTTAATCACGAATTGCTGATTGATCACGAATCTCTTGATTGAGTGTAGTCCTGAAGGATGCATGACCAATCTAGCGCAGGCATAGCTAATCAAAAATTAATCAGTTAATTATAACGATCTGCAATTTGCGAAGAAGGCATGAGAATTTATTAAATTCTAATTTTAGACTTGTGTTTTGTATTTCAATGCTTGACCCATACAATTAATAATCCCATGGTATTTAAAACAAGGGTCAAATATCAAAATCAAAATAATGACTTCTTATCAATAACTCCGGCGCATACAAGTGATTTGTGCAGCTAAAAAGATCGTTTTTTTAAATTCGATCGATTCTAAACTGTAAATGTGAAAAAAATTGATTCCAGAAATTTTCTTTTTTGTTGACCTGACAGCTACGTTCTAATCTACCTATATCATGTGAACAGAAACCGTATACCTAGATATAAAACTGCTGAGTCCATGAACTGCAAGTTTACAACAGCATCAAAGCAAAACTTACTTCACACGAGAGTTTTGCAACGCGGAATCAACGCATCGAGGGCACGCAGGACCGGTACCCACCCACCAATGGCCGGGGAGGCGAGGGTTGGAGGGGGGGTAAATGGGTCGCCGCAGCCGCATTCCGTGGCGGTTGACATTTCACAGGAAAGCAGAACTCAGCGATGGTGTGTTTGTGGGAAACCGCAGGTTAAGTTTGAAGTAACGGTTTTTCACGTTCGAAAGAGATGAGCACGCTGAAGTCAAGTGCGAACTTCCTGTTTTTTTATTTTTCGATCTTCCGGTTTTCGGAAAATTCTTACTTACTAAAACAATGGAAGGTATTGCTAAAACTAGCTAGATAACAGAAATACAGATAAGAACGTAATTTTTCCTGTTCCTTAAATAACAAATAAAATCAGACGAAATTAAGGTTATTCATGGATTCACAGTTGGATTAGTCACGTAACAACTTCATGTCATAAAGTTCACCTGTTTTACAACTGACTTTCAGTCATTCGCCAAAGAAGGCCAAATATACTTGTGAACGTAAAAAATATCCTTCGCACCAAATGCGTCTAGTCGGACCGGTTCAACCGTCACTGGCAATTTTCCTGTGCCAAATTTAAAGCAACTTAATTGACGCTTGGAGTTATGAAAAAAAAACACACTCCGGAAATAACGAACTGATGTCTCATACTGTAAGACTAGTTGAAGCTGTCTTCCAACGAAGCGTCAGTGTGATGAACTCAAGTATGCCAACCCGTTAGGCAAGAATGGATTATAATGTTACTGATGCACGTTTACATGTGCAATCCTTTTCTCAAAATTCATATTTCCGAATGAGTTACCAGCAAAAACACTTGGCCAATGAGTCAAAGCTACCTAAGCGGGGTATGGCGGCTTAAGACCCGTTCCAGACAGAACCCTGCGGTGACTCACAGTAATGGCTTCTCGGAATCATTTTGAATCGAGCCGTGTTGCGAAACCTGAAGGATGGCTCATGGTTTCGGTGCGCAATCACTTACGTGAGAACCCCGGTGCAATGGAGAAAGTTTGAGGCTAACACTGCATTGTAGACGATTGACTGAAATGGCCAAGTTGTTATTTTAAATTGATTGATGGAATCGGTCGCAAAATAACAGAGCCTAAAGAGACAGCTTTTGATGAATCATAATATGATTCATATTAGAAAACTGTGAAGGATGTGCTTTGGATTCTAAATATACATTGATTGCAGGTTGCAGATGAATTGGTCGATGTGGCCTTTCAGAAGCGCAATCTCCAGCAGCGTACCTATTTGATGAAATCATATTAATAAAATTCACCTGAAACCTTTGGAAGGTGTATGTATCCAATAGAAGCTTTACACGTGGTATAGTATTATTCTGTGACTGCACTAGATCATACCTACTACCACAGTATATATTATACAGAGCGACTACTTAATTAACAATGTGTCGGCTACGTATAAGTAATCTATGTTTTGTCACCAAATGATTTTGAAGTGACAGAAACAGGAAAGAGACAAAACATTTATTAACTGCACGCATTATACACAATGTTTAAAAGGCGATAAATTTGGTGACAGATTGCAAAATCGTTAAAGTAAAACGGTAAAACAGGAATTCGGTACGTTTGGAAGTTTAAACGACGAGTGGCACTATCAGGATTGGACTGACACATCATACATTATATAAATACTTAACATCACATAACTGCCTCATTAGTCTAGTCGTCTTTAACACGACTGCTACTCTAGAGGGTGACTCAAGCAGTTTATTGAGTTTTTCTATGAAATTGACAGTAGCAGCTCAGAGTTTGTTTAAGTGCTCGGTGAATGGCAATAGGCTCGCCCCCTATTAACCCTGAACATACTGAATAAGACAGAATACAGGCGTGATAGTATGCTATGTTGACATCGCATCATGATTCCTACAAAAAAATTGATATTGCGCCCGATTATCTAAATTGAATTTTCAAAGCGATAACTCTAAAATTGTTTTAGATAGCTAGGTACCCTTTGGTGAGTCATTAAGAGGATAGTATCCGCTTCGCGCCCCATACAAACGCAGTTTGGCCCTTGCTTGAATTTTAAACAATGAAAGTCATTGAAATTTTGCAGTAACAATCTTATCATTAATATACGTGTTTCTGTAATATAAAATTTCATTTCAATATACGGTTAAAAAGTTACACGAGCTCAAAGATAGGCAATTTTCGTTGAAAAACGGCCCAACTTTATTATTATTATTATTATTATATTCTTTATTGTACACCAAATAAAAAAAATACAAAAGACAATAACTTATTCTAATACAAAAAGTACAATTGGCGGCCTTATCGCAATTTGCGATTTCTTCCAGGCAACCTTAGGATGGACTGAACTGAACCAAAATACAGGTTGAGGTTGTTGGTGCATGTAAATATTAATATTATTATATAAAAATAGATAAATATATATATAAACTAAAATAAATAAACATAAGTATAGGTATATTCATAACTATAGCAAAAACAAAAAAATAGGAATGTTTATAGATTATAACGACGAATACGACATAGAATCACAGCGACAAGTAATAATCCTTCACGAGCCTTTTAAAAACGGACAGTGATTGGGCACGCCTTATTGGTACCGGTAATGCATTCCACAAACGAGCGGCCTGAACCGAAAAGGATTTGTCGAAAAAGGTTGTGGAATGCATTGGCATCTTCAGTCTTAGGTTATCCGATGACCTTAGAAATTGCGAGTGGCTATCACCAAGGTATTCGAAGCGATTTTTGAGGTAAAGTGGAGTAGAGGGTAAGAACAGGACATTGTAAAGTAATGAAAGTATGTGAGCATTCCGGCGAAGGCGAATTGGTAACCACTTGAGCTTTGCACGAAATTCTGACACGTGGTCATATTTGCGTAAGCCAAATATGAACCTTATACAAAAATTTTGAAGACGCTCCAGCTTATCAAGTTGGTTCTCTGTAAGGTCAAGATAGCTGACATCTGCATAATCAAGGATCGGAAGAAGAAGGGACTGAGCTAGCGCAACTTTGGTTGCAGTTGGCAGGAAGTTACGTAGTCTTTTCAGACTTGCAGCAGATGCAAACAACTTGCGACTAACTTCCTGTAGTTGAACAGACCAGGTAAAGTTTTTGTCAATATAAATCCCCAAGTTTTTAACATTTTCACTAAAAGGAATAACAACGTTATCAAAAGAAACTTGGGGAAGAGCATTCCAGTCAATTTTTGAGATGGTTCTGGAACTGCCCACCACAATCACCTGCGTCTTTGCGGGATTAACCAGAAGTCCGTACCGTTTGCTCCAGTCGCTAATACAAATAAGGTCTTGATTTATAGTGCCGACCGCTTGCGTCAGATTTCCAAGGGGTGCTCTACAGTAGATTTGCAGATCATCTGCATAAAGGTGATAGGAAGAAAGTAGTCTTTCGGAGATTGAGTTTATAAAAATTGCGAAAAGAAGAGGAGATAAAACGCCACCCTGTGGTACACCGGCAAAGGTCTTGCACCAAGAAGATGAAGTATCTTCAATGCAAATACGTTGCCGACGACCGAACAGGTAACTTCGAAACCAGTCAATCGCCGATGGAGATATGTTAAGCGAGCGCAATACGCCAAGCAAGACATCGAAATCAACAGTATTAAAAGCATTACTAAAATCCAGTAATGCCATAACCGTTAGATTCCCGATTTCCATGCCGGACCTGATGTCATCCGTAATATTGATAAGGGCTGTGGTAGTGCTATGACCGGGACGAAAACCAGATTGGAAGGAGTTAAGGAGATTATTTTTAGTAAGGAACATGCTCAGTTGATTGTGAATCAGCCGTTCGAGGACTTTGGACAGGAATGGTAGGATGGATATGGGACGATATTCAGAAAAGGACGTGGGATGAGATTTTTTAGGTAAGGGAATCACTTTGGCTTCTTTCCATGCTTTTGGAAAAACACCATCGGTGATAGAGTAGTTCAGGATGTGACAAATAATAGGTAGGATAATATCAAGCACAGGCAGGATCATATTACGGCTGATACAGTCACTGCCAACTGCGTTGGAAGTTATTGAAACTACGCTCTTCCTAACATCACATGCGGTGAATGGACTAAAAGAAAATGAGGAATAACTAGGAGCCGGAAGAGAAGAAAGATAATTTAAAGTATTAAGTTTTGTTGCCCTATCAAAATTAGGCGACGCAGTAAAATGGTAATTGAGAGAGTTGAAATCTAAATCTTTAGGGATTGTTTCTTGGCGAGATTTCCCGACTCCCATTGATCTTAGGAATTTCCAGACTTTTGCTGGATCTCCGTCTTGAACAGAGGTGTGGATATGTTGGCGTTGAGCATTCCTACAAACCTTATTGCAGTGATTGCGGATGGAGACGTATTTCTCCCTGTTGAAATCCGACGGTCGACCCTTATATTTAGCTTTAGCCATCGCTTTTTTATGCATAATCGCTTTAATGTCATTTGTTAGCCACGGCGATGGTAAATGTCTGACTTTCACTGGTCGAACTGGAGCATGACGGTCATACAGTTGTACGAGCATGGTTGTAAATAAATCAACTTTCTCACTGACACACGAAGAGACAAGGATTGGAGACCAGTCTAAATTGTTGGCATCCTCGCAAAGATGGTTCACATTAATTGCTCCAAAGTTGCGCTGCATAAGAATTTTGGGTTTGGCCTTGGGAGGCCGAACTTTATAAGAAACATAGATGAGGTCGTGGTAAGAAAAAGCATCAGCTGAGCATTGACCGTGCTTAGCGACTCGATCATTAGAAGAGACGAAAATTAGGTCAAGAAGTGAGGGAGCGGAATTAGGAAAGTGATGCGAAGCATTAAGAGGGAGAATGGTCAGGTTATTAGAATTTACTATAGAACGCAAAGAGGAAGAACGGGAATCTTGTTTAAGAAGACAGGTGTTAAAGTCACCCATGATTATGCAATGACTGTAAGAGGGGACTAGCATCTCTAAAATGCTTTCAAAGGAAGAGAAGAAATTAACACGTAGAGAAGGACAATAGTACACACCAAGAAGTATTTTTTTATGGTTAAGTTCAACTTCAAGAAAGAGATGTTCACCCGCATTTGACGGTGGTGGTTGTGCTGACACATTAATAATAGTGAAAGAAATATGTGTGCGTAAATATATCGATGGCTGCTACGTAAATAATCGTATGCAACAATAATGCTATGCTATAAAAACGTAAAAATAATTCGTATTTTATTCCTACTTCATATTGAAGATTCCTTTATTATCTATGCATAGTGTTAATTTTAAAACAAAAGGTTTAAATTCAACGATACAATGCAAGAAAACATCTTTAAAGCTCTGTCCTGAAAAGTTTGCATAAACACTATACGATTATATACGTAGGAGACATCGATATGGCAACACCGCCACCACCGCCGACCGTTCGATCATTTCTAACCAGTTGAAAGCCTGGAAGAGAATAGGCGGATGAGGTAAGACACGGTTTAAGCCAAGATTCGGAGACGAGAATAGCATGAATATTTTTACAGTCAAAAGATGCCAGCATATCGGAGAAATGTGCCGGAATACTCTGGGCATTTATGTGAATAACGTTGAAATTTTTAGGTACATCGGAAAACTCCGCCTTAAGAGTGTCAGCAAGTGAAGGAATGCTGATAAAACTACTGTCATCATCTGAAAAGGTGTAGAAAGATTCGTTGTCGCTACTACAATCTGTAAACATAATTATTAATATAGTTTAAAAATAAAATAAATATACTACAAAATATATTTGTATATATATAACTATAAACTTAAAAATAAAAAATAAAATAAATGTAAAATAAAAATATACATTTCTAGTCCACCAGCCGGCCAGCTCTGATAGAAAGATACACTTTTATAAGTCCGGGTTATGACATAAGACACAATGAGTAAATAAAAATAAAATAAAAAAAGAAACAAAAATGCTAAAAATAATCACTGTTCGAAACGGAACGCAGTGACAAATTAGATTTAAAAAAAAAATATGATAGTCTGTGGTCTATACTTAAATTATTTAAAAATTTGAATTTGACAGTGACATTGACGTTCAGAGTTTACAAAACAAAATTTGTTAAAATTTGTTAGAGTGAATACCTGCTAATAAAATTGTCTGAATACAAACAAGTCAGTGACTCAGTGACAAATGCTAATAGGTACCTATCTAACAAATTTGCAAGTCACTTCAGTGATACAAGAACACAAGTGTTTCGTATTAACTAAAGTGGCGGTAGACGTACACAAACGAGCCACCCGGACACTACTATATCAAAACAAAGGGAATAATCGTAATTACTTCTTAAGGGTCGCAGCACGCTTAGACTTCGACGTTGTAGTGGATGCCTTTGTAGATGCGGCAGCCTGCATTCGCGTGGGTTCAGGAATTGACGCAATTTTCTCAATCTCGGCGACAGTTTCTACTCGATGCCGCCTACCATCAGATCCAAGTACAAAAACATATCCCGCCTTAGTCCAGCATTTGGCTACGCCGAACTTCTCCCTAGCTGCCAAGAAGACATCATGCCGGCCTTTTGTTAAAAACTCCGACACGGTGACGCCTGAACCTTTTAGTTTGGCTTTGGCGAACCATATTTTATCTCGGATTCCTATACTGGCCAGTTTAAACAAGATAGGCCGGGATTTATTGGGGACTGCTTTACCCATGCGGTGACACCGACCAATATTAGATGCAGTGAAGTCACTTACATTTAATTTGTTCCGGACTACTGCCACAAGGACATCAGCAGTAACTTCCTTTGGCTCTTCTGAGACACCATGAAGAAGAAGTATCTTTCTACGGCTTCTCATCTCTAAGCTGTCAACACTGCGAGCCAGTATCTCCACCTGCTTTTGAAGGCTGCAGACAGCTTGAGTGATGAAGCTACGGAACATTGTGAATTCCGTAGTGAGGCTTGAAGTGGTGCTGGGTGCAGAAGGGGCCTTCTTGAGTTCACCTTCAAATTCAGCCATCCGTGCATGGAACATCTCTGTGATCTCAGTTAATGTGCTCTGTAGTGACTCCATTTGTGATGAGATGTGAATGTAAGCCAGTAATAATAAAGAATAGTAGTTTTGATATCACTGTACCGGCAGGTAGACTATGTTAATTAAAATTATATCATGAAATATGAAAAAAAATTCATTAAATTATTTTATATTAAATTTTAAATAGGGAGATGCTTTTTTTTGTCTTCAACTCACAACTACCCACCCAGAAAAAAAAGTTATGCTAGTATTTCTCGACAATGTATCAATACAGAAACATTCTGATTCGAAGGAAACCCAGATAATATAGTGAATATTTTTTTACAAGATTTTTTTTTTACATATTAGCAATATTATAGGAGTAATCTCCAAAATTCGGAACATACGAAATACGCGTGAAAATGTTGTTGTTTCTCCTCTCGGGCACGCGTTCGCATCGCGAGGGATAGAGACAGCGACAACTGTGCAACATTGTTGCGTTCGCGAGGGACACTCCTCTTAATGGTGACGAATAAAGCTTGTTGCTTCATTCGCGGCCTCTATTTCTTTGTTAATTATCATAATTTGCAAATAACATTACATACCTTATCTGCAATATTATCATTTGTGACTCTTTTAAAATTTACGACATCTATAACGAAGAACGAAGGAAAACTTCTTGCAATATAGCACAATTTAAACCAGAAGACATTATTACATCACCATGAAATAAAGTATGTTCCGTTAAGGAATAAACATGTACCTATTTGTTGTGAACTTTAACATATTAAAGGAAGCATAAGTTTACGCTTAAAATTCTCTGAAATTAATATTAAGAGAAGTTATCGCTGCAATTCTGATGTAAGTAAATATTAAGCTTCTAGTATTTCACAGTTCGTAAAACCGAAGGAAAGCTCGTGAAATGAGTCAGTCCAAACTGTTTCCAACGGCGGCAAGGTACGTTCATTTCAAAAGTGTGAGGTCTGTTCACCGTTCTCCGGTCGGCCATGCATCCCAGCCTTTTACTTTTGTTAGTGTTGCGACACACGCGTCCCGGGGTCAAGTCGCTGCGAGCGGTTCAAATTCAAATGTTAAGAATCACCTGCTATTTGTGTTTTGAAATTTCGTTAAAAGTGGAGCTTCGTAGGTGTAATCATAGAATTTTTGGGAATAAATAAATAAAAGCTTAAGTTATTGTTTTTTTTTATAAATGGCATCGGTTCAGTTCCAGTATAAATCATTTCAAGTTCAACCCATATTCGTCCAATGTTGGATGGGGTGTAGGTCTCTCCTACATGACACAGCAACGTTACAGTTCATTGGTGTTTTAGGTTCCATGTAATAAGGCGCAAGATTATTCCCATAAATCCAGACTGTCACTGAGAATTTTATAAAAAATATCAGTAATCAGATTTAACCGATGGTGCAGAGATTTTGAAGCTTCTGGACATTTAAAATATTTTTAGTATCGCTAACTGCATTTATGTACCTGCCTATTTTACGCAAAGTACTCAACAGAATGTTCACTTGTAATTTGTACGACAATTTATCAAGATAACAACATAGAGGTATTTGGAAGGGTAACCTTGACGTGAGTAGCATACCGCTGAATCGCGATATAGTGATGTCACGATTTGATCCCTGAAACCACTTAACCACCTGTCATTCTTTTAGGTATAGGCACTAACAAAAACGTCAACGTGTGACATGCTGAGTTTTTATCATAGTTTTATTAAATACTAGCCGTTGCCCGCGGTGTTACTCACGTCCCAAAAAGATTTACTTACTATACTTGGCTTCTAGGCAGCGTATCAACATGAAACATGCACCAGATGTCAGATGCGTGATGTAGTACAGACAAACAATAAAAATTATATGTATTGTTTTGTTTTCTGTTGCGCTAACCCCCCGTTTCCACTGACGACAAAACATTTTGTATCCCACCCACTCTTCGAGAGTTAGATAGTTGTAACATCGCCGTCCCCGGGGAATAAAATGGTAATAGCAAAAACACAACTTTTCATACATACATATTGTCACGCCTGTCTCCCATGGGGGTAGGCAGAGACTATAGATTTCCACTTGCTACGATCCTGGCACACTACTTTCGCTTCATCTACATTCATTAACAACTTTTCAGTAAAAATAAAAAACATGTTTTTGTTGATTCCTTCTTTATTATGGTCGCAGAAAGATGAATTTCATCTTTAAGAAAAGCAAATTTTATTACATTCGGAATATTTTAGTGTATTATGCGTAAGAAATGTTAATTTATTAACACTTTTTTTCTAGTAATTACAGGCCTAGATAAAATCTGTGAATACTTATGAATTATTTTGTAACTCCATAAACTAATGCATAAAAAATACGAAAACAATTTGGTAGATGTATTAACACCCATAGATCTCAAAAATTACATAACACTAAAACTATGGTTTTGGTCTTTACCATTTTATTCTCCGGAGACAGCGACATGTAAGTTAATAAACAATATTTTAGGTGGAAACTGTTTTGGATCATGAACTTATATTATTGTTGAAATTTCATGTCATTATATTTTTTTTTCTTCAATATCTATAATGTACAGACATCGGCCTGTTACAAGTTGATTATTATTGTATTGAAGATTAAGCAAAATACGCCTACATCGAAATAAAATACGAACCCGTCAATCAAAATGACGAATAAGTATTTTGTTTCTGTTCGATTTGGACGTTTTTCAACTTGATGACTATGATCTTAGAAAAATGTGGCTTCACTTGGATTCGGTTCATTATAATAAAGAAAGAGATTTTTTTATGTGATTGTGTAGATTTCAGACTAATTACGCAGTTATGCTTCATAAAATTTGCAAAAACATCTACGGAAATATACCTACTTACTTAAAGCAACATTTAATATCGATAAGATATCAAGAGTATCGCGTAACCGTTAGGGAAGCGAAATATCGTATGATCTGACTATTAAATTATATCTATGTTGCATGCGGGAACTGTGTCACAACACTACCGCTAGGGTCATAGTGATGTGCTCTATTACGCACGTGAGATTCTCAAATAGTCTATGTTTAAAAACTTGAGATGCATACAATTTTTAAAACGCCTTTGAAAAATTCTGTGCAAACCTTATTTTGTTCCTTTTTTTTTGTCATTTTTATTTAAAGTCGTTCTCTCATTGATTCTAAAAATACTATGTTACTCGTAAAATTTATTAGGTTTTGAGTATTAGGTTGTTACCTGTCTGTATGTGTCTATTGTATTAGTGTATTAGTTTTAAACGCACGTAAGCCTATCCGAGGTTGTTATAACTTAATTTCCATATACCTAACTCGTCACGGCTGCTACTTATCAAGGCTACAAGCATGTAAATTTGTACAATGGCAACTTAAAAATACTTACTGGAAGGAATAAACGTGCTGCCATGGGCAATCAAGTTACAAAGATGACGTCATTTTACAAAATGGTTGACAAGAAAGAAAAAATCGAATTTCGAATTAAATTCTAGCTTTTCTGGATTTTTTATTAGGTAGGTAATTGGCTTACAAAAATAGGTCAGATATATCTACATAGGTTCGTACTTATCTGTTTTTTTTTTATTTCCAGGGTATTGTGTTTAGGGTGTTGTTGAGTTTATTTGGGCTACACATCAAGCTATACAAAACCAGTATAGGCTGGTCTTGAATTGTACGGAAAACCTTTACAAAGGGGGGTAGTCTATACTGAATTTGTACCTATAGCTTGGTGTATAGCCGTGTGTACCTTGCAAATTGCATGGCAAATTGCACCATTTTACTGTAGGAGTCTGTAAGTCCGATCAAAGGTTGTAACTTGTAAGTTCCCTCCGAAAATAAAATAAAATAGAATAAGCGAAACAGTCTGCTAAAACAACACAACATTCCCTCCGAAGTCTGTCAAAAATCAAACAAAGAGAAGAGAACCTCTTTTTGGAACACAAAACAATGAAACATGCGACAGGCTGTGTGTATGATGCTTGTACTCGTATTTACCAAACTAGGTTTCTCCTACTTGGATCGACAATAATAATTATTGTACCTTACTACCTAGAAAAACTTTACTGCTGGTCAACGTAAAACTTTAAAAACTTATAGGTGTGTACCTACATTTGATATTCGAAAAACCATCACGATTACGTACCTGTTAGTTATAATATTTGACCTCGATGACGTCATAAGAATAATAGCTTCCAACTTTGAAAATTTCGAACAAAGGCAAAGGGGACCGAAAAAAAAACTCGTTGGCTTGGTACTCAATGGAACATGGTAGTATAGACGTTACGCGAAGGTCTCTGCTCCCTCGGCAGACGCGCGCTGACTCACGCGGCCGCGCGCTTCCGCCTGATAGCAAGGTCACCGGCCGAGACGCACACCACCATCAACACTCACACAACGACACGTGAAAGTAGTGAGAGTACACTCGCAGCCATAAGCCATAGCGCCTTTTATAATTTTTTTCTGTTGCTTTGTGCCCAAGGTATGACGTTAACAAACTTGACCTTTGGCCCCAATGATAACAAATCATAATAAAGGTAGTGTATAATTTAATACCTACAATACAGGCGTTTTTTATTTATATTCTGCAATTTAAATAGTAAAAAGATGCGTCATTCATTGTACAAATTACAGATAAAGCACATGCTATTTATAGTTCCTACATGAGTTTCGTCTTCATAGGAAAAACAAAGATGTGTCTATGATGTTTGCAAGAATAAATTTTACAGAAAAAAATATATTCAACCAGCAACGATGGCAAGGCACGACGCAGGCACGTTTGATAATACTCTATCAAACTTGCCGACGGAATAATAAATGTGGATGTCAAAACAAGTCGAATTTCGGTAAAACTATACTCGAGGTCGCTAACGTGATCTGCAATTGAAAATAGTTACGAATTTGCGCAGTTGAATGCTTCGAAAGCGAGTTTATAATAACATCTTGAAGGTTTTGTGCAGTAGAATTTATGAATGTAAAGTTTCCGGATAATAAATTTATTTTAAACAGCGTCGAGCTCATTTTTCTAAATTTAAAAGTTGTTTGTCTGGTCGCTACAGCTGTGGATTGGCTGAAAGTCAATAACATTATGAATAAGTCGGCCTGACCGCTAACTGTAAAGTTAATGGTTAATTACTGCAGTAAGTTCAGCGATTAATCAATTCCATCCGGCTTAGTACAAACAATGAGCCAGCTAAGATCCTATTTCGACATTCATTTTGCAATTAAACAGGCAGCTCTGTCGGGGAACGGTTTGTAGATGCAGACACGATAACAATAACTGTTGCCAAACAGCTAGGACCACAATTTATGAACATTAACATAATAATAACATCGTCCATAATGAATTATAATGATTTACATTAAGCATAGTAGATAGTGTTATTCAGTTTCAACGTGAAATACCTAGTATGAGTAACCTACCTGTTCCCCAATGCCGTTCCCTAAATATTGATGTGCATCGTTCAGGGTATATTTATGTTATAGTGTGTTAAACTTATATATAAATATACCAAGTTAACACAGTTCTCATCGCCTTGAGTGGAATTTTGAACAGGCTTTATTTTACATAGTTGCCACATATCTATTTTCAAAAGTTACTCTTCCAGTTCCGAAGTAAATTTTACATTAATAACAATTACAAACAACACGAAGTTGAATCCAATACCAATATCTAATTTATATGCAGACAGTTGCTCAACGTTCGACCGTGTACCGTAATACCGTTGTATTAATTAATGTAAATCTAACAGTATATAATATTTACTTAATCCGATACCAATCGCCAATACAATTACCACCCACAGACTGCGGTGACGAAATTATTAGTGAACGAGGTGTGTCGGTATTGGTAGTAGGTACCTACCTTCAAGGTAATACCAATAAAGAAATGAGAATTCAGTATGTTAATTTTAAGGTACACGTATTTGTTTTGTGTTTTCAACGAATTTTATATTGATATAAAAATAGCGCATGGGTCTCAAAAGACTACGATACAACATTCGTAAAGCTTCTTTTTGTTTCCCAATGAAATAATTTCACAAGAAATCAAATGTCTGGCATCAAGATAATAATACCTGATACCTACCTATACAGCTGTACATTAATATGCAACTTTTTGCGGGTCTTGTTCCGTCGCGGGGCCCAGCATTTAGTAGCATTGTAGATCACGATCCGCGAGGCCAGATTGTTACAGATGCTTTGCGAAAGTAGGTATGCAGTTATCTTATATTTTCTTTACAAACATTATAGCAATCTGCAAGGTCTTGTGGCACTCTACATCGGCAGACGAAACAACTATAAAACTGAGAACGTTTAGCTAAAATAAAATGCATTCTGATTCTTTTCGAATGCGCTATAAAATGAGTAATTTAGATTTTTTACGAGATCCAGACAGAGAAAAGATTTTTTGCGTGTTTCATTAGCAAATATCAGGAAGTTTATTTTCAGCGAGTGGTGTGTTATTTAAATGTAAAAATAATTCATCAAATTTAAATGAACCTCTATTGACTCTAATGACGTGATTTCTTGCGATAGAATATTATGCACGTGTGGAAATTTGAAACTGCAGTGCAAATAATTTTTCATCAAAGGTATGTTTATAAATCTAGTACCAGATACGATTTCATAATCTGCAACATGAAATCGTAGTTTAAGGTATAAAGGAAGGTACCTATTATATAATATGCCTAGCTACGTATTAAGTAGGTACCCCGTTACTTCAACGCATGCGTTACCGAGGCATGAGACAATGCGATTTAAAAATAGAAACAAGCGCCTATTTATTTTCTATCACATGGCACGATTACCGTTATTTATGTATAGTATTAGTAGCCTAGGGCTAGATTTGTAGAACCTGGGTTCTACATAATCTTTTTTCTATTATATACATCCAATACAATAAAATAACCTAGTAAACTAGATGAAAACCTTAAAACTATTCAAATAAGTACCTATTTAAATGTTTGCTAAAAATTACTGTTTGCATATTTAAGAGGGTACTCTAGTGAGCCTTTCTCCATACAAACGCATTCTGCTGTTTTCTCCGTAGATAATGACTCTAGAGCAATGATATTTTTCCAAAAAATCTAGATCTAATTCATACAGGCCCCTATTATTTCATTTTTTCCAAAAAATAATTTCAAAAGAAAATATGACAATTCAAAAACTCGAAAAAAAGCCCGCTTTTATCGTCATGTTCAGGCAACTATCAGACAAATTTGAAAAGTTTTTAACAAAAAATAAAATAATAGAAGCGTAGACATGCTTTTCCTCTAAATTTTGATATATAAATTGTTTAGATCAATCCACTTTTGAAGAAGAAAACAGCAGAATACGAAACGTCTTTTGGTCAAGTTTTTTGTAGGTAAAATCATCCTAAGCTGCAGTTGTCCTTTTCGCACTGTACAGGAAGAGAATGGAGGTGCATCGCGACGGCAATAGTTTCTTCAAATACCTACATACCTACCTTTTCAAATTCCTCAGGACTAGAGTCCCCTCTTAAGTTTGGCATTTTAATAACTACTCCGTATTATCCTGGTATCCTTGAGCTTACTTAACTTTACTTACCGATATTAGACTTGTTCATTACTATGACTAGGTACACTAATAACATTATTCGCTCTGAAAGTTACCAATAATTATGAAAAATATTAAAATCGGCGACGCTTTACTCAGTGCATACACGTTTGTAACTCTTGTGTACGCGACTGTCAATACAAACATGGTAGGGGCTGCAGACGCGAAGGGTGGGGGTGGCGGGGTGAGCACCCTCCGTGTCACGTGACGAGCGACCTTCAGGCGGCGCACCGACCTTGAGCGGCGCTCGCCCCGCGCGCGGGTCAGAGGTGAATGCACGCAACCGCGCTCCCCGCTCCCCTTACCCACCGCATTACAGAAAACCACCAAACTTTGAAACTCACCTCGTTCTTATTTACGACTCCATGTCACGGACAAGCCAACCGCCCGCCAACATAAAGCCACCATCCCGGCCTCAAGCACCCACCCGCCGAGAACAGGTACCAGCGCGACGCGGCACACCTTTCCCATAAAATACAACCGACAAGTTTATTGACATCAAGTCTCACCAACGATTGCGCAAATGTAGCGATCTTTTATCTACTCGAACACATACACAGTCTTCGTTCGAATATAAATACACTTTTCGTATAAAATTAAAATGTCTATTCACATAATAGATACTTTTTACAAGAAAAACATTGAACACAACGCACAAACTCGAGCGGCAGCTACACCATGTCCTCTCACCTCCGCAAAACAAAGCGGAATAAATAAAGTTGTATAGTGCGGCGGAGTGAGCGTGACATCTCGCGAAGTCGCAACTACTCGCGAGTCGAGAACTCGAGGTCGTCAAAACAAAAGGTAAATATATCGACACCTGGCGGGCATTGAACACAAATAACACAATGGCTACCTATTTGTTTCACACTGTAATCTACGAAGTCAAATATGGTTTAATGCGCATTATAATTATAATAGATGGCGCTAAAGTAATATCCAAATAAAGTAAAATAAATGCTTTGTTTTACGCAATGAATAGCGTAAAAAATAAAAAGCAGAATCCTTGTACAGTTTGTTCGATTTGTTTATTATATAATTTATTATGTCGACAAAAGATGACTCTGGTTGGTTTAAAATTGCAACAAACCATGTTAGTTGCTTTGTCGAGGAATCCCAAAGATGGCGCGGCGAGATCGAAGACGAATATGACATTGTAATCAAGTTAGAATCAAGCCAACATTATTCCAACTATTAAAAAAAAAACATTGAAACATATTTATAAAATATTGAATTTTATAATAACATTAAATTAAATTTATGAATGGCATGAAATTATTAATGATGTCGAAAGTCGTCTATAAAATTCATCGATTTGATAGGTTATGAATTTCTAATGTGTATACAATCAAATGCTCATCAATTTGAAAGTTTTAAGTCGAGGTCATGTATTACGAAGAACGATAAATAATGTACTTATAAATTACAGTATTTTAAAGAAAGCATTCTGAGCACTAATATTGAGTACACACGGCTACAGGTCAACCTATGCATAACCAGTTCAAGCTGATCTCGCATTGTATAGGTTTCCCAAACATTATGAGGCCAGCGTAAACTGGTTTTGTATAGCTTGATTTGTAGCCGTGCGTACATACACGATAACTCGAATGATAAAAAAAACTCAATGAATAACTCGACTATGCACATTTAAATTTTTTTTTTCCGTTAGTATTAGCACAGAGTAATTTACTCTGTGGTATTAGTAACATCTTGTGTCCTGTGTTTGTCAATCAGTTTGACGTTTAGTACCTACTTTAGTTAACAAAGGAAATTCGTTGAAACAGCTGGGCTGTGAACAGTTTTATTTGCGAGTAAAAAATATTTTCAATTAATATTTTCTTACAAATTTAATGAACTTCTATTTATAACTAGCTTCATTAGTCATTTCACAGTCAGCGTCTTTAGTGGAAGCTACAACAAATTAGTGTAGAAATGAGTCATTAATTAAACAGTTTTATTTAGTACTCTTTTAACTCAAGGCTGCGGCAGAAAAGAAACGTTTTAGTGAATATAATGTGTAGTTCGACATAATGGTGGAAGATAATGACCGCGGTTACGGGCGGGCCGCAAATAAGAGCACGCTGTTGAAGATTGTGATATTGGGAGAAGGTGGAGTTGGGAAGTCATGTTTGATGAGCAGGTTTATATCCAACCATTTCGATGACCACAGCTTTCACACTATCGGCGTCGAGTTCATGAATAAGACTATTGAAGTGAATGGGAAACAATACACATTACAGGTGCCTAACAATTTTATATATCTTAGAAAAGATTCAAATCTTTAGGACACATTAGTCCATCTAGCAGCAACCTTGGGTCAGAGAGTAGCCCTTAAATGGAAAACGAGACTAACTATAAACAAATCATAAAAAACGGTTCTTATATAGGGCCATTTGGCAATTATAGATTGATGCTTTCTCGTCAGATATGAAAAAGTATACAATTATATTATACCATAATATTCTTGTACAGCACATCAAGTTACCACAAAATTTCAAATTTTCAATTGATTTTGAACTTTATCTTTAACAATTTAAGGTTTCAAATCATTTGGAGAAATTTGACAGTTTTGTATACCCTGACCTGCTTGCGACTGTACATAATTATTGTGACAAATAATTTTCTGCGATGGTTATGCGATCAGTGCAGGTATCAGTGAATTAAACTCATCACTGGTTCCAGTTATTTAAAAAAGTGAACTGGGTTCAATAACCTGGGTGCATTACATATTGTCACGTCTGTCTCCCATGGGGGTAGGCAGAGAATATAGATTTCCGCTTGCTATGATCCTGGTACATTTTGCTTCATCTACATATTTACATTAATTAATTAACATTATACATTAAATTTGGTTACAAGTTGATTTTAATGCATTCAACCTTTTAAAAAGTAAAACTGGTCTGCTTTGAGGCCATAGATGCCTTTGGTATTTACCAAAGCAAGAATGCTATTTAGCATTCTGTAGTGTTTTTGTGTGTCTTAAAAACAAGAAGTTGTTACATATTTGAAAACTATCTACAAAAAAAGACCAAATCTAGAAATATAAAACTGATACTTATCAATATATTTAGATAAAAATAGTAGGACGCGTTACTGCCTCATTAGTCTAGTGGTCCCAAGCGCGACTGCTACGCTAGAGGTTCTGGATTTGATTCCCAGGTCGAGCAAAGTGGTATTGGGTTTTTCTATGAAATTCCCAGTAGCAGCTCAGGGTCTGGATTTGTGCCCCGTTTAATGGCAATAGACTCGCCCCCTATTACATGGGACCTAAACATACCGGCGAAATGTCGGTGTACATTAGTACACCTCTGCCTAACCCTTCGGGGAACACAGGCATAATGGTATGTTATGAGGTAGCGTGTGTCAAATAAATAAAGATATTTTCCTTGTTGCAAACTTATTATTCCATTTGCAGTCTTTCATACAAGGTTAGTTCAGCTTCAATTGAAATGCTGAAAAAATATTTGTAAAGAATTAATTTCTTCTAACAGCCTGAGTAATGTTTTTTAGGTGTTTACCTTGAATGAATAAAACTATTTCGCTTTAGTAGTTTGCAAATAAAGTTTTGAAGTATTTCTAATCAATTGAATTTTTTGAGGCTATTTCAAATTTAACAACTTTTATGGTTCCTATCTAGGTAGTGTTAGGCCATACATACATATTATAATGCCTGTCTCCCATGTTCACACATTCACTCTCTTTCAAATCATTCAGACAAGTGTCCATGAATAAGTTAAACAGTCATGGTGATGCTACACATCCTTGTTTATCACCTTTATTGATGTTGAACCATTCAGATAGAATAAATAGATTTAAGCACCTGAATTGCGCCGACATTCATCCAATACATAGACAGTGTTGACTTCAATTCATTCCTAAATACTCTATCACTGGTCTTTTCAACTGTTTAGGTTTTAGATTTTTTTAGTCCAAAAGCTTGTTTCTTTGTTATGAATCAGGGAACTTTGTGGTTTTTATATATTTTGAACAATTCAAAATATATAATCCACAAAGTTTTCTGATGAGATTTGGGTTTATTAGGTAGTTTTAGGGTTTTGAATAAAGTGTAGGTTTATTTAATTCTGTTGTTAAACATGATCTGGTTTAGGTAAAAATTAGGCATTACAATTGGCAATAGTAAATTTTCAGTCTTATTTTTTTAATAATAAGGGTCAAATATGATCAACCACATGTATTAGTATGCAATGCAACAGTATTTACAAAAAAACAATGATGATGATATTATAATAAGCTGTAGTTAAATTTTAAAACTGTGCAATTATGCTTTTTTATTATATAGTTTTGCTGCACTGGAATTACTCTTGAGACTTGATAATATGACATGACATTCCATTCATGACTTTGTAAGGAGTGGGTTGTACTCTTAATAATAGCATAAGGAGGTCAGATTTAAACTCAAAGTTATGACTGTTTGATCAAACTGACCTTCAGATATATTTATGATTAGTTTTTTTGTGTATGTATCACGCCTGTATTCCCTGAAGGGTAAGGCATAGTTATACTTAAAGTATTAAGGGTCCCATGCCTTAAGGGGCAAGCCTATTCATTGTGGACATATCCAAACTGCGAGCTGCTAAAAGAAGTTCATAGAAAACTCAATATGACTTAAACACAAAACCAAATGGCTTAATATTGAATAAAAAAAGGATACAGATTCTTTGTACCGTCACCTTCAAAATTCAAGGTTGCGTTATCTGAATGGAGGTGAATTCATTTGTAATGTTTGCATAAGGCTAACTTACGTAGCACATTGCTTCACGAAAATTTAAAAATAATTACTTACATGTTGTTTTGTTTTACTGGACTATATTCAAACAAGATCTAGAGGATACAAAAAAAATACTGGCTAGCCAGCATAGCCATGTAGGTACACACACCTACACATCAAGCTATACAAAACCAATTTAGACTGACCTTACATTATAAACGTTTTCCTCACAATTCAAGTTCAGCCTATACAGGTTTTGTATAGCGTGATGTGAAGCCGTGCGTACGCAGCTTGGTTATACAAACACTCACACCTAGTTCTCATAGTGGTCAGCAGAAACTGCACTACTATGTAGGTATGTACATATTGGATGTAGATAATTCTGTAATTCTTTGTACAATCAATTTTTGTCTATTAGCATAAGCACAAGGATGCATAAAGCATTTAAAAATAAATAAATACTTACAATTCAACTGTTCAACAGTATTTTTGTATGTATTCATACAGTCTCGAAAGTTAAAATACCGACTAAGTCATAGTCATCGACTTCAGAAACTGTTTTGATCCTTTAACCTTTTGAACGCCAGTATCGCCGTACCCCTGACGCCAGGCCACTTTTTTGTAAAATTTCACAAGGTAGTGAAAACACACTAAAGTAATGATTAAATTGTTTATTTCATAATATGGTGCGACGTATATTTTGTCATATATTTGTGACGTTGGCGTTCAGGGTAAGATTTCGTTTGTCACATATATGTGACAATGGCGTTCAAAAGGTTAATCGTTTTGAAAGCGGCTTTTCTTTTTGTTAAAAGTTATTAGTTAGTTTTGTCATACACACGTTCCACATTCATATAACTTGCCATACACACGCGCCTTTTGCGAGTACTACGCAAGTTACGCAACTGACCTTTTTGAAGGACCTCACTTAGGTTGTATGTCTCCCTATGCATGTTTGGATACATGGCCTTCATTGTGAATGAGGCAGTTAACAGGAAGATAAAATTTTCTGCACCTGAATGCAACTTTAAAAACTAATGTACGAACTTTGTAAACAATAGGATTAACTTAGTATTGTATAGTACAAAGTTGTTAGTAACCAGAACTATAATAAACCATGTCTGGTCATTAGAGCATAAAAAATCACTTCTATATTTTAATGCTGTACTTTAGTATTTATGGAAGTGGTAATACCGTCGAACCTGCGTAGTGGTCGAGGAATCGGCTGTTGGTAGGTCGCCGATTCGATCCCATACGGAACATACGTTTTCTAGTATAGCCTACATGGTTGTTTCCTGTCTGAATTTTAAAGTATAAAGAAAGAGAGCGGGTTTTGTAATTTTGTTTATTCGGAAGCACTGCACTAAATTTAAAAAAATGTTTTACTATGACTGCCTCGTTGGTCTAGTGGTCCCAATCGCGACTGCTACGCTAGAGGTCTTGGGTTCGATCCCCAGGTCGAGCAAAGTGTTATTTTGTTTTTCTATGAAATTCTCAGTAGCAGCTCGGAGTCTGGATTTGTGCCCGGTGAATGGCAATAGGCTCACCCCCTATTACATAGGACCCAAACATACCGGTGAACTGTGGGTGTACATTAAGTACACCTCTGCCTAAGCCTTCGGGGAATACAGGCGTGATGGTATGTTTTACTATTTGAAAACGAATAGGAAGAAGAATTTAATGAGAAACCAATAGTAATGATCTCTTCTTTCTATGGCTCTGCATAGAATTCAGGATTGGTTCAACCTATTGAGGTAAGATGTACACACGGCTACAGGTCAATACAAAACCAGTTTAAGCTGATCTGGCATTGTATAGGCTTCCTATAATATAAAAGACCAAGGTAAACTGGTTTTGTATAGCTTGATGTGTAGCCGTGAGTACCACAGTTTTAAGTAGGAGCATATGTATCCTAACAGTAAAATTAAAAGTAAAAATCTATTCAGTGGTTTTTCCGCCAACTCCAAATAAACAGACGAATAGACTAGAATAGAATTCCAAAAATCACTCATCTTTGGTTTCGGAGATGTTTATGTATTCTAACCCATTGTTATTTTTTTTTCAATTTTAAACTAAGAAAAGTTTTGCAGTATTGTGTAAAATATTCATCTTATCAATGTTTCTCAACTGATTAAATATACGAGGTCTATCGACGAACAGCTATTTATTTCGAAATTTTCTGCTAGCTATTTTCAAAAGATAATACGAATCAATGCTGATATTGACGCCTTATGCATTGCAACTTCTCCTGAAAGTTTCCTTATATTCTCCATTTAAAATAATAGGACTGCCTTGCGTGACTGCTACAGAAGAGGTACTGGGTTCGATCCTCAAGTCGAGCAAGTGTTATTGGGTTTTTCTATGAAATTTCTCTTCCTAACCCTTCGGGGAATACAGGTGTGATGATGGTATGGTATGGTATTAAAAATGATAATGCCTTCCAGGTGTGGGACACAGCTGGACAAGAGCGCTTCAAGTCTCTACGGACGCCATTCTATAGAGGCTCTGATATATGCATCTTGGCATACGCTATAGACGACCGCAGCTCCTTCAACAATATCAAGATGTGGCTCAATGAGTTCCTACATTATGCGGGCGTGAAGAATGGCATCGATAGGTACCCTTTCATGGTTGTTGGCAATAAGGTATGTAGCGCTTCTGTGTGTAAAGAGTTGAGTTGCTCCGCCATCCAAAGGAAGGATCTCCGACCAGGGTTTTGCCTGGCGGCCCTAAGATTGATATAGGGCGGTTGTATATGCCAGTTTCTTATGAGATAACTCGGCAAACGAGCAGCGGCTACCTGATGGTAAGTAGTCATCGTTGCCCATGGATATCTGCAATATTAAAGGAGTTACAGATGAGTTGCCGATCCAAGGAAAAGGGAGGGAAAGGAGCAAAAGAGAAGGAAGGGGGCTGAGGGAGGAATTGAGCCTCCGGCGCTCAACACTCACCGTACGAATCGCAACAGTATGCTTACTGGTACTTGACGTCGATATTCTGTGGAAGCGTAGTACTTCCCCGGTCATGCCGACATATTCATGCTGAGGCACTACTACTACAAGTGGCGGGAATCTTAAAATATTTCTTTTGTATCTACATTATAGATTTAGCTCTTACCGGGTCACCGACCATCAATATTATACAATCAACCGTTACATTGAGTTAATGACGTAAATTAGAAATTTTGCAATCAGACGATCTGACTTTGCAAGACTTACATAACTGCCACATAATGCATTTGAAAGTAATACATAGTTTATTTATTTATTAGTGATATTTATGTATATCGGCAAACTCGGGGGTTAACCATTTTCATCCCTATGACTTAAGGTTTAAAGCTGAAATTAGTTTATCGCTAACTTGGGTACTTCACCTTAAGTCTATTGCAAAAATGATTACCAATTATTATCATTGATATATGGAATGCAAGCCAAAATGCAATTCTGTTTGTGCAATACCTACTAATTTGTAATACATTTAAATCTATATAAATAAACAAAATTTAAATGTCTGTTGTTATTGTTAATATAACAAGTTTTTACGAAATAGATACTTATCTATTAACGGACTTATTTATACGGTACTTGAAACAAAAATAAAAATTTCAAAATATCTGTTTGTTTGTTCTGTCTAAACTCCCGAAACGGCTGGACCCTTATTGACGGGACTTTACTGGCGGATAAGTGATAGTAAGAAGAAGTGAGTTACGACTGTTGCGACATTTGCGGATACGATGATGAAATAATATTTATTAAAAAAAAACATAAAACCCGTGTATTTACCCATGTATTTTCCGATATACTTAAAATTGTTCTTACCTTAACATTAAAAAGACACCAAATCGGTCCAGCTATACTTATTAGCCCCCGTTTTTGCCCGCGTTTTTTTTTCTTTTTGCCCGGCCCCAGACAGAACAAACTCGCGGATTAACCATTTTTATCCCTATGACAAAAATGGTTAATAACCCCCGAGTTTGTCTGTTTTACTGAAGGTTTAAAGCTGAAATAAGTTTACCGCTAACGTAGATACTTCACCTTATGTCCATAACATATCATCACGCCTGTCTTCCCCGAAGGGCTAGGCAGAGGTGTACTAATGTACACCCACAAATCGCCGGTATGTTTAGGTCCCATGTAATAGGGGGCGAGCCTAATGCTATTACGTCCATTACAAAAATTTCATCTTATTGTCATCAACCTATTAACACGACTCTCTTCTCATAATGAGAGAGACTAGTTCACGACGCTGACCCAGTGCGGGTTGGCAGACACATGCCGCTCAGAAAATCTCAAGCTTGTGGCTATGGTACTAGGTCTCCTCTCGATGTCTTTAATTTAATATTACAACAACTAAAAGGCAAGCTTCGTGTAACCACAACCATGATAAAATAAATGAATAGTAATTAATTCAATTAATTATTTGTACATTCTATAATAATATTAGGTAGGTATATGAGTTACAATCGTCTTTGTTCTGACTGGATTTGTTTGTGTCTGTATTTTAAGTGACGTAAAACCACGAAACTTATGACAAACAAGACGAAATACATTTTCAACCATTCTCATTTAATTAATGCATTTTTTTTTAAATATTAGGTATTGTGAATAATTATCAAACTACTAAGGCCCAAGTTTAGAGGATCTACTGTGAGTTTCATTTCACCATTTAAATTTTACGCTTTGACACAATCGTGCGTAAAATCGAATGCACACATGCATCAGCGAATTAATTAATTATCATTCGGTTAAACGGTGAAGGATAAAAACGCAAAGACACCTGCATGCTGCATGCCTCAAATATTTTCTTAACGGCGTGTGAAGTCTTCCCTCCATCCCGCACTAGACTAGCGTGATGGACTATAGCGAAATCCTTCTCGTTCTGAGAGAAGACCCGTGCCCAGCAGTGGGAAAATGATGATAGCGTAGATATAACCTCATTTATATTCGTCAGATCATTTTAATAACATAGATAAACTACCCAAGATGTCGCTTATACGACTATGACAAGCATAGCATTTCCCTCTCCTTCTTCGACCCACACTTTCTGCGTTATACTCGTAATATCTTTTATCTTCGCTAAACTTCGGAACCGGAATACGTCTCGGGGAAAACAGCATCGTAACCGCAATCGGTTAGAAATGAGGAGTAGTTATCGCGTGATGTTCTTGCTTAATTCCCCGTCAAGTCTCCGTCATAGTGTATTGAAGTCAACATTTCTATAGCCCCTTCAACTGTCACTGTCAATGTACCTATCAAATATATTTCATGCCAGCCGCTGCCCGCGGTTTCGCTCTCGTGATCAAGTCCCAAAATGATTTACTTACTCTAACTCGGAGCCTAGGCCGCGTATAAACATGAAACATGGACCAGATTTTAACGTCACACTGCGTTCGCGATACAAATTCTATACTGAGGCGCGTTTTGTGAAAAAGAGACAAAGCATCCCTTTTTAACCACCCCAAAATCTTCAAGAACATCTTAGAACTTTATTAGGTTTTGTTTACTAATTATGTTTAGATTTTTTTTTCAATAGGAATGTTATTCTTAATAAACCAGACACCAGTGCAGTCATCTACCCGTAACTGCGCTTTCTTTAACTACTTATATCATCTAACGATCTCAACATTCTCTTTTTCCCTATCTTGTCTAACTCATGTAATTCCCCACACAATCCAATACTTCTTCGAAAATCCGGTATTACTTAATTCATTCGCCTTTTTCATCTACGCCATAATATGAAGATGCAAAATGAAGGACGTTGTGTATAATTTACAAAAACGTCTATAAAATTGATAGACTATAGAAGACTGTTTGTGATGATACACGCCATCATCACACACCTTTTTATACATGTAAAAGTAAGTTGGTCGTGACACTTCTATTCTTCTTCATTTATGTAACACATATAAACTTTCTAATACGAAAAGGTCACAGACGGATATCATAATTCGAACTCTCGGCTAAACGTTCAGCTTTGGGCGTCAAATTCAATTAAAATAGAGGATGCTATGATAATGATTTTTGAACAAGAGTTAATAATACCCAATTGTGAATAAGTTATTGCAATTGTACTGTCATGTACTAAGAATGTTTCATATAGACAAACAATTTGCGAAAAATCATAAAAAAATGAATTTGACGCCCCACGGTGGGCTGAAAATCGGCTTTCATAGACATAGCGATTTCAATTTGCAAGTGCCGGATTTTTTGCCGGATATCGCTTCTATTAGTTATTACTATATTCAAAAATGACACCAGAGTTAATTCTGCACAAAAACGAAGGAATTATATTTTTTTCTTGAAAAAATTGTATGAAGCTGGTATTAAAAAGTTAATTATCTCGTAAACAGCAAGGAAAACCGTAATATCCTTACAGGTGGTTATAGTACAAATTATTTATGATTTTTTGACATATGTCATATAACGGTTATCGCTGCTAATTTTTTTTTAAAAATCGTCAAAATATTTTTATTTATTTTTACATATGAAACGGTTCCTTTTAGTGTTTAAGTTGAGGAACACAGACTTTTAATAACACGTAACATAAAATAGCATCATCCTTATATTCCCGAAGGATTAGTCAGAGGTTTAGCGTACATCCACACTTACACAACTATGTTTGAGCTAGATACCTATGTATCAATACAAAATGAGTTTTAAAATTTGTAAAAACATATTTTTATTTGGTATTTTGGTACCAAGTAAGTGGTATTGTTTGTAACTGTCTGAAGTCTGAAAAGGTGATTAAATGATTGTTAATTATTTCTGATAAGTAAGCTAATTTGTTGATTAGTTGTGTTAAGAGTTCTAAGTTTTTTTTTGACGATTATATTTTTTTATTAGCTCATCTTTCAAAACTCTAATGAGGGTAGTTAACTAATTATCGACGTTTTGCAATAAAAAGGCTTAAATTTTAATTAATAATTTAGATGGATCACATCTGTGCAACTGCAAACACAATTTTTTTGCTCTGTGACTATAAAATCTTAAAATGGAAAGTTTAATCACCAGTTTAGACTTGTTTGTCTTCTAAAAAGTGAGAGTACTTCATTTAATCATGAAGTATTGCCTTTCTGCTTTACAGAGGTGGATGAAATCTAACCGATTCCTTGATAACTTCAGAAGACTGTACGGAAATAGGCTGCAAGCAAATATTAATTGGCCAAGTTGTGTACAAACTTTAGTTAATCTAGAATGAACTGTTGATGAGATACCAAGAGCACAATCAGACTTTCAATTAAAGCCATCATCATCCGTTGGAACAATGACAAAAAGGTCTCGAAAACCATTCGAAGATCTGAGAAGTAAACAGAAAAAGAGAAGATCTGATGATCATACAGGCGAAGACTCCAGTGAATTGGCATATGCAGCTACAGCGCGTTTAAAAGAAGGGCATGAGGATATGGCATCTGTGATCGAATACATGTTGAAAAAGCCTGAAGCAGTTATTAAAATTAAAGAAACGACATCAGTAAAAACAGTCATATTTACAGCAGAGAAAGCGCTGGATTGCTCCTTTCAATAAAACTGTCAAAGTGGCAATATATTACTTTGCGAGAGGCTGCCATTCGGGAAGGTGCTATGGATATTTATCCATCCTACTATAAAGTGCAACAAACTAAGCTTGATTGCTACCCCCCAAAGCATTCAGTGTCAGTTACGGATTCCTCGGCTAGGATTACACTTCAAGCTTTACTTGACATCACGGTGACGAGGATCCTTCAAAGTCTTTCTGACAATGCCGATGTGCAAAATAAGCAGCTAAAGCGTATATCCAAGTGGGGATTTGATGGTGCTTCCAACCAAAGCCGATACAAGCAGAAAATGGAGGGTGAGCAAGATGATGCAAGCATTTTCATGACCTCCTTGGTGCCACTAAAACTGACAGATGGAGATAATACTGTATGAACCGAAAACCATGCTCAACTTAGTATTGACCCCCAGTTCAGTTAACTTTTGTAAAGGAGAGCGAAGCAGTTGTCATCGGTCTCAAAAAACAAATGGATGATGAAATTCGGGCCTTTATCCCCACAGAGTGCAGTAAATAATAATAACATGGTGACTCATCAACTAATTATGACAGTGATCGACACCAAAGTCTGCACGTACCTTTCTGAGGCCAGATCAAATCCATCGTGCTACCTGTGCTTAGCAAAACCTACGGAAACGAACCGCTTAGATGTTGTAACATCAAAGACTGTGTGTGCTGACATATACAAATTTGGCTTATCATCCCTACACGCACGTATAAATTGTATGGAATGTCTGTTACATATTGCGTATAGGCTCGACTTCAAACGGTGAGCAGCGAGAAGTAATGAAATAAAAAATGTATTCAAAATAAATTCAAGTTCAGCTCAATCTGTTGATTGATGTTGTGAAACAAGGCTCGGGAACTACCAATGGCGTGAATACCGCTAGAAAGTTTTTCGAGTATCCCAATAAAACTGCAGCTATTACCGGGTTGGACGAAGATCTTACTAAAATATTTGCAAGCGATAACATTTGGCGAGAAGATCGAGATTGATAGGCGAGAATAAAATTTAAAGATTTTGCCCGCAAAACAGCAGAAAAGTATGTGGAATTGTATGACTGGTACTACATGTCGTCAACCGTACATAAATTATTAATACACGAGGCTGATATAATCGAGAAAACTTATATTGTGCGATTTCGGACTCTCTTGGAAGAAGCCTCAGAGTCTCGAAACAGAGATTTTAGGAGGTTCCGGGAATATCATTCGCGGAAAAGAAGCAGGCAAGATTCTAATCAAGATATCTTAAATATGCTTGTTGTTTCTTCGGATCCTTTCCAAAGTGCACAAAGGCCTAAGTGAGATGCCAAGAGAAAGCAGAGCTTTTTTGCTGAAACTCTCGCAAAAATTCAGTTTCAGGAAAGTGAGTTCGAGTTTTTAGATATATCCAATCTAGATTCTGACTCAGAATTGGAGTCCGAGAACGACAGTGATAAGGAAAATGTATAATATTTGTTTTTTTTTTCTATTTTTGCTATTTTTTAAAATATTTTTCTTGTTTTATATATTTTTAATATTTGGGTCAATAACATTCTTCATAATTAACAATGTTCTTAATTAAGTCACTAAAAGGAACCGTTTCATATGTAAAAATAAATAAAAATATTTTGACGATTTTTAAAAAAAAATTAGCAGCGATAACCGTTATATGACATACGTCAAAAAATCATAAATAATTAGTACTATAACCACCTGTAAGGATATTACGGTTTTCCTTGCTGTTTACGAGATAATTAACTTTTTAATACCAGCTCCATACAAATTTTTCTTAAAAAAATTATAATTCCTTCGTTTTTGTACAGAATTAACTCTGGTGTCATTTTTGAATATAGTAATAACTAATAGAAGCGATATCCGGCAAAAAATCCGGCACTTGCAAATTGAAATCGCTATGTCCATGAAAGCCGATTTTCAGCCCACCGTGCGCCCCACCTTTACAAATTTGATAATTGATAGGTTAAATACTGGCATGATCTGTACAGCAATTTTTTTATATAAATAAATCCAAATACTTACTGTTACGCAATAGGCAAGTAATTGTCTCGCTGCGTAAATTGGATTAAGATCGATAGATGAATTAAGTAATGTATGTTTTATTAATGACGTGTCTGATATTGCAGTTGTTTCATTTTATGACGACACGGAGTCATTTAAAATTGAGCATAAGTGTACGTCATGTTGTTAGGAATGATAAACTTCATAATAAAAACAACGGCTATATGCTTCATTTAGTGGCTCATCGCGTTTGTAATGACTCATGTAAATTAGAGCCAGTAGATTCAATTTTATCAGATCGACTTTATTAACTGCTCCAAGCGGTATCTAAGTAAGTCCGGCTAGAGGAAGCCGTTTGCTGTTATTGCGTAATTAAATACATCTTTTTAAGTACTAGATAGTGCCAGCATTTCCCAGCTCAGATTCAAAGAATCCGGTTAGGTCTTTTAAAATCCAGATATACTCCTATTATCAAAATATACGAGTGTCAAAATGCAGGAAAATGTCTGAAATGGCCTTTTCTATAAAGAGCCACAGCGGCTTTTTGTAGACAGTTCCAATCGACGGCAAGCATGCATCAGCCATTGTGTAGCTCATATAGACCATACAGTAGGGAGCTCGTCACACGACGATAGATCGCCGGCACATTTGCATCGGTCACATACAAATTCTCATTATTCATTAACATAAACCCTTTATTTCTCAATAACATGGGAGCTAAATTGACCACTATGGGTGAATCACGGTGTGATTCACGGCACATGGTTAAACATCGTGTCATTTTCCATTATAATCTGACTTCTAAGTGAATGAAAAGCCTTTACTATGCAAGGACAGCTTAAAGTGGAACTGTATTGTCTGTTGTTTAGCATAGTGTTATGACCATTGAACTGCCAAGTCTGTCAAAGGTCTCGAAAACTCCAAGGCATACACCTCTGACTTTTCAAAGTCATGTCAGTATTAATAATAATAAAAATGCATGGATTGTGGTAAGTCTGATATGATGGAAAAGGGATTGAATGATGAGACGACTAACGGGGATTAATGAAAGAAAAGGACATGCTGCGCCGACGCCAAATAAATTGGGAAAAGGGCAGATGATGATGATGTCCGTATTAGGTAATAATTATCACGTGCTTAAACGGTGAAGGCAACCGTGAAAACCTGCATGCCTGATAGATTTTCTTGACGGCGTGTGAAGTATGACAACCCGCAGTAGGCTAGCGTGGTGGATTATCGCCTAATCCCTGTCATTCTGAGTTTTGACAAAGTATCCAGCATACAATGTAATGGGTTGTTGATGATGATTGTAATTATTAAAAAGAGGCAATTTAGCCCCCCCCCCCCCAGTTCATACCGTGGTAGTAAGATACGCGTGTTAGCAGTGCGATAACATAGCTGACAATGGCCTTATGCTAACCCCATAGCTTCTGATTTTCATAAAGTTCTATTTATTGCAGTCAGATGTATCTTCGAAAGATAGAGAGGTGTCGTACGACCAGCTGAAACAGTGGTGCGAAGACAACAAGATTGCGACCTACATCGAGACATCAGCCAAGAACGACAACAATGTTGTGGAAGCATTCTCTATGGCTGTACAGAGGTAATATAAAAAATATATAGATACCTATTATAAGATAACAAAGACAATATTTTGTGCCTTATAAGCCTATTTATACAATTTAGCAAATCAGTAGATAAGAAATCCAGGGTTTGTTCCGCTGTCGTCATCGCCGTATCGGGCCATAAATTTACCTGGTAAACATCAACCTTACAAGGGCATTAACCTTAACTATTTTCTGAAAACTTTGAGGCCTCTGCATAACATTGCCATAAATTTTGCCGCTAAGCAATCTTATGCTAACATTATTGTGTTTTGAATATCTGTCGGCTCAAGATGACAACGAGCTAGTACTGGTGTTGCCAGCGTTTAAAGGTTACGGTTGCCGCTTACCGTCAGATAAGCTCCTTGCTCATCTGCCAGTTAATAGGCTCTTGTTCATAGACGGAGATGACTACTTACCGGTTGCTCATCTGCTCATTTGCCGACTTAAAGCATATAATGGTAATCTCCCCGAGATTCTTTTTTTTATGAAAAAGCTCGGCAAACGAGCAGGCGAGCTGCCTGGTGGTAAGTAGTCATCGCCGCACATGGACTTCTGCAAAACCAAAGGAGTTGCAGATGCGTTGCCGAGCCTATTTAGGGAAAGGGAGGGGAAGGAGAAAAGGAGAAGGACGGGGATTGAGGGAGGAATTGGACCTCCGGCCGTCTCGACGAAGCGTAGTAGCGAAACGCTGTCGGTCTTCTGCGAGAGTGTGGTACTTCCACGGTCAAGCCGGCCCATTCATGCTGCGAACAGCGTGGCCCTACCGCCACGCTGTTCGCAGCATGAGTGGGCCTACATGAATATTCCGCAGCGGCCTTTAATTCCGAGAGGTATGTCGACAAAATATTTCACCAAATTTAATAAGAATCTATCTTTCAGGTGGGTGGAGCTAGAACAGAGAGCAGAGAAGGAGTTAGGCATGCTGCACCACCCAGACACGGTGACGCTCCACGGCTCCAGTACAGCATCCAGCATCAGAGCTACATGCTGTTCCAGGTTCAGCGAAGTATGAGGCAGGACCTTCAGGAAAGAGAACGAAAAAGAGGTTTATCGTAGATGGACAAGGGGATTTTTATGATTTCGCGCGATTGTCGTTAAGTATTATTGAAGAAGAGAGAAAACTTTAAGGAAACTATAGGCAGCTTTGAATTATAATGTCTATTGATTGATCTAGATTTCTAGATGTTATAGTTTATTACCTACTGAGTTTTGTCTATTTGCTCTTATAATTTGTGTTTTTTTAGAATTAAGTCATTTATTTACTTGGTATTTCATTTTTAATAAGATAGTACTGATATTTAAACACATTTTATAGTGTTCTGGTAATCAGTTGTTGTTTAATGCTACTCAAATTAGTTAACTCAATGCAAGTCTCTTGTCCGGTTACAATGTACCTCTGAATTTCTCTCGAACGCGGGGTCGTGCGAAAAAATCGTAATATTTCTACTTTTTTCATGAAATGTGATAAAAAATCTAGAATATTATGTAAATATTTATATAAAGTTTAATCCAAGTTGCATCGGAAACAATGGCACCAATATTAAATCGTAGCATAGTTTGCACAGAAAATTGTTTTAGGCACATGTTTTAATCCACTTAAAAAGTTTGATGCAAAAAGATTTATAGGTATTCTGAAACTTGTTAGTAGAATTTGTTGTTAACAGATCTGCAAATCACACAATTTCACTTGAGAATTCCTGAATTGTAAAAAACTATGGTATACGAAGAATAGTCAGCTTATTTCTAGCTATACTCTAATGTAAAAAAAAAAAACATATTTGTATGTGTAAAAATGCATGTTTTGTAAACTCAAGGAATAGTCGAAAATCGTAGAAGGGTAAAGAACCTTTTCTTTCTTAATATAACGATTACATACAATTTGTGGAAAGCAACAATCTTTATTTATGTAAGAATTAAAAAAACAATGCAAGCAGTTTAAGGTCTATAGTTACTCTTTAGTTTCACAATTTCTTATGTTATTTAGAATCTATCTTCATATGGAAAAAGTCTATATTCTATACCTTAAAATCGTAGGAGTTCCAATGATCTGCAATTAGGTTGTGCATAACAGATGATACCAGTTAAACATTCCAATTATTTTTACGTACAGTATGAGTGAAGCGTTTTGATAAACTGATATAGGTACTGCGAGTATCGAACTATTCACGTTCTTTAATTTTCATACATATTTCTAAAGTTAAGTCGGATTCTCACTGTTGTAACGTGATGTGCGTTTGACTGAACCTATATAGAAATGTAACGACATTAGTTAAGTCGTAGCAGGATAGGCGGGCTTCAATATCAAATTCGTCAGTAAATTTGTTTAGCGGAGATAGTAATTTGACATTATGTCTATGGACCTTATGTCAAAAACTATCTTAGTAAACCGGCCGCGGGATGGTGGGATGAGCTAGACCAGAAATTTCTGGAAGAATTACGAATAGACGTTTCTTAAACCGAGTGGAGTGCAAAGAGAGAAGGTATAAAGATCTTTGCCCAGCAGTGGCTAAATAAAAAAAGTTGTCTAGTATTTAAGTTTCGTGTTAAACATAGGATTTATGTTACTTCAGTGATAAAACACTGATCTTTTATATACACTGTTTATTTTAATGGTTTTCCTTAGGTTAGGCATCTGATTTAATTGTTGTGTATATTGTGACAAATCACAGTTTGATTAATATATATTTCAGTTACAATAAACAAGCCAAAGACTCACAAATTCGATTTGTGACTTAGAAAGTGCAATATTTTACAAGCCAATAGCCAAGTGCAATATTTTTGTATACTGAAACCTTGCTTGATTTTTTGTTCATAGAGCTGATAATCTCATTTTCTTATAAAATTAAGCATTAAGAGGAGTGTCCCTCGCGAAGGCGAAAAAGTTGTATTGTTGTCGCCGTCTCTATCGCTAACGATGCGAACGCGTGCCCGAGAGGTGAAATAAAATACGTTTGCAACATTTCCGCGCGTATTTCTTGCTCCGAAATTTGGCGATTACTCTTTTAATTTAGTTATTACGTAGATTGTTTATTTGTAAAAGGATATTCATTATATTATCTGGGGACTCCAGGAGTCAAAATGAAGAACCATTTTGACATTGAAACATTATCTCGAAATACTAGCATAAAGTTGGGTCGTTTTTATCCAAAATTACCATTCTATATGTTTGTACTGCAAAATTTCAAAGACTTTCAAAGGCTTAAAATTCATGATAGGACTAACTTACTTTTGTATGGAGTGCGTAGCGGAGACTATCCTCTTAATATGCTTCATTTGTTTCTATCATAACTCCTCCTTGGTGGCTTAGCCCGAAATCTTCTTGACAATTGTGACAGGTCATCCATTAGATATTATTAATCTTAACTATTATTACTGCTTGTTTATTTTTAAGAAGGCTTAAAAACTAATATAATAACAATATTATAAATGAGATGCTAATAACATGCGTCTCACAGTTTGGTAAATCAATTGTCTAACAATAACAGATATGATATATTATGAATATGCCGTAATACATACAGTTTGTTTGAAATAACTAAGAACGTCTGAACGCAAGTGGCTCGGCAGTGGTCAATTTTAATAGAGAGAGTCGGTGTAAAGACGACTGGGATCAGATTAAATTTCGCATTTGTGATTATTTTCTTTACTAATTTCGATATTTATGTGTACAAACACTTAATTAAGCAATTTTACCTGTGCAGCATTCGGAATGGCTAATTTCAGATGAGCGCAGTTATTTCGAACAAACTATACTATTACAAAACACGATAATATGAGTGTTGCTGAAGGTCATTTGTAATATTTCAGTTTTTTTAATTTAAAGAATAATAACCTACGTAGGTAGTTGCCGTCCTTTTTAGTGTTGTGTGATATATTTATTGTTTGATAACTTTATTGATATACCTACTTACTTAAAATAATGTATATTTTTTAACTGCTTTATCTACCTATATAGCATATTTTTTTAAGAGCTTGAATTTTTGTTTTATCCATATTTTATCATAAAATACCGTGTACTATTGGAATTATAATTACAAAAAGGTTTTATTAATTTTAGAGACAAAAAAAGGTTACTATAAAATTGTAGGTATACAGCGTTGCTTTTTAATCGTTTTAATCCCTTGGACGGGCGGTTTTACTTACAAAATACTATTCATTAAAAGTTTGCATAGCATGGTATCTCTTAAAATAAAAAAAATTGGAAGTGATAACGTAATATTCGCAAAATGCATGAAACCAGTAGTAGTCGCGCCTCGAGTTAGTTACCTACGCGTGCTTTCGTCGCATTGTCGTCGGTGCGTACCTAACTACCTACACTCCGCCCGATCAACTAAGGTTATTGACTCTGCTGCTCAGCTGATGTTCATGTACCTAAACAAATTAAATGATTCCAAATTTTCCTTCATACTTTTACGGGCTTAGGACCGTCATAATTGCTTTGTGCCTAGGTTTCGGGACATACCTACCAAATAAAATTTAAAAAAAAAATGCTAAACGCTATAAAATGAAAAAATAAGTCCCTACAGGCCTGCTAGTTATGGCGTATTTAAAAATGTGGAATCAAAATTATTTACAATGATTTGAAAAGACAAAAGTTCTCAATACACAATTTAAAAAAAGTTATGTTACATACCTACCTAATAATTTGTAACCGAACTGAACTACCTATCACTTAGGGCTACACTTCACGATAGCGTAATAATTGTTCAAAGTGCAAACCATTCCTATCGATACACAATCTTGCACGCTTTATTAAATTGTCTTTTAATTTTATTAATGTGTCTCTGTCACTTCTTAAAACATCAAAGGCGTGCACTATCGCATTTTTCATTTGTTCGCGAGTTTGATGCTCGTTTTTGTACACCAGTCGCTTCACCTCACTCCACAAATAAAAATCAAGCGGAGTCAGGTCCGGGCTTCTTGCTGGCCAAGCAACTGGACCCCCTCGTCCGATCCAGTGATCTCCAAACACGGAATTTAAATTATTACGTACATTACGCTCGTAATGTGCTGGACATCCGTCGTGTTGATAATAAAGGTTATTTAAATAAGCCAGTGGTATGTCTTCCATTAAGTCTGGGATTACACTTTGCAGCATGTTTAAGTATGTCCCACCGGTCAAATTTCCTTCGACAAAATACGGGCCGATAATTTTATCATTTATGATACCAGCCCACACATTAATACTAAAACGCACTTGGTGGTTACATTCACTAATCACGTGTGGATTGTTAAATGCCCAAAAATGTTCATTACGTTGATTAAATAGTCCTACACGTGTAAAAGTAGATTCGTCCGTCCACAGAATATTAGCTTCGCGATTGTTTAATAGCCACTGACAAAACGCGACTCTAGCCGTCCCATCGTTCTCGTGAAGAGCATGTACTTTTTTGAAGTGATACGGATAGAGTCCTTCTGTATTTAAGAGCTTCCAAACGTAGTATTGACTCACGTTAAAGCTAATTGCAGCCATGTTAGTACTACGCCTGGGATCTCGTTCAAAGTACTCCAGGATTTCTTCGTCTAGTTCAGGTGTGTACACTGGTTGGCGGCCGCGGCCCTGAGCGTGTGTAGGTGTACGGAATTGTCCGTGATCTAACAAACGCTGCGTAGCCGCCACAATTGTCTGACCAGACGGAACTTGGGGGTTGGGAATACCACGCAGACGCAAAGATTGCAAGTGGGTTGGTTCACTGTAGAGACGACGAGCCGCTTGCGCATCAAAACCCGCGATCGCGTACAATTGCACCATGGCAACGAACTCCGGATTGGAGTACACGTAATTACGAGACGCCATTACGTTCGCGCGACAAGGATACTCGTAACAACAACACACCGATGACGTCTTAGGAGAACTGAATTGTTTACATGACGTGGTCATGCGCTGCACTGCGCGGGGTGCGCGGGGCGCGCGCTGTTTTGCACTGCCAATCAAATGCGGTTTGGGGGCGGGGTTTGGTCTAGTATTGGTCAATTTTTGTGAGTCCACGTTGACTGTGCTTGCGCGTCAATGTTGTTAGTACAGAATGGTGACTACTAATGGTTCGCATTAGTTTGGTGGTTAATGGTCACTACGGCGAGAATTAATTCGAGTTTATAAAAAAAAGTACTTTATTTTTTTATTTTATCTTAACAAATCGATAGTGTTTCATGGACCGGATCGATCCTTCACGGGATTAAAACGATCAAAAAGCAACGCTGTATACGTACACACGGCTATGCATCAAACTATACAAATCCAATATATTTTGCTTTGAATGGTACGGAAGGCGTTTACAATGGGAGGTCAGTCTAAATTGGATTTGTATAGCTTGATGTGTAGATGTGTGTACCTACTTGATCTTTGGAATAAGGCGGATCGTCTCGCTCTGGACACCAATTTTTATTTTATTTTATGAGTATATAATTAATAATTTGTACCTAGTGTAAATTGAGGAGTCTGGCAAAATTATCAATTTACACTATCTATAATTACGATTATAATGTATTTTTAAGTAAGCTTTAGTACACAGTTGTAAATAAGTCCCAATTCCTACTGCCGCAACCGTAGTATGTGTTATTAGATATATTTGCGAAAAACCGAAAAATATATTTGAATTTGGCGCCGAACAAGAGCCGATCCGCATTAACAAAGACAATATTTCAACTTTAAAGTATGTAATAATATAACTTAAAATTATGTGATGATCAATTTAGGGCACATTCCAAGCATATCCAAAGACATTTTATTGAAGTAACCACACGTAACATAACATTCCATCACGCCTGTATTCCCCGAAGGGTTAGGCAGAAGTGCATTAAAGTACTTACACCCATATTTCGCTGTTTGTTGGTTGTAAATTGGGGGCGAGCCTATAACCATTAACCGGATACTTTTCTATTAAATTTTAATCTCTGGAAGAGAGAAATCGAAATATTTTGGGCGTTAATCATTTTAATCATCATTACTTATTGATTTTGATTTAATAAGGTGTTTTATGTAATGTGCATAAAATATTAACCATATTTTATGAATCATTTAAAGGTTGCGAGTACATTTAAGGCTTGTAAGTAATTTCTCATAGATTTTCTCGATAGCTACGTACGATGGAGTTTTATTAAAATATTTGATACTTTTTGTGTTTCCTATAATATACTAAATTACCGTTATCAATTGCCTTTTTGGCTGTTAATAATTTCAATGATTTTTAAAGGCTGGCAATAATTCCTTAATGACATTTAAAAACATATATCGAGACTCATTGATTCGTTTTGTTTGCTACCACTCTTCTTCCTCCGAATAAAATAAAAATTGAGGCAAAAAATTTAACTCTATTCTAGTATTTAATTATATTCGTCTAGTGATATTAATTAGAATTTAATTAATATTTACTCTACGTAGTTGTAATGCTGATTCTCACTAAGTGCCTAGCTTTCTGGTTACCATATTGTTAAGCGGTTAATATATTCAATAAAAATACTTTATTTTCGCAAACTTGTGTCGATCAGAAGAATGTTGTTTGTTTTAAGTCATCTGTGAAGCGTATTTTGTTACGATTTGATTGGAAAAAATAATTATTTTTGTATGGTGTTCATATTAAAATCAATTTATTGCTAACAAGCTTATTGTCCCTCGTTGGGCGCCAATTTTTTTTTCGAAAATTATACATCTAAAACACATTCTGGGTTCCTGGCAGTAAGAACTGTCAAATCAACTTATTCACAACTGAGTACTAATATTTTTGTTTAAAATCGTTATCTTAGCAGACTTTAGTGTAAAATAGAGTATTCTGCAAAAAATAAAAATTTACACTATTTGCTACAAGAAAATGTTAAGTTTAAGTTGATGTAGCAATTCCTACTACTATGAACTTAGTACATATGTATATAATAGACGTACTTACAATATGCGAAAAAAAAATTCGAGCCCAAGGGGAGACTATTCGTGTTTAGTTTATTTCATGAATCGTAATAAAGTTTTTGCCGACTCTTTTAAATAAATATATTTGCACCCATTGTATTATTAGAATAACAGTTTTATTTGTAAAGAAATCTACTAAGTATTATTAGAAGATTGTATCAATATTTTGCCGTCTTGAAGTCTACCTCAATACAGTTGTTGAAGTTATTCAAGCTTTAGTCCGAAATAATGGCTGGGGCATGAAATATGAACGCTTTTTGTTGCAAGAGAGAGATGGGGCTACATGTTATGTAGAGCGCTATCTCCCTTACAACACAAAGGGCAGTACAATGCCGCTTTTAAAGGGAGCCATCTTTATAATAAAATAATACGGAAATAATTGAGGTGTTTTGTGGGTCATGTTCGCTCATGTTAACTCAAAATGTAAAGATTATCACAAGCTTGATATTTTACAGTCATGGTACCTAATAAAAGGTTTGAAAAATACGAGTGTTTTCTTTTTTATTAAGTACGGTGAATATCCGGAATATATATCCATGTTGCATTAACTGTGCATATATTGCGGGCAGAAAGATTCGTCTCGGAGGCCCGTGTGTAAATTTCATTCTTTCAATTTCAAGAATCAAACGCTAATTGGCTTGGCTCGAGATCTTCACCAAATCAGAAAGTCGAATGAGGTCGATGCGTAAAATTCTCATGATGAAAAACTTACACTGGGCCTTACACTCGACATGAACAGAGGTTCATGTCGATTGGCCCACGTACCAAAATAGAGCTACCTTTCTGTCAAACATGTTTTCCGCAATCTATAAAATGTATTACTAAAATCAAGCCTAATCTCAAATAAATCAAATTAAACAACAAATAACCCATTTAAAAATGTAATAAATAATGTACAAATATCCACATTTGTAGGGGAACTAACCTACACAAAAAGATTAAAACTAATAAATAATCTTAGCTACATTATATCCGAGCGTCTTGAGTTGAGATTATACACATCACTAAGAAATTATTATGCTTTACAATTACTTAACAAATTTTTTAAAGTCAACCGCGGCTATTTATGAAACTGTACACAATATATGGCAAACTACGTCCGACTTGTACCTACAACGACAAAACACATAGTGTGTAACAGCTACAAAGTGACTTTTAATTAACTCTTAAAGTAGGTAATAAATATACAATACAAAAATCTATTGTTCTTATGCCCCAGTGTCTTTATACCCGAATATTCACAATAAATAAAAATTACAAAGAGTATTGTTCTGTGTTTTCAGCAATTCGACCGAATCTATTATAAAATGTACCACAAATTACACAGGTCAAGCTATATAATTCCAGTTTAAGCTGATCTCACATTGGATAGGCTTTTCATACAGTAAGAGGCCAGCGTAAACTGGATTTGTATAGCTTGATGTGCAACTGTGCGTGCGAATTCCCCGATCCACTTATATATAACCTCGTCTATATGTCGCAGCCGTACCGTATAATCCGCCATATTACATTACGGCTAGCCGTTTTAAAAAACAGGGCCGTTTTGTAATGCGGCGGTTCAACGATTAGCCGGATTGTCATTGCGATACGTTCTTCAATAAGGCGGCCCACGTTTAGCGGCATCGTACTACTATTTAGATTGTAGGGTGACCATACTTACAAAATAAAACGTGGTCGCTTTCCTTGCGAATATCCATTAAAGAAGCGAACTTCTTTTAAGTACTCAGAAGTTGGAGCCGATGAGCCGCCATATTTCAAAATTTAAAGTTCTCCGCAAAATTCTAAATACAGTTAGCGGTTAGGTTAGGTTAGAACTGTGACCACCAGAACCAAATACATTTTTTTATGTACAGAACCAAATACATTTAAATCAAATAGGAAACGTAGACATATATACTGACCGAATCCATGGCCACTTTAGTATCCGACGCCATTGTTGTTGTTATGTCAGGCAGCGCTACGAGTGTTAGAAGTGCGAACTAAAAACTGTAAAAGCGGCGGCTAAAGACTCGCTGCATTACATTACGGCTAGCCGTGTTGAAGAACGTATGGTGCCGAATAAATTCCGGCTGATTTTCATTCTGCCGCATTTAATCCAGCTAATCGTTGAACCGCCGCATAACAAAACAGCCCTGTTTAGAAAACAAAATGTAATACGGCGGATTATACGACTGCGACATATATAGGTATACTAATATAATAAAGCTGGAGAGTTTGTTTGAACGCGGATAATCTCTGGACTTATCAGTGACTTATCACTGTACCATAGTGTATTCGTGGTTGCTCACTAACAATGATAAGTTTTAGCTCCACGTGTAGCCGTGAATACTTATTGAGTGTATTTGTATTCCACGAGTTGGTTGACATCTTCCGTTTCTCGATCTCGACTCCGCAAAAGGCCCTATTTAAAAAACAATGGTTGTGCTTTGTAGGAGTATACGTAATGATTCTTAAATATAAGAATAACAACATAATTAGCTTTGGCTACATACACAACTGCGTCCGATGTGTTTTAACAAGACGGAGAAAGTTGTCCTAAACAATGCAACATAACACCTATCCCCTTATTCCAAAACACTTACTAATAGACAGCTACCGTGGGTATAATGTGACAAGGTATAATTATTTTAAAGTATCGTTAGTTAATTAAAGTTTACTTATAATTTTGGAATCATTCTCTAATTCATAAGATATATTTGAAATCACATAAATTTACCCTTATTTATTATTTTCAAGTGAAATAAAGGTAGGTACGCACGGCTACAGGTCAACCTATACAAAACCAGTTTAAGCTGATCTCGCATCATTTAGACCTCCCATTTAATAAGCGGCCAGTTTAATTTGGATTTGCATAGCTTGATGTGTAGCCGTGCGTACAGAGACAATAACACGACACTAAACTAAACTTTGTACATAATAATGACGTTTTTAGTCTGCAAAACTTAACAGAATTATCCAATGCGTAGTTAAGTCACAGGACATTATTTATATTTTTACAAAATTATGGAGATAACAAGATCTGAACCTAACACCTTAAAAAAATCCACGAGTTTTCTAATTATAAAGCTTACTACACACTTGTTCGGCACAGCAGAGAAGTAAAATCGAATATACGTTGTTTAGGCACAAGATGGAATTACATTTAGTGAAACTCACATTTCTTATAAAAACTATTTTGTTATCAACAGATTAAGATTGATGATTGACAGGTATTTTTTTATTTAAGGGCGCTCGTACATACGTAAATATGAGGTACAATCGTGTTCCAGAAAGAAGCCAATATAGGTCTTGTGATGTTAAATCGTGGACCTAACCAACTTCACAATACTAGGACAGAGAGAAGCGAAGGTTCACGCAGTAATTGCATCCGAACGGTTCTTTGTTCCACAAATATTGCCGAATCGATTGTGCGTATCCAACAAGTGTGTAGCAAGCTTTTATGTGGGCTGCAATCTCTGTTAACGAGATATGCATTAAAACAACATCTACAGTTTGTTCAAAATAACTTGGCTAGTCTGAAGTTGTCTGCAAGTGGGAAAATTTAAATATAAAGACTCCATATAAAGACAATTGGGGTTGTAAATGTTTCGCATTCGTAATTATTTTCCTTACTAATTTTGTTATTTATGTGTAAAACATCTAATTAAGTGATTTTACCAGTAGGACAATTCGGAACGGCTAACTTCAGACTAGCCAAGTTATTTTGAACAAACTATAACTCATACGCGAGGCAATGACGATGGCGCCTCCAAGACTAAGCCTACCTCTCCTAACTGCCGGACGCCCCTCATAGCGGTTTCCTGGCACTCACCAGCTCCTCGCTCACGTTCCACAGCTTGGTCTCCACGTCCTTATCGAAATTGTACTTGGAGGTGTACTCCTGACAGTTGCGGTAGAACTTGCCAGTCTTACCTTCGACTGTGTGGTCTGTAGCGCAGAACACCACTGTTTCTGAGCCCTGGAAGATTGGGTTTGGAAATTCAAATAAATGGTAGGTAGTTCGAAAGTCACCTGTAGATAGGAGTGGCGTATCGTTGTGGGGGCAAAATGTAACAAAGTCTACCAACCCGTAGTAGGCTAGCGTGTGGGACTATAGCCTAATCCCTCTTGATCTGAGAGATGACCAATGAACAGCAGTGGGACAATGGGTTGATTTTGATGAGGAATGCATGAATGCCCTGGGGGCTAAAATGGCATTGGATGATTTAAGAATAAAACTTAACACTGCTTTAGGTACATCGCTAGTTTAAACTGACTTAGCGTCTGCCACGCTAGCCTACTGCGGGTTGGCAGACTACACACGCTGTCGAGAAAATCTCTCATGCATATAGCTCGCGATATTTTCCTTCACGGTTTAAGCGCGTGATTATTAATTATATTAATACGCACATGACTTCCAAAAAAGGTGTAATTAAACTTTATTATTCCAACAATTTTGAGATAAAATTCTAGGGAAATCTACCCATACACAGGAATTATGGGAATATTATGTAAACATTGTTTATAAAAATATACAATTTAAATTATTACTCACTTGTTTTGCCGTCTTCATAAAGAATAGCATCACAGGGGCCATGAGAACGTAGTGGTACCATTTTATTGAGTATCTGAAATGATATAATACTCCTTAGAATTTGTTAAGAAGATTGAAAAATTATCGCGTAGGCAGATATGAGTTTAGTTCACTAAACTATACAGGGTGGAAGGGACATCGACGCACAACCGCTTACCATGAATTCAGTACATGATTCTAGACCACCTTGCGTAGATATTTTCCGTCGGTTATTAAAAATATCTGCTGCCAAACACCTTCTTTCAATCAAATCGTTGGTATATCGTGTCACAGGACGTCCAACACCACGCTTACCCAAGCGCGGTCTGCACTCTAGCACCTGTCTGCTCCAACGATTTCTTTTGACTTACCTGAATAGATTAGTGGCACAGAATCCAGGGCAGACCAGGTTGACATCAACTCCTGAACTCCTCAGATTGCACGCCAGCGCCCTCCCGAAGTACGCGTTCATCAGCTTCGAGTTGCAATATCCCGGATTATGGCGGTTACTAACACCCATCTTCTTCGCCAATTCAACATCCTTCCTTATGTTCAAGTCATTGAAGTCTATATTGCCGCGCTCGTGCAACGTCGACGACACGATCACTATTCTGTAATTAATATTAAACATTGTATTACCTATTATTCTGTATTATTTTATACAAAAGCGTAAGTTGTAGTTTTAATATATTTTATTTGCTGTATTGTTAGTATGTGAGGGCTAAGTTATCAACAAAGTAACTACGTTGATCAACAGATCTGCAAGATTATACTGCGCCTGTTATGGATGGGTGAACGTTCTGAACACATCCTGACTCCAGTGCCTTGGAGAGCAAAAAGCAGTCAGTAACGGTTGCTATACGAACAACTTATAACAATTGCTAGCTCGTAGAACTGATGGCCGTTGGGGCAAAAAGAGTCTCGAGTGGAGACCACGCACCGGAAAACGCAGTGTGGGACGACCTCCAACAAGATGGACGGACGACCTGGTAAAGGTCACTGGGAGTCGTTGGATGCAGGCAGCATATAACCGGTCGTTGTTACATGCATTACAAAGGAAAAATACTTATACTCAATATTAATTAATTCTTCACATGTAAATTAATTTACATTTTATCGATTGCAATTTACGCTTTGTTCTATGTAATAGATTTCAAAGTACAGCGAACAATCCTAGTTACAAAATGACTTATAGCACCTTAACCTTGCAATATAAGTTAACTTTTCTAATTAGATTTTCGCCATTCAAAATAAAACACTTTCAACATCATCGTCATCATAACATAATATGACATCAGGCCTGTACTGCCCGAAGGGTTGGGCAGAAGTGTACTAATGTACACAGTTCGACGGTATGTTTAAGCCCCACGTAATGTAATCTAAACTCCGCTATGCTACTGAGAATTTAATAAACTAATGAGGCAGTCATCATCACCATTGTGGCCAAAAAAGTCCACTGCTGAACTTATTTCAGCTAGCTGTGGACTTCTTTAAGGACCGCTCGCATCCAACGACTTCCAGCTACCTTTATCAGCGTTGGAAGAACTCGACCACCACTCGAGAACCTTTTTGCCTCGGCGGCCATCAGTTCTACGAGCTATGTGCCTCGTTCACTTCCACTTAGTTTTCTAATCCTTTCAGCTGTATCGACTGTATATCTATACTAATAAAATAAAGTTAAAGAGTTTGTTTGTTTGAAGGCGCTGAGAATACCAGTCAGATTTGAATAATTCTTTTTGTATATGATAGACACACTCATGATTTCATAGTAGGAACCGCGGAGCACAGTTAGTTATTATATAAAAATGTGTTTTATATCGAAGATAAATCGATCCGGTTTTTTTCATCATCCGATGTTACGGTTCATTGACTAGGAGAGAACCCCTATACATATTATAACAAATAACAGCAGGCCGATGTCTGTACATTATAGATATTGAAGGAAAACTAACAGAGCAGTAGAACATTTTTAGAGATTTTGGCTATCTATATGTTTGTACATGCACCAAGCAAAGACTACCTACTGCACGAAATTGGGTGAGGTTGTATTAAGCTTTTCAACGCCAGAGTATAAACGTATCGCCGTACCCCTGACGCCAGGCCACTTTTTCTGTCAAATGACCTTCATAAATGAAAACACACTAAAGTAATGATTAAATTGTTTATTTCATAATATGGTGCGACATATATTTGTCATATATTTGTGACGTTGGCGTTCAGGGTAAGATTTCGTTTGTCACATATATGTGACAATGGCGTTCAAAAGGTTAATGGAGATCTAACTTAAAATATAGTGCATGTTTCATGTAATACGCCGTCTAGACGCCGAGTAAGTAAATCCTTTTGGGACGTAGGTGAAACCGCGGGGAACAGCAAGTTACGTAATAAAGTTATATGCTATTTATATTCCCTATGCGTATGCAAGTACATAAACTTGTTTACAGATATAAAACACGCACAAGTTGTTTATAAATCGAGGCCAGATGGTCGGGCTACTGTTACGAGTTTATTTATTATTGAAGAAGGAATGAAATGAAAGACCGCCTCATTATATAGTCTAGTGGTCCTAAGCGCGTCTGCTACTTTAGAGGTCCTGGGTTCGATCCCTAGGTAGAGCAAAGTGATATTGGGTTTATTCTTAGTAGCTGCTCGGAGTCTGGATTTGTGCCCGGTTGATGGCAATAGGCTTGCCCCCTATTTAAGTGAGCGGCTATTAAAGTGAGCGACATCTTGGCAATAAAATGAAAGAGACGGCTAGTGCTACGTAGTATGGACTATCATACTTCATTGTGTCAGCTATCTCTTTCTATCTTTGCCAAGATATTTGCCTAATCCGGCGAAGTGTGGATGTACATTAGTAATCGCTGCCTAACTCTTCAAGCGTGATGGTATGTATGTTATGTAGACGGAGCAAGGTCTTGTAATTGAAATATTGCTATTTTCTTACTTTGACTATAACTAACACTTACGGGAACAGGTGCTATTTTGTATCAATTTTATCGCGTTATATTGTTGGAAAATTAAAGTTACTAAAGATCGCTACACCTACTTCTAACCCAAGACTCGTTGCTGGGAGTCGTCAGATGTAGGCGCCATGTAACCACTCCATGTGGAAATAAGGATTTTGTTAATAAATAATGCCTTGCCTAGCCATATTAACCTTTAATGGCAAGCAGACTAACACATGATATTTTTGCTTGTTCTTAATACAAGTTTTTGCCGTGCAGTCTCGCTTGCGCTCGTCAATTACTTGACTATTATCTGCTAATTGATTCAAAAGGCGGTACACACGGCTACATATCAAGCGATTGTAAAGCCTTTCCGTAAAATTTAAGGCCAGCCTATACTGGATTTGTATAGCTTGATATTGTTACGAGCCGAGGTTCGGGATAAATTAATTTACACCAATTTACCAATACACAAACAAACACTTTAATTAAGTTTGCAAAAACACAATAGAAATCACCACAACGTCACTATACTTGTGCACTACACATAACAATATCGCACAATTAATCACTTGTCAACTCACTTCGATCTTCACTTGTTCGCTTCCAACACGAGACTACTCTGCCTAGCCCTCACGACCGGTATTTATACGCGCGATGAAGATTCTAGATTCGAACACTCCCGATTAGCCTATAACAATTGTGTGGGTACCTATTCGTCTATTGTTTCCGGGCGTTGACCCCTGACCTTGGCCTTGAACTCTTATTATTCGCGCGCAGCGCAATCGGGTACATTCTTTTGTGTTTCGACGTGCTTCTATGACGGATCTAGAACCTTCGTGGCTATTCGTTACCTTCGTACCTTCTATTAGTTACTCGGCGTAACAATATGTAGCCGTGTGTACATCAATTTTATCCCTTGGACTGCCCATTTACCAGCGCAATAGTAGTGATATTTTTGTGAAGCTGTATAACTTGGCGTGTGGTCGTGAGTACTTATAACACGCACGCCAATTCACAATAATATGTAAAAAAGTTTAGGTAGGTACGTTCTTAGGAAATATTTAAATAAAATCTAGAGGATATTCGCTAATTCTTGTAAAGATAAGGCGAAATGGTACGTCATGTTAGTACTTAAGATTGCTTATCGAGTTTTTGCTAAGTTTTTATGATAATTATTACGTAGGTACCTACTTAAATACTATGTATAAGTTACATAAAGAAATAAGACTATTTGATTAATATTATTTAAATAAAAGTTCTACATGGTTGAAAAACAGGGATTTTTAATTCGCCCTCAAAATAAACTGTAATGTTATTTTATAGTGGGTATCAGGGCCGTCTTAAGCTATCGAGGGGTGTGACTAAATTAGCAAAAAGTTCGGCATTTTGAGTAAAATCTGTAAAAATATTATTGTTTTAAAGCTGTTAAAATATTATTGTTACAATGTAAGATTTTTTTAAAGCTGAGGTGGCAATGTTGGTATGTACAACTAATCTATACTCAATATTATAAAGCTGAAGAGTTTGTTTGTTTGTTTGCTTGAACGCAGTAATCTCAGGAACTACGGGTTTGATTTGAAAAATTATTTCAATGTTACATAGCCCATTTATTGAGGAAGGCTATAGGCTATTATATCATCACGCTCAGACCAATAGGAGCGGAACATAGATGAAAAATGTTGCAAAAACAGGAAAATTTTAAATGCAGAAAAGCCGAGAAACCACGCAGGCGAAGCTGTGGACGGAAAACTATTAACCATAATAAGAACTGATGTAGGTTATTCATACCAACTCCGAAAATTCACACTTCTCTTAAAGTAAACAGTATGGCAAAGGTATTCGTTAATAATGCCAAGCACATGCTAATGAACTTTCAACATACCTGCTTGGTGTAGCCCTCTTCAAATGATCCATCAGCAAGTTAGTGAGGTAAAAGTGACCCAAATGGTTTACACCAAAGTGTATTTCAAAACCTTCCTTCGTTTTAAGGTCTTGGTTGAGTGGTACCACAACGCCAGCATTGTTTATAAGTACATCTATCTTATGGAAGCCGGCTTTTACAACATCTACAAAGTTCTCTATGGACTCAAATGAAGCCAAGTCTAGCTGCATGGGGATCTGAAATAAAAAAAAAATAATTGAGAAAAATAATTATGGTTTTTAAATATTGATAATTTATCACTGTCAGGCCTACAGTGATAAATTAAATTGAATTTCTGATTTTAATATGAGAGCTATTTTTTTCTAGTTTCCTATGTAATAATACAATGACAAATAATGATGTGTGTTGTATTCACAAAGCTTTGATAGTCGCATCATCATATCATCATCATCAACCCATGTATTGTCCCACTGCTGGGCAAAGGTCTCCCCTCAGAGTGAGACGGGTAAGGCTATACGCTAGCCTATTGTGGTTAGGCAGTCTTTGTATGCCATTGAGAATATAGCTAGAAGTGTTGTCATTAACAAAAGAAAAAAAAACCTTGGTAATACTGTTATATCCCTGTCATTTTGCAGGTTAATACAGAAAAGTTATTCTGATTCATAGTATTTCAATTCACCAAACCACATAAAGGACTGTTCTAAAGGAGAATAGGTTTATATTGCACCTTGGAGATGGAAGTAGGAATTATGTCTCAAATTATTCCTTTCAGATGCAATTGAGACTATAACATAACATTGCTTACTCATAATCTACGATAGGAACATATACTTAAAGATTATTTTTAAGTAGGTAGGTAAACAAACATCTTTAAAAAAATGGTAGCAGTGGAATGTGAACTTTGGCACACTGATATTAAGTTTGATATTATATGTATTATAATTATTTTAGTTTATGAATTTGAGTACAAAAATAATGATAACCTGTTATATCACCAACAATAAATACATTATCTCTTAACACAATACTGTACTAGATAAGATTAATTACATAAAAATGCAATCAACTACATAAACTTATGCATTATAACGTAAAGATAAAAAATTGCAATAATGGGTTTTTTTTTTCGAATATATAATACTCTCCTAATATAACCTGCTATCCGTAAAGTATTTGAAAAAAGATGTTTAATCAGTGATACGCATATATTTGTTATAAATTTTATATAGGAAAGCAGAATTGTATCACAATGATAATGTTCTTAAAAAAAAAATCTAACCATTGCTAGGTTTAAATTATTGAAGTAATAATATCATGCTACTCACCATCTCACCACCGTTGGGCTGTTCCTTGCGGATCTGAGCGATTGCGTCTTTAGCTTTAGCAATGTCTCTACACGCAAATATCACTCGTCCCTTCCTCTTCACCAAAGCTTTGGCAGTCTCCAGGCCTATACCGCTGTTTGCTCCCGTGATAAGAAAAGTCTTCCCTCTCAAACACGTATTGCTGACACATTTAGCCCAGCTTCTTGCTCTCCACTTACGAATCAAACCTATCGCAACTAAAACTGAGATTGGCACTGCCGCATACATCATATGAGGCGAAACCATTGTTATTAAAAAATATTTATTTTTGATCAGCCCAAAAACACCACAGTTTCGTGATAGGTAAATTCACTTTAAAATTATACAACGGCTTAAAACCCGTCCGTATCAGTATTTCGCCAGAAACAAATGTCATAATAATGTCACTCGGTCAAAGGTCAGAGATTGGTTTCGTTCGGAAATTTAATAATGAAAAATATAAAAATTATGAGGGTTAACTTTAAAATAGTTTTTAAAGGTTTAAATATTTTTTATATAACTATAAATTTCACGTTGTTGATATTGAGAATAGCCGTCATATTATTTTAAATATGCATTATGTTGCCATTGATAAAATCGGCGCCAAATACAAACAGAATATCGTACGCGGCGCGGCAGTGACCGGTCAACGTAATATACAATTATAATAAAGTTGATATTGCATGCATGGTTAGGCTTTCCATTCAATAACAGGCAGCATAAACTGATTTTGTATAAGCTCTATGTGTAGCCTACCTATTTGAGCACCTTTATTAAGTAGATACTACTTGACGTGGTAACTACATAAGTTGATAGTATGTATAGTTAATTTATAGTTTACTATTGCCCCAAGATATAAGTGGTGCACCAGTTTTGATATGGCCTGGTTGCAGACCATGTATTGTAAATTAATGTTTTTATAATAATACAAAATTAATCTGTTCTTCACTTTAAAAATTGATGTTTATTAATATTTCATTATTAAAAATTAAGACAAAGTAAATTGCCTCAAATAAAAAAAATCTAGGTTATAGGAGGTCTAAGGAAATAAAAACATACTATTAGCTGGGCCGTTTATTTGAAATACATAGGGGACAACTAGATAAAAAATCTGGATTCCAGACTATGAAAAACAATTGATATGGCAACATTATGAATATAATTATGTATGAAAATCTTCAAAGGCTTTTACAAGTAAGAAGTAATATAGTAGATTAGTTTTAAAAATGTCTAAATTATAATTATCATAGAATTATAATATAGAAAAATTTTAATGAGCGTTATTTTTACATACATGGGTAAGATTTTTTTTCTCACATCATCTGGCCGTATTTTAAAGATATTTTCTTTAACAAGTTTTCGCAGGCGTTTGTGGTTTTATGAAAATATATATTTAACCCGGAAAAGGTTTTGCAACCAAAATTCATATTACAGATTATGATTACATTTTTCAAAATGCGCATGAGAAATAATATAAAATGATGAGACATTTATTTTTTATCGACGACAGTTTGGGTTTTGATGCAGATAACAGTAGAAGGGCTGAATTGATTTTGCGCTCAAGGAAATTGGCCAGAAATAGGCCAGCGGGCTGGATATAGGCAGTATAGGCACTCAAAGTATTTGTAAAAAAGGGAAATAATAATTTATTTATTCTCATTTATTACAACGGTTGTGTTACATAAAAACAATGAGCACAAAATCAACCAGACCGTAACATTTACACGATTATTATTCTTTTAGGTTACATATCAACGATATAAATAATTACGCATTACAGAGAATGCCCTTTGGAAGAAATGTTACCACTGCCGCAACTCGGGGATTGCACCGAGTGTTTGTACGAAAGTGTTGCCAGTTGAATTATCATCATCGTCAACTCATACGCTGTCCTACTGCTGGGCAAGGGTCTCCTCTCAGAGCGAGAGGGCTTAGGGTATAGTCAACCACGCAGAAAAAAAATAGGTATATAGAAAAAAATCATAGATGTTGTGATGCATGAGTGTATATTTCCCACCGGAACTTCAACTCCAGATCTTAAAGGTAGTACTTGGGGCTTAAATGAACTCTTCTACAGTCCCTATAGGAGTCTCCGCAGATTACAAACTGAACTAAACCATCGCCCAATACAAGTAATAATGTTAAACTTTTGTACAAACACACGTGGTTATGCTTAGTGATTTTTTTAAAATATTATAATCACGATTTCTGGAATATAGAAACCGTTAAGTCGGTAGATTAGATTAGCTACTTAAATAATATTTGGGTTGGCACCAAAATAATGTTAAGTACAAAACTATGTATAATTTAGGCCAGCTAGCACACCGATTCACTTCTTATCAAATAAAGTTTATTGCTCGATTAAAAAAATAATTAATGTACCACCTAAAAATTTCTTTTTTTTAATAAGATAAGTAGTTACATGCGAATCGGTGTGCGACCCGCTCTGACGTTTGTGCCTTGTTGAATAATTGATTGGAATGTAACGTTTAGGAATATTTGACACTTGCATATCCATACCCTCCGTCCCAGCTCCAGCCGATTCCATTTATGTATTTTTTTTCCATGTGACGTAAGGTCTTGGATTTGGCTGAACAGTAACAATACGAGGTGGTATGTAGGTATTACGTTTATGTGAGATCAGATTTTCTTTTTCTTCTTGCAATATATGCAAAATACTTGTATGCAAACATATTGCTTCAACCAGGTGTCTTGTGGTAAATAATCATTTTCTAATCAATGTAATGCCAATAGCAAGTATTTGCAGGTTCCTTATTCATTACCTACGTCACATCACGGCCGTGATCACGTCACAAATGTCAGCCATTAAAAAAAAAACTAACAGACGTACCTATCCACAAAAATGATTTCTATAAATACTAACGTGTAAAACCTTCTTTAAAAAAATTCATTTGAATCATCTATCTAAAGACAAAACTGAGAACGTTTATTTTGTAATTTTCTCACTAATCGCTAGCATGCATTAAAAGCTTAAATGTTTTGTATAAAAACACATTTCATTCTGAATAATAAAACACATAAATATTACTCCATCTCTTAAAAACAAATCTTAAATACACCCCTGTGCCAACAGTGGCTTTGCATTAAATATAATATTAAATTTAAACTATTGGCAAATTACAGAAACATTATTTATAAATTCTTAAAATAAAAAATGTCTGCTACTTTTATAGCATGTCACAACGTTATAATTCTCTTAAATTAAATATATAGGTATATAACATAAGTGCACATTTATAGTAACGAGGAAAGTAACAATTAGGTAGGTATGTATAATATAACATGAGGTATACGCACTAGATATAAAGGTACATACATAGGGCACGCGAATAAAAAATATGTATGTCAGTTTTCGGTAACTTTGTCCAAAAAATCTAATGGCCTTTAAATTTTAATACAAATACTTACAAGTATTGTAACATGATGCGAACTTCTTTATTATTTATATACATAAACTATCTTTTGTACAAAGTTAGAAAAATCTTTTTTAATAATGTAGTATGTTTTTTTTATACGTGTCATAAGTATTTCGCTAAAGGGCAATATTACATGACACGGTTTTTTCAACATGTCACGAAAGAAAACGTAGTAATAATGCGGTAATACGACCTAGCATAGTAATTGTATTTATTAAAATAATCATAATTAATATTTGAGGGCACCTTAACACTAAGTTCACATACGAGATTCATAATTTGGAGATAAAAAAAAAATAGTAGAGCTGGTATTGGGTTTACAAGATCACTCAATCAATCATTGAGATTGAATTGTTATCAAGATTACAAGATCACCAACATCTCAATATATTTTCCAATAATACCGCTTTCAGTAGACGTTACCTGTTTACCATGACGGCAATTTCTAAGGACCTACATTTTATATAATACTCTCACATCGGAGTCGACAGCTGATGTCGTGATCTGTCTACGCCTACGTCTACTGTTGTTACTTTTCCGTCTACCGGAGTACCACTCTCCACTTCACTATCGGGCATGATAACACACATAAATGATTTCCCACTGGTCACATCTTTAGGATAGATGGTCATCGGTATAAACCTATCGCTCGTACCATCCACGTACGCTCCTAACCTCGAGTAGACTTCAGGGAAATGCTTCTTCAAATTCACTCCTCTACTTTCTAGCTCATTGGATATGTTTTGGAAACATATTTGTCTAAATTTGTGCGCTGTTGCTGCGTTCTTTTCTCCCGCATTGCTTAATTTAGAAGTAAGAATAAGAGTTTCTCTGTCTTCTGGCGTAGATTTGCTATCTCTTCTATGACGTCTCCTGTTCTGTTCTTGTATTGCAGCAGTTACTGTTTTGCTCAGGCGCAGTTTGGCGCATCTCGACACCATCTGCCTTTCCCATTTTACGGCACCTTTCGTCGGCACTTCACTGATAATACACACAGCCACATATAAAATTACTCTTGTTTCAGGATTGTAAGCTTTACACAATTTGACCACTTCAGTGTACAATTCTACACCCATTTCGTTCGGCTGTAGGGACGTCCATTTCATGAACTCCGGCTCACTTAAATATTGAAAACCGTGCGTGGTGAACTTTTCAGCTGCCTCGGGACTTGTGAAGAATACTTTGACAACACCTCTTCCGAGGGCCAGGTAGCCTTTATGAGCTATAGTGCTAATTTGATGCAAAGCGTCGGCGTCTTCTTTAGCCGCTGATATAATTTGTCTGCACAGTGTGCTTGCTCGAGTGTGCAAGCAGACCTTTCTGTGTTTCTCCCAGTGCGCCCTACGGCATTCCTTCGAGCAATACATCGTCGTGCAGTTGTGACAAGTCTTGTAGTGTCGTTTGGCATCAGCTACAGGTGCTCTAGAAGGACATTTGGGATATTTGCACTTGACGAAGGCATCGTCTGTGCTGTTTTCTGTTTGCAAAGAGGCTAGGGAAGTTCTGGAATCATGGTTAATTAAGTGAGCATCGTAAGGGCGTAGGGCGGCGGCATCCAGACTAGTGCGGCGGTCGAGGGAGACACTTGCTTGGGCGAAGGGTTCACTTCTCCGGCGTGAGTGTTCGCCCTGTGCCGAACGCGGCCGCCTCGACTCTTGCATCGCGGCAAGATTATCAACTGTATCCTTGCCTGAAATAAATGAGAATATCGGTAATTTAATATTCAAATTAGTAAGATTAAATAAACTTAATCAGATAAGGAATTCAACATCAAAGATCGAGTAAGACTCAGAACCAAGATTGCAAAAACATCAAGAAATAAAAAGTAACAACCATGCCACAAAGGACACTTCATGCTGCCTACTGATTACACGAAGAGGATTATTTAAAAGACAACGACATAATATGTACACATATTAACCGTAGTAAGGAATTGATACGTTTGTCGGTTAGCGTATCAGATAAACGGGCAAAATAAAAACTATTACTGTGTATGTATCTGGGCCTATCAGGTAAATTGTTGTAGGTGAGGTAATGTAATAGAAAAATTGGAACGGCTCGGACTTACATATCGTTCCTACCTGGTCGGTCGTGGTCGGGGCTGTCAGTGATGGAGCTGCGACCTTCGCTGGGCGTGCCCAGGAACCTGGAGGCGGGGGAGGCGCTGCTGTGCCCGCTACTGGCCAGTTGTTCGTACCGGGGACTCTGAGGACCGTATTTAGGACTGCTAGGAATCTTTGGGATGTAGTTTTACGACTCGTATTCCAATAACGTTTCAAGAATCGTGAATCCTAGTTTCGCAAACGTGATGATGATGATCAGATGTAGGTATATCTTGTTTGTTCTGTTCTTTGTTTGAATGACAAGAACAAAGACCCTTAGTCTTATTTTTGGGCAAAATGTATAAGCACTTGAACGTAAGTGTCTATGAATAAAAATTTGTTAGTATGGAAAAGTATTTGATAGTAATCCGAATAATTTATCGACTTAATATGTCTTTAGATTGCCTCATTAGTCCTAAGTGCGACTGCTACAGTAGAGGTCTTGATTTATATTCCCAGGTCGAAAAATTCCAGTGATTTTCGATTTTTTATGAATTTTTCAGTAGCAGTTCGGAGTCTGGAATTGTGGCCAGCCAATAGCAATGGGCTCGCTCCTATAACATAGGACCTAAACATACGAGCAAAGTGTGTGTGTACAGATTTACAGCTCTGCCTAACCCTTCCTGGAATACAGGCCTGCTGTTGTATGTATGTTTTGTTAATATATATTTTTCGGTATTCAATAAAGTCAAAAGTAATGAAACCTATGTACCTTGCCGCCCATCAAATAATAGGGACTCGAAGCCTTCCTAGGGCTGGGCTGAGGCGTGGGTATCCTCGCCGGCTGCGACGGCAACCCCAAGAGTGAGTCCAGAACGTCTTCAAGAGTAGTGGAGCCTGGAGACGGCCGCGTGATACCTAAGTTCAGGGAACGTTGGGAGTCTTGCCAGTCTGGAAGACGGTTTCAATGATTGATTAGAATGGAAAAAGGGAGGGTGCTGTTTTTGCAGAAGTATGTCTATATAATGAAGTGGTAGACGTCTGTTACCTCAGTGTCTCTGATTTATAAAGGCTTGAGCTAAGTAATATCGACTTTGATTGAGTTTTTATTAATAAGACTTACCTCATTACCTAATAAATGGTACACATATACCGGAAAGTCCCAGGTATGGTAATAGGTAAACAGAGAATAGACAAGTAATCTGTTTTTTTTTATTTCTATCGGGATCTTTGGGATCGGGATCGTGTCTTAAGTCATGTGCCAGTTACGTCAAAAGCTTGAATAATCGCTGCAGTTAGTTACAAAAAATCTTTGTGAAAAATGCCAATAGATGTCGCTTGATTTTCTCATAAAGCAGTTATAAATAGTAACATAAACTTAAGTTACATTCACATAAATAAAAAATAAAACAAAACATATAAAATAAAAATGAATATATTCAATAATCATTATGATTAAAACGTAACTAAAAGTACAATATTGAAATGATAATAAAGACTATTTCCTAATCTTTTTATTAACATGAACAAGGTACCGAGATTCTAACATACAAATAATATAGCCTAAAACTACGTATTGATAGTACATTTTCTTTTAGGTACTTTTTATTTGGAATTTATTATGTTGTAGAGAGCAATAAAAGCTATTAACTGATATTTGGCGCTATGTTATTCAAAATAGGCGGCCATTACAAACTGTCATAGACATTTTTATTTTATTTTATAACATAAGTCGTCTATGGTTCGTGACGTTTTCGTAGTTCGGTACGAATATTTAAACGCAAACAATATTTTTATTTTTTTCTAACCTAATCAGAACCTGTATAATTTACTTAGGAGCTCAGCCCCAACATAAATTACGAGGTGATTTAAGTAGAAGGAACTTGAAATTTTCTAGATTTCAGACTTATACCGTCACTTCTTACCACCACATCATTTTATGGTTCTGATAACTGTTGGTAATATTTAAAAAAAATATATATCTATAAAATATTATGTGAACAACAAAGTTTCTTCTAAGTTATTCAAATATTTTGTGACATTTATTAAAGCCTGTAATTACGAATTTAGAACAGATTTATTTAAAGCGGGAAATAATTGATTTAGCACCTAAAATAAAACATAGCAACATAATATTTTATTTACAAAACTATTTATATTAACTAGCCATTAAACTAATTACTAGAGATTTGCATTAAAATAAACACACAAACAAATAATAATTTAATCTGTACATCGGACGAAATTATTACTAAAAGATATTACTGGTTCCTGACAGATTACTATTGAAATTATAAATATGGCAATATCTAAAACAAAAAAATCTTAACTATGACTATTTCATATATAATCATAATATTTGATTTAGGTACCAGAATAATTATTTATGGAAAGTTAATTTCCGTAACAATGGTAATAAAATTAATAAGATGATAACTTCTTAACAGAAATGCATCAAAAGCAAACATTGCATTATAATAATGTACCTTTAGTTTTTTTTATATATTAACGGTGTCATAGTTTTTAACTTGGCAAGCTGCATTTTATATAGACTCACTGCCAAGTTGGAATTAAAATACAAAGCTGCGTGTGACAACACATAAATTAAAAAATAAGCGTCTACAAGCCAGTGCTTTTTCCACAATGCATGAAATTAAAAAAAACATTTTACACAATATTGATATCCGGAGTCCACAAATAGTGCAAAAAATTTACACAAAAATAATAATTAATAATATAATATATTATAATAATGGTCCTGAGTCTTACACACAGTCTATAAAGCTCTATTACACATAGGTTTTTACAAAATGGAATCCTTCAGTCCCTTATCACTGAATGATTTCATTTCACAAATAACTAAATACACAGAACAGCACAAAAATTAACGCACAGAGTATTAACGTAACATAAAAATTAACAAGGTGGACACTGCAGGTTCACACTCGTAAAACATAAATGCAATTCTCATGAATTTTCGCAACTGTAAAAATTTTCTGAAGACCAATTTATTGAAATTAAAAATCACGGGTTGCGTTCGTCGTTTCGTTTATTTTCGGTGCGAGCATGTCCAATGCTGCGTTTGCACGGGAATGTGTCGTGGTGGTTAAGTGAAACCTGCAGTGTGTGCCGTGGGGTGGTCACGCTCGCTCACCGGGCGCGGCGCGGTGGTCGAGCCGCAGCGACGACGGTGGTCGCGGGTGTGGCGGCGGCAGCGCCTCCGACACCACTAGCGGCGTCTGCGGGGACTCCAGGGGTTTCGTACCTGGAAAACCAATAAACGGAAATGTACAGTTTTTTCCAAATAATTAAGCCGATCGGAAGGTGTCTGCAAGTAGAACTGGTAAATTTTAATAGAAACAGTCAGTGTAAAGATATTCTAAAGCGTCGGTAGCCTAATGGCTAGGGCGTCGGACTTGCGATCATATGGTTGCCGGTTCGAACCCCACCCATTGCACTACCGACGTGAAACCACTCGTAACACAAGCATTTAGCTTAGCACGAGGGGTTAACAAGAATACTAGTAATGTGTGACCCACATTGCTAGTAAGCTTTTTTTTTTTAAAAAAAATGTAATTTTAGTCACATTCTATAAAATGTTTCACATTTCTAATTATTTTGTTTACTAATTTCGATATTTCTGTATTAAAACACTTAATTAAACGATTTTATCACCACGGTAGTTCGGAACGACTAACTACCGACAGGCTTTGTTTCGAACAAACTGTACAGTTTGTTCGAAATAAGTAAGCCGATCTGAAGTTAGCCGTTTTCTGGGACCGCGCAGTTACAGTCGCGTAATAAAGTGTTAGCGTTCGGAAAATAAGATAAAAAATTTGCTAACATTACGTGTAATATTGCTGGATTGCTTCATTAATAAAATCCATACATGATTTAAAAAAAAATGTATTAAATTGTCATTTAAATTTTAAATAGTCCACAGATTTGCAAAACAGTGTTGCGTTTTGGCATTTTTCAGCAAAAAGAAACAAGTAAAAACCACAATAATACTTTAGCAATGAGAAATAACAAAAACAATATCCAAGAACTAAACAACAATAACGTCAAAATAAAAACAACGCGTAGCACTTTTGGCACTGACTGTGTACTTGCACTGGGGGAGCGAGACAGAATTATGCATCAAACACTAAGGATTGAGTGAAACAGCGAAGAGGCGCTGACCCCGCTCCTCGCGTCATTACCACGCATGCGCGCTACTGATTTCGTCGTAAAAATGACTGCTGCGCAGCGACTTGCAGACTACTTCCGATCGGCTTACTTATTTCGAACAAACTGTAATAGGCTCGAGGCGTGTTTATCGTCAAAGGTTAAAGTCACAAGTAGAAAAAAAACCCAATCAGTCACAGTGACAGAAGTTGAATAAGAGCTATGACCAAAGAACCTGTGACTATGTGTCACACGTGTTGGCTCCTATTTTCTCAAAAGGCTAATATCAATAAGTCCAAGCAAGATGCACCTAGTATTATATAGATGGAAATCGTTTTTTTTTTGCTGACGTCTATTTAAGACGTCGAATCTTGACGCAGGTTACATGATCGTATTTTTTATGCATTAGAAAATTCTTAGCCTTGAAGTAGTTTTTGAGCACAAAAACTCAGCGCGGTGGAACTCTTTTTAAGTCTTACCAACAAATGAGCTTTCTAGCCAGTACAGTTTCTGACTGGACCTCGGTGAGGGTTGCCTGTCGATATCGCCGTTAGACGGCTCCAACCCTGACACGTAGTGCACTATCGCTGACGTCACTTCCTTGATCGATGTTTGGATCTCCTCAGATGCTTTTGACGCCTCAGACGCCTCTGATTTCGGTGTCGACTGGAGTAAGGAAGATGCTAGCCTGGAAAATAAAATTGTATACATAAAAGTTACGTATTTGTAGGTGTAGAAGCTACTTAATTGGTAAAATATGTTTTACGCAAACACTGAAATTCCATAATACGACGTTAGTGGTAGTCAAGAGCCCAAAAAGCCTCACAATCAGTGTATCCTTCGAATATCGTTATTTGTTATTTCGTTATTTGTCTGACGGCAGTCGTGTAAAATACTGATATTCAGCCGCATCTAGTTAGACTAGAAGTCGACCCCAATATAATTGGGAATATGGAAAGAAGGATTATAATAATAACTGAAATTAGGTAGTACCTTTGCTCGTAATTTTACATTCCTTCATGCAACCCAAAAGCTATTAAGGTTTGAATGAGCAATACAAAGAGGTTTTATCAGATTTAAGGCATTCATACTCTCCAAGTATTACCTACCTACAAAATTGTTAGACCAATTTGGCTTATTTTTGTTTTGAAACATTTGTTGCAGTCCAGGTGTGTTTAAACGGCAAAATATGGAAAAATGGGGCCTGTAGGTGGCGCTGCGATCGAGTTCGGGCAGGCAACGTCTATCGAGTCTAGTTTTTCATATTTTGTAAAAAAAATATATTAATTAGAATTTTACCTCTCATGTGGCGTTCGCGGAGTGCTATTGAGTCGCTCCTGACTCCGCCAGCCGAGGTAGGGCTGTCGCGCGCTGAACGAGGACCGCGCAGACGGCGAGCACAAGGGACTGGTGCCCCTGATGCTGCTGCGCGTCGATGAGCACGGTGACGTCTGCACAACGAAAGTAAGAGTTAGTATCAATCTTTGTTTTCAAGAGCTGTGTCAACCCTATCAGTAGGTACCTATCTACCAAGGAAGTTCGGTGACTTAAAACTATTTTTATAGGTAAGTACGATTCTTCCAGCGAGTTCTGAGCTTTATAGATTATAGTGAGGCTGACTGCTGAAACAAATTCGTGCATGCGTGTGTAAAAAACCTTCTAAAATTTACGATAATAACATTGATAGGTATATGAGGGCATTTACCTCTTAACTTTTGGAAGCTTTTTTAAGCACGCATTTGTTAGAAATGTACTTAACTTTTCCGGTGTAATAATTCTAAGTTCTAAAACTCATTAAGAAGGTACGATTATTTCTAAGAAATTGACAGGGCTTAAAAAAATGTGTCGTTCATTAGCCATCAACGAATTACATTGTCTCGGCAAGGAAGTGGCACGCTTCATTACCTCGATTTTTTTCCTCATACATTTAACTACTGGGCATTTTACGGTCTATAGGCCGGTCACCATTTAAAATTCAAACGACACAATCAAGTATCAATCACTACAATAGACTGAGAGTCGTTTACATAATAAGTCGGTGAATGAACTGTTACCGCGGGAATGACAAGAGAAGCCGTATGAAGGCAGCTAGCGAACGATGTGTCTTAGAAGTAAGAAGCAGGAGTCGTTCAATTTATGTTTGACATAACATACTATCACGCTTGTATTTCCCGGAGGGTTAGGCAGAGGTGTTCTAATGTGCGCCCACATTTCGCCGGTATGTTCAGGTCCCATGTCACATGTAATAGGCGGCGAGCCTACTGCCATTAACCGGGCAGAAATCCAGACTCTGAGCTGCTACCCAATAACACTTTGCTCGACCTGGGGATCGAATCCAGGAACTGTAGCGTAGCAGCGCTTAGGACCTCTAGACTAATGAGGCAGTCTCATGTTGACAGCAAAACGAATGGAAACGAACGAAAGGTAGGCGATTTAATCCAGATTGAAAAGGTTGACTGTTTTTTTTTGTGGTCTCGCAAAACTGCTTACAATAAATAGAGTTGATTAGGGTTAAACGTTCAGCGTTGGGCGCCTAGGTACGGTGGCACATCAAGTTACCACAAAATGTAAAATTTTCTCAGTTGATTTTGAACTTAATTGTCCACATTTTAAGGCTTAAAATGATTTGGAGAAATTTAACAATTTTGTATAACCAGATGTGCTCGCGACTGTACATGGCACTCGAAAATGCGACGTCAAAAATATCGTAACGTTACGTTAACGATTTTTAACCAAAAGTTTTAATCTTTAATTGTAAATAAAATATTTCTGAAGTCGCAGTTTCGACATTTCGTTTGTAGGGGGTAATCTCTGCATCTACAGAACCGATTTTGAAAATTATTTTACCAATTACCAAATACCAAAAAACCAGCCACGTTATTTGTGAGTGTCATATCGCCCAATAAAGTGGGCACGGATCAGCTAGTTTTCAATTAATTCAACACCCTTCAACTCACACAGCAACGACCGGTGACTTGACAACTTTTAAACCTGGACGAGAGATAAAATCCCACTCGGACGGTCCCTAGAAGCCCTCTAAACTAGGACAAATCTTGGGAATCTCTAGACGGATAGCAACCCTGAATGACACTCACTTGGTTAGAATTAAGCCGGCTAGTCGACCACCGTCCGAAGCTAGTGGTGTGGGGAGAGAGCTGCGGCGGCGGTGGTTGCTGAACCCCGCCGAGGCTGCCCAGCGAGGTGGTCTTCGAGTTGAGCCCGCTCCAGCGCGCCGCCGAAGCGGACGCGTCAGACAGACGCTTGCGGAGAAGGAAGCCCTCGCGGGGCGCTGGTGCGTTTTTGTACCTGGAAATACGAAACAGTAAAAACAACGCTTAGTTAATAACCTACAGCAGCGGTTCCTAACCTTTTTCAGCCGCGAACCAAAGAAATCAAGCAAAGGACCCCTGAGTGAAAAAAAGGTGCAATTTTCGGACAATATTATATTTTAGTATTGGGACCGCGGACCCCCAAACATATGCTCACAGACCCCCAGGGGTCCGCGGACTACAGGTTAGGAAACAATGACCTACAGTATCTAATTTGTTTTCTGTCGAGCGTATTGCACCAGTGGGTTGTAGATGACAACCAGCGTCAGGTGGTAATTTTTAATACACTTTTCTTTACTTTCTTTCTTTCATCATTTTCTTTCTGTCTTGCAAAATATATTAAGCAAACGGATGGGAGTTCAACATCAGCCGAGTTTAATCAGTAAATAGCACTTAACAACGCAGAGAAGCACATTCATGCCTTACGTGCTTCTAGAATTATGTAGAGCTTATGTCTTACCTATCTATAGTGCAGAACTAAGGACTATCAGGGTTGTGGAGGGCCCTGACTATTTCATGTTACGTACTTAGCTGTTTAGAAGAATAGAATAGAATAGAATTTAGAAGAAAGAAATAATGATTTATTCAGCCAACAGGTTAGGCAGAGGTGAAATTAAACACCCACAGTTCGCCGGTATGTTTAGGTCCCATGTAATAGGGGGCGAGCCTATTGCCATTCACCGGGCACAAATCCAGACTCCGAGCTACTCTGAGACTGAGAATTTCATAGAAAAACCCAAATAACACTTTGCTCGACCTGGGGATCGAACCCAAGACCTCTAGCGTAGCAGTCGCGATTGGGACCACTAGACTAACGAGGCAGTCAATTATTATAGACTAATAAACAAAAACACGTTTTCAAATGTTTAATTAAAACCTTTGAATTATGGAGAGGAGTCAATAGGTTAATTAATTGTAATTAATGGACAGCAGCTGGCTATCTGACGATTATACTGCGCAAAAGGCGCTACTGTGAATGAAATTTCTCTATGTTGAGAAATTTATATCTTATCGTATACGCGGCTACGCATCAGGCTGTTTCTATTATAAGCTGATCTGTGCTTGTGCGGAAAACGTATACAATGCGAGGTCACTTATACTGGAAAAGATGTTGGATTCCTCCGATTGCCGTAATCAAGGTCAATTAGTCATTTGTCTAGTGGTCGTTGGCACGATTGCACTAAAGCTCCAAGGTTCCGTTCCAGGTTGAGACAATTGCTATTGGGTTTTGCTATGAAATTTTCAGTAGCAGGTAACAGAAAAAGGCGTGCCCATATTACCCTAAAGATACCGGCGAACTGTGGTTTGTGCATTAATATACCTGTGCCTAACCCTTTGGGGAATATGAACATAGGCGTGATGGTATCGTTATGCGTATTTTTAATACACAACAACATAATTTACAACAACATTTCCTCACTAGGACTTGTCTTAATTCTCATTTATAGACAAAAAAAAGTTTAATCATTGTTACCGCGAGCCTTAGGATTAGGTTAACAACGTTACAATGTTACGTCTGTCACTAGTAAAAAAGATACATAAATTGATGCGAACGGTGGTCCCAAAAACTAGGCAACACCTGTCTCTTGGGGGCCTGAGTTGTGTGTCTATATTACCGCTGGAGTATGTAAGTTACAGTATAAGAATAAACATTGTATCGTACTTTAAATAAAACAATCTTATTAAAAACTTTCTAAGAGAAGTAAACTTGATGACGAACAAAGGTTTAAAAACTGCTTAGATATATTTTAATTTCTGAAGCCAACCGGCTTATCGTCAGTTAAATTCTAACACTGCAGAAGACAAATATGGCTACTGCATATCATATAGTCTGAAACTGAATAAAATGAAAGTAACGCTAACAATATATACCTAGAATCTAGAATGATGATCCTATACTTTTTGTCGTATTTCACCAATTCTGAATACTGGCATTTTTAATGCCATATATATTCCGTTCCATTTTTGAATTTATTCCAAGAGTAACGCTAAGGTAATGTTGTAATTCGAAGTATTGCCAGTATTTGTAGTAATGAAACTCTTTACTCACGTTAGAAGAACACAGACGCTATCTGGCCTCACTTATCATTACGGTGACCATTCAGGCAATTCCAGCAGTTATTAACACAAACAAGCTTTAGATGTGAGATCATTAAATCATCATTAATTAGAATAAAGACTAAACAGGAGTTACATTATCATCAGCGTGGGAGTACCGTTAGATAGTAATGAAGATTAAAGCAGGTATCCTGGTTATTATTGTGTATGATCAGCTTATAAAGGTTGGGATTATATTTCATCCTTTTATACTATTGCAAAAAGCCTGTATGCACATTTACGATATTAAAAAAAACTAACTATTGTCTGTTTTGTTAGGGGATTGCGCAAAAACTACTGAACGGATTTTGGTTTTGTTTTCATTGTAAATAATTGTAATACAACATATAATACTCCAACTTGCGGAAAAAACTGCGGCACATCTTATGTCAATTAGTGAACAGGTTCTGAGATAGAGCTTCATCTCTTTGTTGTAAGCAGATTTATAGAAGAGATCATCACTGATGGTTCAGAGGAGCGAAAGCACGGGCAAAAGCTAGTATTATTATATTATTACTGATGTGACATTTAAAGACGACTAAAAACCTTAAGTACGCATGGCTTCACATCAACTTATACAAAACCTCTTTACGCTAGCCTCTTACTGTATCGGAAGCCTGTACAATGCGAGATCAGCTTAAACTAGATTTGTATAGGTTGACCTGTAGCCGTGTGTACTTAGGTATACCTACGTTATCTTATGATTTTGAAAATATCCCAATGTTTTAATTGATTGCAGTTAAAATATGATTGATCTAAGGATACATAATTATCGAGTTTCTAAATGTTTAGAAGTCACTCCGTCTAGTATAATAGTCAGCTTTTAATTGTTATTTTTTGTATGCAAGTGTTTCTCATGTCCGCTCTGAACTTCTTTTAAATATCTTAGGATAATAACCAACAGAAAATTTATTCAGTATAACCCCGTCGACCCCTGTGTACAAACCAATCGATTTTGCATTGTGTCTATAATATAGTTAGAACTTGAAAGGTTATGCTTCAAAATACACCAATACTAGTAACTGTTAATATCAAAATAAGGTGTTCCAGTTGATACAGATCAAATGTATTATCTGAGATACGAAAAAACCTTAACAGTATACTTGTCATAGACAAAAACAATGACTAGAAAAAACTGTTTTTGAAGGAAACTTTTTGGTTTTTGTGTCTCATAAAAACTATGGATCTGAAGTTAACTTTGCAGCATAACTAATTCGAGTTACGTGGACACCGATTTAGATCCGTTCAAGCCATAAACCCGGATTTCAAATTTGGTAAGGCGAATTAAAAATAATCACAAACACTAACTTACGTCACTAGTTCTTCAAAGTACTCGGATAGAGTCGTGCTATAATTTATCGACTGCCTTTCCTAAAGCCTTGGCACGATTTGTACTGAAGCGAGACCTGCTTATAGGTCTAATGCTCAGTCAAATAACGGTCTAGAAAAATGACACTTTTATATTTTAAATAGGGCTAGAATTGTTCTGTTGCTACTTGATTCATAATCATTAATGCATTTAATAACGTTATATATCAAAACATAAATAAGATAGGTATTAATATTTCTAGTAAATAGCATCAAGTATATATGTAGGTACTTAGAAAGTCAAGACTAATCTAGACTAGCCTCAAAGTGCCGTTTATTTGTCATTACCCTACATAGCTCGATAACATGTTGATTGCCCTTTCGATAACCTACAGTGGCCTATATGCTAGATATGAAAATATTACTGAGTAACTCACCATTCCGGCACATTGAGCTTCTGCAACGATCTCTGGACTCTCAATTCGTGCTCGGAAAGCACGCGGTCTGAATTCTTCTGCAGTTCGTTCTCTGGAGGCTGCAACAAATAACAACTACGTCACAAATCTCCTCACGTACACTGTTCTAACAACGGAACAAAGAAAATTAACATTGGCATATAAAAAAGCGCATTACAAACATACATACTATCATCATGCCTGTAGGCAAAGTCTATAGATAAAAAGCACATTATGTAGGTAACACAAAGAGAAATACTTAACTGTAATAGTAATTAGCTAGTTTCATCTTCAAGAATTAGATAAATGATGCATTTCAATAACAACAACGCCATAAATATTTTCAATATTTATTTAAGTAACTATTAACAAATAACAATTGTAAAAATATAAAACGTTTGTGTTCACCTACTTGATGGTGTATTTATTACCAATTCTTGGATATCTTCAATGGAATTAGGAGCTAAACGATACACTGTACCGAAAAACGATGGATCTTTTTGCGTTTCATTTACAAAATGACAGTCATTAACACTCAAGTCTTTCATTGACGACGAATCTATCATGTTTCCTTGAATTTTCATTGTTTGATATATCTTGTAAATCGCGAATCTTGCATAACCGCTGTCCTCGTCTCCAATATCTTCGCATTCCAAATATTGAAGTGTTGTATCAATACGGTGTGACCGACTTATGACCTCTTCAGATGAAACTAAAGATTCTTTACTCTTTGCTATTACACTATTACCCAGTTCGCATTCGTTCAATATTTCAGACCAAGATGGGAAATAATCTTGATCGTCGTTGTTTTCTATTTCGCTTATATCTTCTGGTTCCATTATGAGATATTCTTCAGAATCTGACATAATGATATCAGATACACCGTAGATAGAGTCATACCATGATTCGTTACTTTCAAATTCCGGGTTTAAATTAAAACTGACTTTTCGTTGAGATTTTTTCAGGGTGGAAGTAGGTGGTAGCAAACTATGTTCATTCCCAGTTTGCAGTATTTTATTCTTTTCGAAATCTGCATATCCGGGCACATCAATGTCATTAAACTCAATTAAATCTTTTGGCGATTCTACGATTGAGGAATTTATATCTGCTACTGATTCTTGCAAATCTTCTAAAGGCGGCGGAGGTATACTCTCCAGTAAACGTTTAAAAAAATCTTGTACTCTTTCATCATTGCTTTTTGAAGATTTTGTTTCTTTTTTACCTCCGTGTAAATCATTAGTGGATGATAGAATATCTCTACATTGTCTTTCTGTTAAGGAAGTAGCTCTTCTAGGTTCATTATTAAGCGATCCATTATTGCTGCTTAATTTAACTCCGTTCCAACTGAAATGTGATTGATTTGAATTACGTCGTCGAGCATCATATCTCCTCACGCAGATCTTAGATTTCCACTCTTGATGTTTAAGTTGAAATCCGTTTAAACTTAAAGAATTCTCGTCTTCCGATTCACTTCTGGGTATATCAGGATGTTTTGCATAGTAAAAGTCTCGTGACAGCGGCTTTATGAACATGTGTTCATGTTTAACATCTTCAAATGGTTCCATCTCTTCAGTTATCCATACTGTATCCAAACAGTACCAAAATCCATTTCTCTGAAGCACCTCTTCCGTTGTTAGAAGCATTATTGACACCATTTTCACTGAACACTTCACACGACGCGAATAAGAATATAACTGGCACGTCTAACACTAAAAACTCATTACGGAAATATTTAAACATTAGCGTAGTTACTCTTTGTTTCTAAAAACATACCAATAATTAGGTAATCACTGTATTGTTAGTTTATTTACCAAATAAAAACATGGTTTACTACATATGATAAGAATCGCTGATAAAGATAGGATGAATAAATCTATCGCAAACTTTTGTAAAAGGGATGGTTCATTGAATTAGAAAATTACCTATATCTAAGACAATTTCAAGGGTGGGTTGAGCTGTTGATCCGGAATTTTAAGGACGTCGGCTTTAAATTGGACGTATCGGATATTGTTAATCCACAGAAGTAGAACAAATTGGTAAGACTATCTCTTTGGGGTAGGGAACTCACCCTGACATCTGACGAAGCGAGTAGCGCACATGGCCCGAGTAGTCCTACGCTTTCCCAGCAAGTCATGTCCAATAACTGTTCCACTCACGTCCAGCGTCGGCTCAACTCTACACTCGTGTGCCGATCTTATAATCGCATCGTGATGCACCAGTGACTCCGTACGTAAGTTACGTAAGTCGTCATATCACATTCGATATGAAACAAATCGTTTCGATACATATAAAGCCGCTACACTACGAGAGCCTTTCTGAGGAAGTGAAAGAAGCAAGCTGCAATATCGAAGCGGAAAGCGTTCGCCAATCAAATCAGAATAACGTTGCTTATCGAACGACAAAATCCAATTACAAGACTAAATCGGAGCGACCGCGGGGCTTCCGAGCTTAAGGTCGCTCTGCGGGCCGGTGCCGGGTCTCGGGCTGGGTCTGGCATGCGGTGTTCGGGTCGGACTTACGCGTCAGCCACTGCGGCACTCTGCATCGTGGGACATAGAGTGGTGTTCGAGAGGGCAGGCGGCCGCGGCGCTGCCTCCCGCCAGACTGAGGCGCGGCGTTTGTCCTTGGCCACCGCGCATGCTCCGCTCACACACCCTTACTATCAGATTCTAGTAGCTACAACAATTATTTTGTTACGATGACACATTTCTTCTTCGAGTTTCGCTTGCTCAGATGAAAATGTCTTTTGTAAGCATGACTTTCACTCACTTGTTTGAGCCTACAACAGTACGCTATACATTGCGGTGTTTTGGGGTAATTTATTTGATTTATCGTTTTAAAAAGAGCGACGTATGTTGGTTTTATCGATAGGCCCAGCCCAGGGGAGGTAGTCAGCTGATTCGCACTAGCATTTGTTTGGATGTGGGTGTGGCAAGCTATGACAGGTTGTTCCTTGTTACCAGGTCGTCAAGTGGCACTCTAGTGTAATTACACTAGAGTGCCACTTGACGACGAATCTAATTAGATTTAAGTACTACCATTAATGGCACTGTAATTTTCATGCCATGTTTATTTGTACGGACAAATAGCCCCGCTAGTGTGTACAGGTAAATTATATCTATGTTTATGACAGACTCATGAGAGCATTTTAGTTGTGTGCTTAACCGGGCACTAATCGAGACTCCGAGCTGCTACTTGAAATTTCATAGAAGAACTGAATTTGCTCACTTTGCTTACCCTTGGAACCGAACCCAGATCCACTAGCGTAGCAGTCGCACTTAGCACCACTAGACTAATGAAGCAATTTTATTGGTAAATGTAAACAGAGATGTTTATATATTTTTTTTTATTAAGTAGGAATTATAATTTAATAGTAGAATAAATGCGAGAGAAATTCAAAACTATCAGGTTCTATAGATATTTACTAGTCGAGAATCAAATATTTATTTTTTTGAAAGACATTTTAATTTTCTGTACTTACTTACACCGAAAAAAATTTAATAAACAATCGATTATTGAAGCTTTCGCATTAATTACAGTCACGCGTATTTTATTCCTATAAAACAACTTTCTATCTGTAATTATTATATTCATAAAACATACCGGAATTATTAGTAAGTACCTTAGTTTATTACTGCCCATAAAAATGTGAAACCCACTGGGGAGACGCAACCGTGACCCGAATTTGGGGCACGTAACATCCTCACGTAAGCACAGGAGCCAAATGGGACGATATTCGAGTGTCAGAAGGGTATAACTTATGCATGAACGAAATAAGGTAAAGGAATGCACATGACAGGAATCAGTCTAAATAGATGGATGTAACCCATTACACCTTTATAGAGGCAAGAATGTGTCCATAAATAATCTTCCACATAGGAAGGCAGTAGTAAAGCATTTCCTTTAGTTGACTCAGACGATTTGCAGGAAGGCTGAATACTATTTTTGTCTTGAATTTACCAAGGAGTTTGTAGCATTTCATACTGCTTAAGACCTCTTTTTACTTCGAGTAATTAGTTAACCTTTTAGCTATCTGGCAGTTCATATTATTTATTCGAAATTTGAATTGAAATTTGGCACAAACTCCATTTTGAATGTTGACAATTGGTACTGTTTTCAGATGGCCTTAATGATAACGTTACGAATAAAGGTCAAATTGAACAAATAAAATATAAAAAATTATGTCCAACGAGACATGCTATTTATACATTCATTAATACCCTAAAAGCGTGAGAGACTGTTAAACCGTAATTTTAGTTCCGAAAAAATTAATTAATTAAATTATTTATGCACGTAAGGGAACCGAACTTTTTAATAAAAAAATCCAAGTTTAAATATCGAACAAAAAATCTGTAGCATAGATTAGAGACTCACAAACTTTCTGGACATAAAATTAGTATTTTTTCGAGTTTTTTAGAGTTTCCAAAAATCCTTCATTGAGCATAAGTACACCAAATAGGAAACCTATTTGCTATCAAGTTTCTATGCCTCACAGTATCTGAGATTACGTAACAAATATTAAATATTACAGGCAGATTACAGGAGATAATTATGAGCCGCTAATTTGCAATTACCATAAACATAATCGTATTACGTAGCATGCATACAGTATAAGCATTTATGGCGTAGTGTGCGCGTGTTAATGACAGTACATTTGCGTCTTCCTCCCGCTAATAGCCACACTGTGTCTCCTAATTGGCAGTGGCTCGCACCTCGTCAGTCACCTCGTTACATTAGCGTCTCCGTGTGAAAAGTTAAGAAGAATCAGGTCAGGTTCGGACAGATATCGGATTAGTCTGGAAATTGCTGAGGGAATTGGGATCGATCCTGAATTCTCGAGGGAGTCGTTGTCAACGCGTGTGGTATGAAGATTAATTATAGTCTCGTCAAAAAAGGTTTGGTTGTTATATTGATCTTATTTCCGGAAAATTGATGTAAGGCTTCACTTATGTGGACGAATAGAAAGAATTTAATCAGCAACCAACAGAGATGATCTCTTGTTTCCATAGTTCTGCATGGAACAGAGAGGTCCAGCTCAAGGTTGATCTGTGCCTCTGTTCAAATAATGATATAAAATGTACCGAAGTTTTTAAATGAGAGCATAAAATGCTTTCTAATTGTAAAAACAAAATTAATACCGTGCAGGTGTTTTTGCGTAAACCTCTAACAAACACAAAAAATCTAAAAATCACTTTTTTCCGCTCGGGTATTTTTTATAGATATACTTAGATACTAGAAAAAATCAAGTGGGTTACATGATGATGTTTTTAATATCTTTCGATATAAATATTTTTTCCTTACCTTGGTGATTTTAATATAGTTCCAACCTGGTGGATGAATGGACATGGATCCTTAGGTTTATTAACAGCTGCCATGCTAAGTGATGGATATATTATAAATCTAAGATAGGTGCGTCCACTCGTCCAGTATTACCAGGTGTCCCGATTTGCAAGGGACGTCCTGATTTTCAGGGGTCAAATGACACGGCCTGATTAATCCTTGTCTGGGACGCCGAATGTCCTTATTTAACACTAAACTTCTTAGTCTGTAGGTTCTTTATTCTATATTTTTATTACAAAAACAATTCTTAGTTAAAACCAGTTTTTTTCCTTAGAGTCATTATAGCTGCTCCAATTTGAAAACTAATTTCCCTATTATTTTAACTTCTGTTCCGAAATTTACACACTGGAACTGGCAACACTAGGCGTGTCAGTCCAATCCAAATAAAATTATATTTGTTGTTCTTTTTCAGATTCAATCAAGCTATCAAACGTGAATAAGATGCATTTTTCACGCTTACTCAGATCTTAAAGTTGCGGAAGGAACTGAATAAACAAAGAGTGAAGGAAAACAAGCTTAGCCCGAAGCCAGATGACGTCACGCGGCTGGCACGGCTTATCTTAAATAACTCTACTAAATCCCTACATATTAAATTATCTGTATATAGGACAAGAATATGAGCTTCAAAGAAAGGCATTTGTTTTCTTAACATTTTAGCATACTGAACTTATAGGTTATACATAAACACAGCTGATATATTTCAAGAAAGAGGTTATTATGCTATTATTACAACAATCGCATGAGCTTTTTCTAAATAAATTATTTTTTAACAAAAAAAGGAAAACCGCCTTCAAACCATACTAAGATAATGTTATCCCCATAACAGTTTCGTTTTTTAATTGAGTCAAGATCTGCTGGAAAGGTTTGTTAAATAACTTATGACTCATCAAGGCTCAATTATTAGCAGACACAACACACAATAGAGAAACACTGTTCTAGATGTAGTCTAGTGGTAATAAGCGCGACTGCTACGCTAGAGGTCCTGGGTTTGAATCCCAGATCGGGCAAAATGTTATTCGGTTTTTCTATGAAATTCTCAGTATTCTCAGAGTCTGGATTTGTGCACGGTTAATGGCAATAGGCTGGCCACCTATTACAGGGTACCTTAACATACCGGCGAAGTGTGTGTGCCTAACCCTTCGGGGAATACAGGCTTGACAGTGTTTTTTTCACGTTTAACGTTTTCTCATTAATTTATAAATGTTACTTATACTTAGACAGATCTAGAGTTAGAAATTGACAAAATATTATCTCGCTAAGAATATATTATAATGACCTAACATTAGTTCAAGTAAAACATAAGTGCAAAAGGGGATATTGAAAGAAAAGTAAAGGTTAAGAGCTATCAGTTGGAAGGTTAAGTATTCGATGCTCTTGATAATGCCAATATTGTACTTAACCTTTGGAGTAACTTAATTTGTACTTATAAATCTTTAATCTAAGACCCCTTTATCTTAGAATAACTTGTTAAGCGTAAGTTTTTAATTTGATATTGATAACGAAGATTTATGTCTGAGACCCATACAATAACTTTAAGAAATGAAATATTTTTTTAATCACATTTATTTAATTAAAAGTCTAATTTTAATTAAATTGTTAGTATGCGGTTTTAACAGTTAAATTGCATGTTTCATCTTGATACACGGTACCTAATAGAGACCGAGGGATGCGAAAGAAACCGCGGGTAATAATAATAATCGTTAATAAAATAATTATAGACGTTTTTTTCTACCCTAAACCTTTTTTTAGTAGTAAAAAGTTTGTGAAGGAAAATTTCCGGCCACATTCCATCTGTCTCTGTATAAACTATAGTTGACTATATAATATATAAGTAATTATAATAAACCCAATTACTATCCCACTGTTTGCCCAGTCTGCTTTTCTAGTTAAGAGAGGCTCTAGTCCACTACGCTAGTTAAACCTAATGCAGGTAGGCCAGACTAATAATTTAATACACGAACCTAATTTAATTTTGACACTGATCTGTCAAAGTTTTAAAGTTAGCCGGGCTAACATAGCAGTGTTGCTATACTAAACCGTTGCGGTTACCCGCATTCCGACACTAATACCGCTTTGCTTAATCCTTTTAAACTTTGCTAAAACCTCGGAGTTAACCTACAAAGTTAGTGTTGGTAGGCAGTTGAATTCCATAGTATCATTTCATAATTATTAGCGATCCTAAAGTAATTCAAATTATAATTGTACTAAGTTGTACATTTATAAATTACCTACATCATGTTTGAGTCATATTGTAAAGTCCAAAACTGAACTGCCGTGAATGTCTCCCTGAAATAGCGAACGCTTCGAGCATCTGATAAGTTAGTAGCAGTAAATAATAAGAGATGGCGCTACTGTGCCCGATTTATATAAAGCCTTATTATTTTTATGTTGTATAATATAAACAAACCAGTTTAGTATCACGTAAAGAATTACATACCATCACGCCTGTATTCCCAGAAAGGTTAGGCAGAGGTGTAAGAATGTACACCCTATTTTCGCTGGTATGTTTAGGTCCCATGTACTTAATACTATGCGAGCCTATTGCCATTCACCGGGCAGAAATCCAAAAATCGAGCTGCTACTGAGAATTGTTCATTTTGCTCGAACTGGGAATCGAACCCAAGACCTTAAGCGTGGCATCCGCGCTTAAGACCACTACACTATGAAGGCAGTCACTAGAGAATAAGTAGGTTTAAAGTATACATTATTCAACAACGCAAATATCGTAAATATACCGTTATTTTTTAATCAGGCAACCTCAAATGAAAATGTCGTGACTTGCATATATATTTTGTTTACCAATAAAACTGACAACAGCTTGTATGTAAACAACACATAAGTACTGTATTTATTTTTATCTAGTCCTACTTCGTAACGATAATTTTCATTTTCCTTCGTTCGAATGCGCTGGCTGTATGCCAACATGGCACGTGCACTTTTCTTTATTTAAATATTTTTATTCATACCGACGCGACTGCTTGTCTATGCGTGGAAGATAGATGGCCAGTTTAAAGTTTTGAAATTGGTGTTATATTTTTAAAATTTTGAATATATTATGATTTTTTGTTCCGCATTTTTTATTTCATTTCGCGGAATATGTACCTACAGTTTGTTCTAAATAAGTATGCCAATCGGAAGTTGTCTGCTAGTGGTTTAGAAGTGGTAAATTTTAATAAAAAGAGTCGGTGTAAAGGTAATTAGAGTTGTCTAAGTTTCACATTTCTAATTATTTTGTTTACTAATCGATATTTATGTATTAAAAAACTTAATTAAACGATTTTATCACCGCGGTAGTTCGAAACGGCTAACTTCCGATCGGCTTACTTATTTCGAACAAACTGTACATGTATCATTTATTGCTTTATTTATTTAAACTCCATAACTGTATTGTTTTTTAAATATAGGTGATCGAGTTGACTTCTAATATAGCCAGAATGATTATAAGCATTTTCGCGCAGAAGCAGAACCAATCGGAATGTATATTTCGTCGATCATTCTAGCGAACGCTCGTGAAACTGCTCAAGTCTAACAGCACCCTTATTTGTAATAAGTATAAAGTGGTTGCTTTTCGAGCTGCTGGCTACTAACAATTATCATAGATATTCGTATGACACACTTTTTACTTTCTTAATACACTTAATTATTTCATCTTATTTAATTGAATGTATAAAAAAGTAACACATAATTTATGATGTAATAATTTATGCATGCCAACACGTGGTTGTTTGCATTGCTAATGATATATTTACATTGCTCCTAAGTTTTACAATTCAATTTTAAAAAAGAAATTGTAAAACGTAAGTACTGACGTGTCTTTGTAAAACAAATCAAAATAATTATCTCAGGCCTGATACTTACCATTATTTCTAGCTTCTTATCTAAATGTTTTGTTATAAATCATAGTCTCCGTAAGCTGTAAAAGCCATTTACAAATGTATGCTAATAACGCTACTAAACTGACATAAAAAACTGTTTACTTATCTAAAAACAGAAATAACAAAACGTATGTTCACAGTGAGTAATTTCACTTTATCTACATCGTACATCGTTCATTCGTTCTGCAGTAAAGTTTAAAAGCCGTGTAATGTTTCAGCTTATCACACGCTATCCATTGAGGCCGAAGACTAAAGAAGAATTAAATGAAACTAAGCGAAAACCGGCTACTGTTCAATTAAAAGTTCAATGACCGCTTTGTATTTATATAATAAAGGCATTTACCTCTTATTTATTACAGGTAATCTTACTATATTAGAAGACCGTTTATGTAATGTATAATATAAATGTTTTTTTTTTACTACATTTTAAGAAAAAAAAACATTGCCTATGTAAGAATTTTTACAGGGCAATAACATTGCTACGAAGTGCGTAGCAATTTCGTAGACCGATTCGATTGACTGCTACACTGCATTGCACTGTATTGAGTGAAAAAGATGTTGTAGAGTGATTGGAAATTTCCCAACAGTTTTTAAATAAAGAAGAATTTATGGATGGTCCACTTATGTAAATAAAACCCTTAGGTACGGTCAGTGCGGGTAATTTGTATGGGCTTCAAATGATTGCTTTTTGTGATAAATCCAACAATATATTATTTTTTTACTATATAACTTCATTGGATAAATCTATCATTGTTCCTTAATTGAAATTTTATACTTCTATAGAAAAAAATATGTTTAAGTATGTAAAGAGGTTTCATTTTAATTATTCATATTATAATAAATTATTGTACCTACTTTAGCGTCCTCGTCCCTTTATAACAATTTCTCAATTTGACCGATTTGAATCTGATTTCTCAATTTGAATTTTTATTCCGATATAGATTATATCGGTAGCTCTTAGAATTCTGGCGTTCTTGTTGATTTTATTAAATTAAATTACAGCTGCAAGTTTTTATTTAAAAATAAAGCACTGTATTTAAAGGTTATCAATATCAAATAATGTTGCAACAGAAATGGTTTCAAACAACGATAAGAGAACATAAGATCTTAACATTGGAATAATGAACGAATACCATTGTATTTTAACGATTTATCTTGACATACTTTAACTTGACGTATTCTGGCGACGCAAAAGTATCTTATTAAATAGTGTACGTATATCTCCGCCTACCTCTTATGGAATATAGACGTCTTGGTGTGTATGTAAACGACACAATCATATTTTCCAAGATCCATGGTGATTGATAAATTGGATAGAGCAAATCAACGTGCAAATAAAACTGTTCCTATCATTGACCTCCACATAACAAAACATAGACACCTAATCTAGACATATCCTGCCATCTGTCTGTACCAATCTAGCGTAAGTGGTGGTCGCGGCGATCGCATAAATTGGATCAAATTGACCGCTAGCTGTATAACTGAACAATTTGTTAACTAAATCCCCCACGGGCTAACGATAACTGATGGCCGTTCAACTAGAATGCTCATGGATTCTTTCGAATAGAATCGCTATTGAAGTTGATCGGTATGCTGGTGTTGCCCGTATAAGCGTTCACGGCGCCTCTTAGATTGCTATTAATCAAAATAATGATTGTAATCTTTAGAACGTAGATTTAATTGATTCAAACTGAGTCACACTACTAGTGTGACGTAGGTGGACGTAGGGGTATGATTTACGCGCACCATAATAATGACTAAGGTTTTTAGGATTTACGCGTTTGACATGCCATAATCAACGGGTTCATGACACTTGTCAATTGTCATTACAACTTCGCGCGCGAATTGTATTTTTTTAAATGTAACGTCAGGTGAGTCTACTTACTTATTTTGTAAAATGAACAACATACTACCAACTTTAACTGTAATATTTCCTGAGAGATATTACTAACACTAGTTGCCTGTAAATAAACACGTTTCCTTTTATCGGGCCATTAACATAATTATCTGTCATCGCAACAATACCCTTGTGAAGTTGTTATAAGTTGTTAAGAGTAAACATAGCGGGCTGGCGGCGACTTCATTATATAAAAATAGAAAACGTGGCGCCCATCATTATATTTCAGTTTGAAACAAACGATTATTATTATTGTAAGGTATCTAATTTCTTTTGAAGAGTTAAGTATCTCTTTTAAGATTTTTATAAGTTCTCGTAACAGTCACTTGCAAATTTGTCGGAAGGTCCTCTGTACCCAAATGCAGCAAAGCCCAAAGGTTTTTTTTTAAATAAACAACACGTCGTGCAGTTCGACAGCTGATATTCCCCTGCCTTTTATAGGTTATATGGACTATACTACCACATACTATATGTACTTTTGAATTTAAATCATAATACCGCAAGTCCTTTGTTGAATTTATATGTGCGCAATTCCACGACCAACGCTTACGAACACCCGTTATAAAGCGAAAAGCAGATTAACTGGCAACAATAACTATTATACAGTTGTCGCTAGCTTTCCCGCAAGCTCGTACCAAGCCTTTATTCCTCATATGGCAGAAGGCGGATTGAAAAGCATATCCTTTCAATGCAGCCTGCCTTTGCCTGAGGAATGAAAGAGCGATGGAATGAACGCTCCTGAATGGCTAATGCCTCACTCAGATGAATGGATGCAGGCAGGGTTGCCATGCTATTTTTAAAAAGTGCAAGCTGAGAATTGATGTTAAAAAAATATGCGTATGTAGATATGTACCTATTTGCTGTGACATATTCGGGTAGATTATTATTGTTGTCAAGCTACAACGGTTCACTAGAAATCAAATAACTACTTACCTATATAAATAAAAAAGAATTTTACAGCACATCTGTCTGTTTTCTTCAGTATGACTGTGTCTAATAGAAAGTAACTTCGCGACGCGTCGTGGATTACAGGAATAGTAGTTAGAAAAAGAAGCTGTACACAAATAGTTGTAACCCTAGTTGCATCAACACGAGGATATCATCAGTTTGAAGTGTCGGTGACCTCGTTCTTGCTTCAAATATAACTCAACGTAATAATTTTGTGGATTTGTGCGTTCAAGAAAATCACTGCAACGAATTGCACAATTTGCACATGGGTGAAAATAGCAAGTGTCCTCGTTTTGAAGATAAAATAATATATCTATGATAAACAGAAACTATTTATAAAGTATATTTAGGTACTTTATAAATAGTTTATAGAGTAGGTACCTAAATATACTAAAATATACATATAACTTATATTCATATCAGAAAAACAAATAATATGCTCTGCGTTACCTTCGCTACTAATGAGTAAGAAGAACAATAAAAAATAAACCTGTCAGTATTTTTTGAATTAAGAATTTCAAACGTTAGGTACGTTGCATTTTTTTTTTATAAAACTTTTGCTCTAAAAGGCATCAGTTTGATGTTACATTACCTGTTCCTTTTGCGTACATAATCGAATTAAAGAGCACTCAATAATGAGCTAATTCAATTACCTATGCACGCTGTGACTGGTGAATTAAAAAATAATTACCCATCAGCTGTGAAATGTTGACGCGAAGCGCTAATTGAAGATTGTTTTGTATTTACCTGAAACAAATAGAAATTAAAAATTAGTATTAGATATTTTATTTTCCACATATTATTTTATTATTTAAAAAAATCGATTAGTTGCAACTCCTATGACGCCATTTTGTTTTGTGAAAATAAATGCCTCGATGTTAAATCCAAAATCATCACAATCATCTTGAATTTTTAACGTGAATATACATAGATTTTGATGATTACAAAAACTAAAATAAATATCTTCATGAGAATTTCTATTTTCGGTACTTCCTACCATTCTTCAAGGGCTTAAGAATAAGGAAATGTAAGATCCAAATCGAGCATACTGGAGCGAGCGTTGATGCCACGAAGTAATCGAATACTTCCTTTCTCGACGGATCATTTTCTACACTGCTAATGACTTATGATGCTTATAGTCAGTACTTCGAAACTTGAACGGGTTGGTTGTGCATTTCCTGAGACTGTCTGTTTTTATTATAGTTTTGATAATGTAATTATATTGTAATATGTTTTTAATCTTTCATAGCCTTCAAAGCAAAATATTCTTATCATCATTTTGACGGAACGACGCAGTGGCTGAGCGATAAAGCATTTGTATCAACTACAGCATCTATTAGATACATCTCCCAAATCGAATCAATCGAAGCGAATTCACGTCATAAAGAGAACCTTAGTATGGGGAAACGTTCTTTTAGTAGAACGTAAAAGAATTACTACAAAGAAGAAATTTTTCGAAAGGGTGTTTCGCTAACTCAACATTTTATGTAGGTAGTATCTATCATAATAATTATATGATCTGCAAAAAGAAACAGCACAATAATAGAGGTGGGCAACAACTAATAAGTCATGGACTGAAGATCAAACACTATCAAACAAGGCGCAGGGCAAGTTTGATCGAACACCGTAGTTTTAGGTCCAGTTTTGCATAACCCGGACCAACTTTGAGATAAGCTTACCATCGGCACCGAAGCTATCTACAGTAGGTATAATATAAATGGAATAATCGTTATCATAGTCCAAACGATCCGTCTACATAGGAGCTCGTTTCATACAATAGAATCCAGTTTAAAGTTCCTCAAGTGGACTCTAGATAGAATCAAGTTTGAAGTTTCTCAAATGAACTTTATTATTCAAAGTTGTGCGATTACAAATTGATATTCAGCCAAATTACTGTATTGTCTTATCTTTATTACGACTACTATTTAGTGTTTTATCGGCATCGATGTAAGGCAAGATGAATTTTGGATCATCAAGCCATAAACTATATTAATTATATTTTCCGCGTTTACCGTAAGGCAAAATAATAATGACGCTATTCTTAAACGAAACATGAAATAATTCTTACATCAATATTGACAGCAATATGTCGCTAGCATTTTACTTAGGAAGAGAAAATCTTAGATAGTACAGTAATAGAAATAAAATTGCGCGTACGCAATAAAACACAGCTAAGTAAGTAAATAGAAAAGCTGAAGAGAAACCCCGGCAACTATTAACTTACATTTCCAATCGGAAAACGGTGTCTCCTACAATTAGCACATAGTTTTGTCATTCTAGTAGGTACCTAATAAAAAGACATGATTAATGTCTGCTCTTTGAAAGGCCTAATTAATTAATTAAGAACAACCAGTGTCTCTTTCTAACGTCCATTTGTCTTCCTAGCAAGTTCACAAAGAGAGATATTTTATGCGTTTAAAGGCGGCGGGAGTTTTCCTAAATAATGATGCTAATCTGTAAATGTGCGTTTATTTAGAGCCCCATAAATTCGTTAGGTATCAGAGCAATTTCTCGGGAGTCACGGGAGAGAGAAAATTATGCGCACACTTGGCGACATTATAATATAAATGGCGTCGACATAAGTGGGAGAGGGACAGAATAAGACAGGACAGAATATGGTTATACCTACCAACTTCTTGAAGGTTATACGTCTACTTCCAGACGTTTGTAGCTGAGGGTTGAGGACTTTTGAAAGTCTATCCCCCAATCAATGAATTTAAGAGATCAAAATCTATTGTAGCTCGTATAAATATCCCATCTTTTTAATTTTGTGTGTCAGAAGAAACAACGAAACTAATAATTTTACATTTAAACACACCCTTGTTACAGGAGGAGCATTGATTTATAGTACTTATTTTGTATGTAAAAAATATATTTGTTAAAAATTAGTTACATGAAAATAATAAATAATACGTACTAATAAAATGTCTGATGATAAAAATTTAAATTCAGCAGAATCCATAATTAATTGGGTCAGAATTATATGATAAACGCGACAATTACACAGCTGTTAATATATTATTAACCAATCATTAATAACATTTTAATAAGTAAATAATTGATTGAATAACTATTGATTGTATAACGACTAAATTATGACCGAACTTCTAACGCATTTTATTTAGGACACATATTCATACAATTGATTCTACATACACGATTCAAATATGTATAACGCTAACCGGAATTCAACATCTGCCGGAATACCAAAAAGCAATAAATAGATATGGTAGGTATATCTTTAACAATATTTCACTTCCATATGGTATTAATTTATAATGTGAATAGTTACGTCTAGTACTCGTGCGCACCATATGGCATGCTTGCGAAATAGTTTGTGATCGGCAACCCAAGCGACGTGGGAAGGTAGGTACACCGAACTATGAATATAGCCAGTGTTGCCAATTATAACAATTTTAATTGTTTTTAACAACATTTATCTTATCTTTTTCCCAAGTATATTAGGTGGTTTCCAGTCTAACCTTATGTATTTATTCTACCACTCCGCTTTTATTCCCCGAAAGTTTTTGTAACGGTATAATATAGATAGGTCCCATGTAATAGGGGAATCCCCCCTATTACATGGGACCAACTTTGGGTATAACTTTACCTATTTGTTAAATGCATTTATTCTTCATGGAAATACGAAACAAAAATTAATAAGATATCGAAGTACCTACTTAGTTCTTAACAATTTACGAAATACCATAAAAATATTTTAATTTCGCGCCCAAGCAGAGACAATTCGCTTTAAATATATTAACGTAAACTATTACAGAGTCTGAGGTACACAAAGCTTGAACATGAAATACAGTTGCAGCCCGGGTAACCTAGGTATTTAACAATTAACACCTGTAAAAGTTTGTAAATTATTGAGCTTTTCCAATTATTAAACCCAAAGCATAAAAGCGAAGTTTTAATCAGTTTAAGCGGCCACGTGTGGAATACATTCAGTTTAGTGGTTTAAGATTGCCACTGGAAACCGCAGTGACTCATTCATGTCATAAATACGTCTTGTGCTATTTCTGATCCCTTTGATATACTTCGATATATTCCATCAATACGGATAATAATCAGGAAATATTCCTTTATTTACTGCCAAAGAACTTGTGATCTAAAGCAGAAAATTACAAAGTAAATTTCCCACGCAAAAAGCTTTCTTCGACCCCACAATAAGCTTTACTCTACTCACGAGTGCAGTAATAGGGGGGAGCTTATTGTCATTAACCGGGCACAAATCCAGACTCCGAGCTGCTACTAAGAATTTCATAGAAAAACCCAATTGATACTAGTAGGACCACTAAACTAATGCGACAGACTGGATTTATATTTTTTTTATCAACACAATTACTAGTCTTAGTACATAGATTCTAATATAACAATTACATCCTACACATGGATTTAGCTAGCAGTACAAAATGGCTGATCTGTCTCATTATGCAGTAGCAGCGCCTACTGCAAGAGATTTACGACTCCTATTTACAACTATGTTTATGCAAATCCTTCGATAAAATCTGCTTTAGATAAATTGTTACGCTATCAAGTTACAGCAATGCTAACTAGTGAAACATAATACGAAATCAATCAATCGGTTTTGTGTCTCATTGTCAGTTATTTTGGTTAACGACTAGATATACCGTCTAAGTTTGTATGGCGCCATCCATTTATTACGTAAGACAATTTAGGGGGGTGACTATGTCTTATATTTTCTTACAGGGGGGTGGGAGGGAGTCTTGATATTTCCTACGTAAGATCACAAAAATCCGCAAAGTCAGATTCCTGTACTTCAACATTTAAAGCTTTAAAACAAACGGGAAGGGTCGGCCGAATCTTATTTTTAGGAGGAGGAGGGAGTTAAAAACTAACAAAAATCGTTTTACGTGATAAATGAATAGCAGCTTACTTGAGTAACCGATATAGTGACCTTGTATAAACAGATTATTGTATTTATGATGTGTAATCTTCTTGGACAATATTATTATAATATGTAAAATGTATATATTATAAGTATCTAATCATCCGCCTGGTTAATTACCACTCTGAATCGGCACCAAACAGTTTTACTACGTAACATGTAAATGTGGAATCCAGAGCTCGAAAGGATATGACTTAAAGGGATTGTATGCTTCATGTTACTGAGATCCTGCTGTACTTCAGATAACGCAGAACGGTATTAGAGTCAACTTGAAAAAAACCGTATCCAGCACCAGTCTGTGAGCCTAAGTGGCATCTGGCATGCCAAAAAACTGGCCCGCGTGTAAAGATCTCTTACGACGACTGGCACAGGATATGTAGCAAATATAGAAAATAACATTTGCAGGGTAAGATACTGAACATTTCGAACTGTTATATTTAAATTAATGTTTGTCTGTTTTGTCCCTACTTCTTAACTTACTTCTTTAAAAATACTGCGTTTCGTAACGACAAAGACATCGTATCGTATTTTGCTGTCACCAGTTTTCAATGTTGTTGAAAGCCTGGATAACTTGTTTAGATTTATTTTATGGCTTTCTTGGCTCATGGCCAGAGTTTGTTATGCAGGATCTGATCTTCGTTTTTGCATGATCGTCGTGAGAATTGAATTAATGAGAGATATTTTTTGGCTTTAGATGTGATTTAATAAATAATTTACTAAATTATATATCGAACATAACATTATTTACACGTAAACTCAACAGACATAGATTATTCAAATAATTACATAAAAAATCTGACCTTTAAAGATTAGTTATAATTTAACAAAATGTAAGTATCACGCGCTCTTACAATTTCAAATGTGGCATTGATATTTGCAATGACATCGCCTCGGTGTCTGTATAGTATTTACTTTGAAACAATAAGATTCAACAGTTTTTAAGAATGCCAAACGATAATTATTTTAACAGTGACACTAAATAAATACAATACCTACTTACCTACAGAAATTATAATTTTCGCGAAAACAACAAAAGTTTGACAGTTTTTCGGTAGACCGTTTCCGTGTTAATTGTAGTATCCACAATAGCAATTATGCAAAAATAGTTTGAATAAGTAGTTATGACAACTACATAGGTAAATAGATCTACAAATGCAAATATAAAGCAGTAAATTGTGACGACAAAATAAAAGAGCATAACATACTCTTAGATACCATCTCATATAGAGAGACCGCGGGTAGAAGGTTTATACTTTATATACAATACGATAAGTTTTTTGAGACTATTTTAGAAGAAAAAAAATACTGAAGGAAAGAGACAGAGCTTTAAAATAAATCTTATGAAGGAGATAGAGTGCAGTAATGATAGCTTCTCCCCTAAGATCAAGTATTAAGAGAAGAAATTAAAATACGCTTAGATGAAAACTAACTAACTTCTTATTCAATAAGCTTAACTTTATTGATTTAAATATAAATTACATAAGTTAGAACTTAGTTCACTTACTGAATGCAGAGGATCTCCCTCTGCATTCAGTAAATAGAGAGAAATGGAGATGTGACGCAAAATCCGCAACTAACCTTTTTAGACAATCCATGACCACGGTCATTCCGCCAGAAGTTTATGACTAAGAAGAATATAGCCGAGTCAGAGTTCAAGGTAAAGATTGTTGGTTACGCACTAAGCAAAAATAAGAAAGGACGCACAAAATAATTGATATGATCATTACTATTTTCTAAGCTACAACCGAGTTGTCCTGAAACAGCCACAGCTCCTCATTATGTCTGGTGACAGCCATAGACACTACAACCTCACGCTCGTTTTTTGCAACCCGCTCAACAAACAACGAAATATCCGCGTTAGTATTAATAATTCCTACAATAAATAAGTAAATTAATAGAGGTACGAATCCCAAGGCATAGGAAGGCAAGTGGGGTTTTTAGTCTGTACTCGGTAAGACCCTCGGCGTTCTTTCCAGGTGGCGATCTTTATCTATTTTCCGCAGGACAATAAACGGTACAGATACCTACATTTTTTACACGAACTTTAAAATAATTGAATTCTGTCCGGGACATGGCTTTTAACGCAGGCGCCATTTTTAATTGTATTATCTGCGGACTGGGGTATCAGAGCATCGTGCAGGGCAATTTAATATGATTAAGTATATTCTGGTAGTACTAAATAGTAGGATTGCTCTCACTCAGAAGCAATAAAATACCTAAATCCGAATACTTTACTAAGTTACTAACTGTTGCCTGCAGTTTTACACGCATCATAAAGGACTATTTGATATACTTACTTATATGGTAATTTATGTCTTTTTTAAGATCCAATCTATAACAAAATTAGGCAGGCGTCAAAACGTAACAAACAGACGGTCAGTTATGTTACTTTCATATTTATAGTTTGGACTAATATATTTGACCGCATTTAAAAAGATCTTAGGCGCACTGAGGCCAAGACGGCGTTGATTACGTCACATCCCATGCGCTCAGAATCTAATCTTCCGGAATGCATTGATAAAAGCATGGGAGGTCTTCTGAGAAAGCCGAGATAAGTTTGTACGAGGATAGAGTGGTTATGTAGCGGTAATAGAAGGAAATTATTGCTCTACTTACATAATGAAATTGGATTAGATACCAAGAGAAGAGATACTATAATAAACAAAATGATCCCCATATTGTATTGAAATAGTTTACTAAAGGAGAAAATTTACATAATGAACATATGTATAAATAATAAATGGAAGTATTGTAATGAAGTATCTCGAATGGAGCGTTGAAATTGAAATAAAACCACTTTAATTATTTATAAGTAAGTAATTAACTTTTTAGAAAAGGGTATCCCTCGATTGTAACTACCAACTGTAAGTATATACATACTCTATCTACTCATTGGAAATGTTGACATTAGCACTTAGAAGTTATGACAAATTTCGATATTTTATTTCGAGGGAAAACAATCGAGAGATGAGTTATTAAATTCGGCAATTCGTGATTCGTGATGTACGTACAATACACGGAAGAGATAAATAAGATCTTATTTATCTCTTCCGTGGTACAATACATATATGTGTCATTCTCTCTAAGTTCACACAAAGTTTTATAGTTGATCATTCCACTAGCAGATACATATACTACTTTAAAACACTTAAAAAACAATAACTTCCAATGTTTTTTGAAGTATAAATGCTTTACTTTATTTTATGTAGATAAGGCGTACTGTTGTTAATTATTTGGCACATCATACTGAACGGCGAAAAACCAGTTGCATTAATGTAAAATTTACGGTTGGCATATTTCCATTGTTTGCGAAAATATTGTTCAGTTTTTAATAAAAACGACTGTGTGCGGCGACGCTAACAATTAACAAACAAACCCTTACAAAGCAAACAATAGATGGACGTGTCCTAAATCCGTGTAGCACGAAACGGTGAAAAAAAAATAAGGTTTGGGCCAAAAACATCACTAGCTCAAACAGACGAAGAGGTTTCTTCACGGAAAAAATGACAATAACGGCATTTTCTATCCCGTTAAAGCTCACAGGCAGTGTGGGTTCCACGTACTTCCTCGGGTTATTAGGGTGTTACATAGCCTATAACCTCCACAATTAGGTTATTAAATGCAGAAATATTTTTTATCACCATAAACAAATAAACTCTTCAGATTTGTTTATGTTAGTAGTTATAGTCATATATACTTAGGTATTGTTTTCACGTAATTTTTCACACGACACTATAGACAACATGACACGTGAATTTCTGTTAGGGCTAAGAAAGTCTAGATACTTTTTAATTCTAGGTACTCTAGAACGAAATATGTTTATTTCCACTTCTACTTTTCACACATACCTACACTTATTTTAATAAAAAAGGAAAACGTCATGTTGAATACCAATAAATGATGATATTATGATATATTATTATTAGGTATATTTAAGGTTGTTCTCGAGTCTCTTTCTTGGCTATAGCGGCTATATCTTTCTTTATCCCGTTCAATCAGAGAGGGACCTGCCTGCCGTCTTGAATTTAATTGTACAGTACATTGAGATCTAATTTCATTTGAAGAGCAATCCATTACAAATTCTGAAAAGCAAATCGATTCGCTTTTGGTATCACAATAGGCATTCGAGCATCACACACTTGGTTGAAGCGCGAATAAATTTATAAATGTATCCGAGGGCGCGTAAATCATGGTTTGAACGTCGAGAACGAGTCGGAAACCGCAGATCATCGGCGGCGCCGGCGGCTATAAATACTGGCACATGTTCACACGTGTGATGCGATCTTCCAAGTGGGTCAACTTCAATTTAATACTTCAATAAAGTATAAAAAAAACAAAATATTGTTGTTTGAATTATGAACTACTTGTAGTGTTGGTCGATAGTGACGTGCAGTTTATAGAAGCAAATAGTTGGTCAATAGTGACGTGCAGTTCATAGAAGCAAAATAATATTGCTTTTCATTTCAAAGTTCGCGATGCAGACACAATTATTCATCAATTGCGGTAAGGCATATTACTTAGGTACTTGGGACTATGAGATTAAGTAGGTAAACTGTATCATAATACTTAAAAAACAATTGGTTAATTATATTAAGTAAGTATAGTTTTTGAGTGTTGACTACCTCAACTAACTAACAATGGCAATAGGCTCGCCTCCTATTACATAGGACCTAAAACATACCGGCGAACTGTGGGTGTACATAAGTACACCTCTGCCTAACCCTTCGGGGAAAACAGGCGTAATGGTATGTTATGTCAGTAAGTTATAGATTTTGTTTTTATTTATATACATTGTTAAAGCCACCGCGTAAGCTTAATTGTTATGTAAGTCAAATTTATGCAGGTACCTATATGCCTAATTATTTATGCATAAATCTGCCTAAAATTTGCCTATCTACCAAGTCATGACTTCATGAGCCAATAACATGGATTTTAGATTTAATCGATTATTAAACCATAATAAAATCATGTGGCATAAAAACAGATTATTATAATTTTAATTGACGCGCATAACCTTAACCTTTTTGATCTTAAATAGCATGTTATTATGAAACCATAATTAGCATCGAATTTATAATAACGTTATTTTTTTTTATGAAATTAGACTTCCGATTAATCAATTCATAAGAGTTAATTAAACGAGATGAAATCCCTCGAGCAATCAGATAATTATTGAAGAGGAAAAAACATTCTAAAAAGGTTGGTAGCTCCCACATAGTTGATTTTATTACCTACTCCAAGCAAAAGATAAGTGGTACGAGCGATTGAAAGACACACGACAGAGGAACCCGAAAACGTTGCATGTCCAACCAACCACACCTGTCCATAAATAAACATTCCGAATTCCAATAGCAGAATCGATTCGATTGAATGCTATTCGATCATTAATCGAGAGAGAGCGTGCCGGCCACAAATAGATGAACTCGCGATCAAGGTGGCCATCGTATTGAATGAAGGCCGAAACTTTGGCAAGCTCTATATCAACATATTATAGGCTGAATGGATTCGATTTTTTTTGCATTTAATTTTAGAACGAATATTGGTCAAATTTTAAAAACATGCTATTTTAATTTTATGTAATACCTACGAATGTTTTTTTTTTTAACTTAGGAAACAGTCCTGAGTTCCCGAGCGACAGTCTTACTTTTTTTGTTACTTAATAGATTTCTGGTTTCTGTTTTTGTGCTAGGGAATTTCAAATTTTTCAAAGGTAAAACTGTATTATCAAATATCATACGTATTGAAGTATACAATAACATGATAACATTATTTAACTACCTATACATTAAATTCTATGACCGCAACATACATAACTGGCCAGAGTTCTTATGGATTTATGCAAATTTTATGCAGAAATAAAAACAGTTTGTCTGTTCAGACTGAGTGACATCAAGCCAGACAGGCATAGGGGTTAATTCAGTGTCATTGTTCTTATAGTGTTTATTCAGAATATATTGTAACATATTTTTGGTTCGCATAACATTTCTTAAGAGCGGTTCTTCCTTCATCAGATAACTTTTAATCGACGGATAATTTTACATTTCCATCATAAATTTTAGATGATAGCACGTCAACAGCGTTACCGCACACCATGAAATTAAACAATCTCTGTTCTCTAAATAGCTAGGCTAATATATATATATATCTAAATACCTAGGTATTGTATTTGAATGGTTTCTGATTAAGGCATGTAGCTTATTCTAAGCAAGCCTTTTACAAGACCATAGACTCAAAAAGGCAGCCAAAGGAATTGAAAGCGCGGCACAATGCAAGTGGTTCCAATTTTGAAACGCGTGTTTGTCTATGGCTAAGAACCGTAATAAGCTAGCCTGCAATGACGCGGCTTTCTCCGCAAACACTGGCTGTAAACAATAAACAGATGCACAGTGTTGGTGGAACAAAATTATTTTACTTGGGTTGACAGGCAGTCAACAAGTCAGTATTGAATGAGCGGCGGTGGCCAGAGCGTCGTACTTTTGATCATGTAGTTGCCGAAATCCATGTAATAATAATACACTTAGGACCTCATTCAATTTAAATATTCCACAGTTTAAAACGAACGTTAGTCTGCTATTACAATTTATATAATAAATGAACTAAACGCAAATCATTTGAATTTGGAATGCCAATCGGTGGTTTTGTTTAAATTCATTAAAATTTGTATTTCTAACAGAATGAATACTAATTGCACGTTAAAATAATATTGAATAGTAATTAACTGCAAATTAATTAAAATGTTTGGTATTGTATCCTATAATTTGTGGTTTAATGTCAGAACGTGATATGTATTATGAAAGTCATTTAAATTCGATTGTCTCATGGAAAAAGAAATTAGAACAAACCATAGAGTTTTTAATCAAACGTCAATCTAATCACAAAGAAACCTGTTTCATTAATCGAGTTAAGATTAACTGAATTGTTGGTTGCATTTTCATTCGCAGAGCACTGCAACGGTTAAGTGGCGACCCTTTCTTCACCGCTCATCGGCTCCACATCAAAGAGGTTCACGCATGTGCGGGTAATTCCCCCGGATGGCTGCCAAGCCCGGCCGAGTGGACGCTTCACGAAAGCCATTAGCTTTTCTTCTTATACCCGTAAATAGCCCACTGTTTCTGATCCAATGACTTTTCGGACTCGTTAAGGATATTTTCGGATGGCTATTAAGTGAAATGTTGTGAACGCTTTAAATTGTCACATAAGTTTGTATTTTTAAGCATATTTTTGTATTAAGTTTATCTGTAATTGTTGTTCTTTTCAGACTAGCACACACTGAACATTTAAGCTTCCCATCTGCTGAAATGTCAGCAGTAATTGCAGGAAGATTCTTTACTTTTGTATCCTTTATATTTTTTTCCCGTTCCTGAAATATTTCGTAACATTAGAGTGGTACTTCGAAAGTCCCGTACCTACAAAGGCCCCATTTTCGATTTGAAATTTCATAGAAAGTTGTCGGTCAAATTGCAACACAAAAACACATTCATTCATTCACATTTAACGCGCTGCGCATCTAACACCTACCTCACGTTCGGAAATGCCTTATGTTAATATGGCGGGCAAACAGTCGGCTTGTGTTGGAATGCGACCGATCCAACGCTGAAACTATTTTTGGATGAACACGGAACTGCACAGTTCACCGTATGGAATCTATGGGAGCTTGGAATTGTTATGTCGAATTTATCACGTTTTAATTGCATTTGTGGGAATCTAGGGTGAATTGTTTAGCAAGCATCAATCTTGTTTAAAGATTTTGAATAAAGTTAAACATCTACCAGTGTCTATTTTTCATAAGAAGCTAATTGGGAATATTCTACAGCTATTTCACGTAAGCCTCGCTACTTATTTCATAACGGTCCCTAATTGGAAAAATTTCCTCATTTTTATGAAAGAATAAACGCCCACGCCCTATTTCGTCATAAAAAAAATAAACTTCAAAATGTTACGTCGACCATAGAGTGTAAAGCAAAATAATGAGTAATTAACGATCTATTACTACTGTGTGTGAAGCTAAAAAAATACTACGAAAACTAAAATTTGCCGTCAAGCTAATGAACAACTTTATTTCTCTAGTAAATTCATGATGTTAATGTTTACCATGGCTCGGTCTAACGTCATATTGCAACTTGTGTGGCTTTGTTACTTTGCAAACTTGTCACTATTTAGCACCTATTCTGTTTTTTTTTTCAGCACTTAATATGTCAAGTTATTACAATGATTCCTGACCTGGGCAGGTACATTTTAAGATTAAACCTTTTCAATTTATTTTGAAAAGGTAGAACAGTAGAAAAATAAATTTAAATGCAATTTCGTCTAACAAAATTTTCAAAAAATTACCAGTTACCAACCACAGTAAAGAGTTCAGTCTAAAATTCAGTAGCCAACATAATAAAACAAACATAAACCTCAATAAACACAATGAAGCTCATTAAAAGTAACAGCTCACGATAATTAAAGCTTCAGGTACTACAATGGCCGCCCGATCGTTCGTCAATATTATTAATTGAGAAACTGTACGCCCGCCAGGTTACCTGTTCATAATTAAATGATTGATTTTTATCTTTGTTGCTGCATTTGATTAACTGCTTTCATTTTGTCATGCAATTCTGACAGCAGCTTCATTCAAATGATTCGTCATACAAGTCAATCTATTAGAGTTCTAAATTCAATTCCGGCGCGCAGCATGCCATACACACAAAAAACTGATTGTATTGAAAGAGAGTTGAATTATCTATAGCCAGTATTTGTCAAAATGCTACGCGATGTTAGCTTAGGAGACATGACTAGTTTTTATAGCAAAATATTATATAAAAGAATTTCTACAAAAAATCTCTGTTACTTTATTAAAAAAGTATACATTTTATTTGCTATTTTTACTCTCACCCGAAATCGTACCCGTAACAAAAGTGACAGTAATTGTGAAAATAAGCATTTCCTTCGCTCCGTTTAGCCCAGCCACATTCCTCCTTTATTACGTCACTACATAAGTAGCTATTATTGGATGAGAAAGGGCTCAAATTTCAAGGAGTTAAGGTGAAAAAGGGTAGAATGTTGGTTCAAGGACTTCCACTTCTAAAAACGTGTGCAATTTATTTTTCTTAGAACCTTCCCTGGTAGGCTGAAAGGATTAGAAGAATATTTCGGAAATGTTACCTACCTGATTACGGTCACTTCAATCAATGGTTCTGAGTAGGTATTTTGGTTGGAAGAACCACTCGAAAAAGACCCTAATCTGTTATTGTTAGTTCTAATTATCGTGTTTTTGAGCAGACAATAAATTGTTTAATTGTTGTCGAGCTTACTGCAGGTATTAAAAGTGAATTTTTGTTAACAGATGTCGCAAATAATGCCAATGAATACAATAAAAATCATGAATAACAAATAAAGCTCATTAAGTTCAAAGAAAACAGCAGAAAAAATAAGGCCGCATGTATAGGAGAATCTATGTTTCTCTCTTTTCGAGTACGACACGTCGAGGTGTATAAATCCACTTTACGCTGGCAGTTTTATGGAAAGCCTATAAAATGCGAGATCAGCTTAAATTGGAATTATATAAGTTGACCTGTAGCCGAACTGAACCGTCTGAACATTAAACCACTGCACTGTTGTGATTATACGTTCTATGTTACATAGGTAAGTCATACAGCCAACATTCGAAAATCAAAATTCCGTTCGCATCACTACGAACGGGAACCATTATTGTTTTTTCAAATGACGTATCCATATATCATACATAACTGACATCCTTATTCTGGAATGCTCGACGCATGTTGATTAGACTCGTTCACCATTACGCAATGTGAAACTTTAGCTAACATGCCCACATTGTAGGTAGTTTATGTGAGCTTCAAATAATATTTGCGATGCTCTTTATATGACAAACAAGCCGAGATACGCATTATTTGTATAAATAAGTCATGCATGCATAATATGATCACACTCTTGTTTCATTAGAAATATCTAGTTTGAGGGATGCACCTAAAATATTTAACAAAAAAAAACAATAATGGTTTAAATTTTAATTCATAATTTAAAATTCGTTCCATCTACGAGTCAAATCTAATAAAAAGTTGGTACAAGCAACCTGCTTATACAGCCTGTTATAAAACAATATTTCTTAAGTACGGTAGACCAGACATAAATGCTTAGTGAACTAGTGGAGTGCTTAGAACTGGAAAATTGGGGCTGAAAATGCATTGGAGAGCACTCCCCGCCGAATCCAAATTTCCTACTTGGCATATTGCCCAACCTCTACGGAGCATCGCATCTTGAACATTTTAACAGCCTTAGTTAGATTCGTGACTAACTCTTTCGTGTTTGAAGTAGTAATTTGTTTTTGGATAATTCAATATCATGGATATAATCAAATAAATATTTTGTAAATTACAATTGGTTACGATTCTCTCTTGTATTTCGATTTCCAATTGGCTAGTATTTCTGATAAAATACAACTGCATATAAAACTAAATAAGCTCTTATTTTTACAGTGAACTCCATAACAAAAGCCATCTAGTCTACATACAAACATCTAGTATTTGCAGCAAGTACCTACATATAGGTACCATTTGTATTCTACTACGTTCCATTTCACGATGCACGTTAAACTTTTATCTACACTTTGTGGAATACGTTTTAGCTCAGTGAATATCCGAGAGAGAACAAGGTGACCTAAAAACAAATACGAACGCAGATAAGAAAGGAGTTTTTATGTACTTACGTATATTGGAACCTTTTTTTCGTTACGTCAGGAAGATAATAACCCTGTTATGAAATTCCGGTGCGAGTAATAACGTTTTTGAAAATATAATACGTGAGTTAAAGGTAATACGATTTTTAGAAGAAAATAAGGCACTCACTGATGTGGATGTCATAACTTTGTAGGAAAAGAAAATCTGATAACCGTTAGAATATACATCTTTATACATTGAACATCAGTTAGTCGAACATTTTTTAATTAGTAACTGTCACAATGGATTCCATTTATGAATAACTCAGCTATAAACCTCAAAAGCGTTGACAAAGAAAAATGATTTCAAAGCGTTCGGCAGTCTATTAAAATAAGCGCTCGAGGTTTCGTCTTAAATTACACATAATTCTGTATAAATGTTTACTAGCTCCTGTTTTAGATTAAAAGCTTTAGAACAGTTTTATGACGTCACGAGAATATCTTGGCGATTTAATGCCGGAGAGCGATGAGTGGTCGTTACTTTTTTATCGCTCCATGAAGGAGCTGACTCGAGATTTGCACAGATTGTAAAGAACGATATGAATCAGCAGTGTTGGCAGACTGCAATATTTTTTGGCTGTGGGAATAAAAAAATATAAGCTACCTCATATCAATCTACGTCAAACGTATGAAGGTCTATCATAAATAAAGACTACAGATTTACTAAAATTAAACAGAAGGACCTCGTAAAGAAACTTTGTAATCATCACGCCTGTATTCTCGAATGTTTTCCCTACACCTATAGCTCCGCGGTTGGTTTGTTTTGAGTTCCCATCTTTTAAGGGGCGGGTCTATTGCCATTCATCGGACATAAAAGCCAAACTAAGAGCAGCTAAAAAGGGCTACAATAAACAGTCCCCTCCGAGTGCATCAGAAAGGCAACACTACGTGAGGAATGGCGGCGGATTGTTAAGCGTGCCACTAACCCCTAAGTGATGACCACGACCACACTGTCAAGAGTGTATCGATGAAGAAGAAGAGCAGCTACTGACAACCCTTATAACACATTTTAGACCTGGGAATCGAAAGTTCTAGAAAATACTAGAACAAAAATTCATAGAATCCCATGCTCAACAGTTGCGTTTCCAACCAGTAGAATACTGAGGCAGTTCGGTACCTATGTTGTATTTCCTTCAAAAGACAGACCTTTCTTGAGCGGAACGCAACAAAGACCACTCAAATATTTCCACTTAGATCGCATTTTCTCGTCAATAATTTGATATTATTATACTTTTGACATTGAACAATCTCTTTCTAGAAGAAAAAGATTTTAAATTGAAATTATTAAAGTTAGGTCTGCGGTCTAAACATACGACTTCAAACACCTCATTAGATGTCATTAAAACCTCGTTACACTTTTTGTTAGTACTTACCTACTTCTAGTAAATTCCATTTCCTTATTAGAATATCACGACTTTCGCAGAGGAAGAATTCACAATGAAATTAGCGTCAGTTATTAAGGTACTAAGAGTCACTGTAACTGGATCCAACTTCATCCCACTTGCAGACTATGATACGACTTATTGTTAATGCAATTTGAAATGGACGACGGCTAAATTGAAAAATTACTTCCGACCGCCTGTGTAAGCGTTTGGGACATAGTAATACCACAGATTAAATGATAGTAATACGAAAATATGTCGACAAAGCTTTTGTGAAAAAGTGGATGGTTCTTTATAAGTTTCTGTAGTAAAACTTAAAGAGTAATTATAATAATATATTAAGTAATATGATTGTAATTATTTATTTTTTGGTTGTGAGAGGTTTTTATTTTGACGGTTTAATTTAAAAAAGTAAATAGAAAATATTTGCTTTTTTTAACCCTCTTCTATATACATAAAGTTTAAAATGCATGATGATGAATTTTTTCGTATGTTTCTGGCTCCTGCACTATTAATTTTATAAAAAGTCTCTATATTATTACCTATTTGCATTACTCTAATTTATGCCAAGCATTTAATATCATTCGCGTTCGCAGAGCGTCATTCAACGGGAACGTTCCAAATTCAAATCGAATAGTTGTAATATTAGCATTCGACGATCGTCTGCGTGAATACGATGTTATTCCAAATTTAAACGAAGCTTCCGCTAACGTTACCGAATATGGCTGCCGACATTCCGCTAGTGAAGTAACTCCGTACAATTATTGTGTTGAAAGTAATCTTTATACATCGCTGTTATTTGAGGATTTATTTTATATATTTTGTATAAAACGGTCTTTAAAGTATAAATAGGAAATGCAGTACATTTTTTTTTTCGATTTCCATTATAGAAAATTAACGGGAATACCTAGGTACAAATCGTAATTACAAAAAGTATAAACCACATAAAAACTTTCCTGTAGGCCCACTTTTTTAATATTAATCTCATCATGGTGTAATCTAAACTTTCTCGAAACACACGTGCAGGTACCTGAAACTGAGGAGAGTAATTTCGCGCGGCCTTCAAAGTTTAAATTGAAGATGAGTCAGGTATACCACTCTACACACAACAAGCCTTGTTGAAAGATTGAGACAATTAATGAGTAGCATAATAAATATCTCTAATTTAATTTAAATAAAAATGCGCAACTTTGAAGGACGAATAAAAGAATATGTACGAAGTAGTTCCATCAAAAAATCTAAAATAGGTAAATGCAAATGCATAAAATCTACTTTATATCAACTATGAATCATTTCATAAACAGGAAAGACTATAGAAAAGTATACCTACTAGGTACCTTATTCAAAATAAAAGTTACGAATATTGTAACACTCGATATTAAAATTTAATACTCTTACATTACAGAGAATTCACCCCAATATAATTATGACAAATTGACAGGTAGGTAACGATCGGCTTCCCGCCACTTTTATTAGCTGTCAGTGTCAAACGTTGATATGATTGTCATGAAATCTTCAACAAGCGGAAAACGTTTACGGTCCTGAATAGCCAGAATTTAAATTAGACTCGTATTACCTTTACCATAAAGTTCAATAACATGTGTATTCGCCGTATACATTTTGCAGAAAAGACATGAATTGAAGTGCGTCAGTAGAGGTGGAAGTAGCACGTAAAGCAAGACCTTATCGATATTTTATGGCGTAATATTTGCCTCTCTACCTTTGAATCACAATGAAGCACAGGCAATGAATAGAGCTTTCAAAAGACTTCCCACGCTCTTGACGTGAAATATTTATAGGCCGACAACGAGTACATTATTAGGAAATGCCCACGATATCCTAAAGGACTTAGCACTTTTGAAGGATAACGTGGGCGCTTTATGCATTGCAGTTTATGACCTATGTAGGACTAGGTATTTTTAAACATCATAGAACGCAGAGCCACTCTAAATTAATCATTAGTTTACGTTCCACAATGTGAACTTTAATGATTATAATGATTTAATGTTATCGTTGATCGTGGGTGCATTAAGCTCATCAACAAGAGACATTTGTGTTAGTACCTATCTCATTGAAATTCCATGATCGAAATAAATCTTTAAGGAGCTCTACTATCGTTTAACTCTACTGCACAAATAGTTCAACATCCTTATAGCCTTTCCCAACTATGTCCGCATTGTCCGCCCGCTTGCAGTCTTGCGACTAAATATTTTTACACGAAGCGACGACCATCAGATTTCAGCAACCCATTCTCTAGGCACTAATCCTAAAGACTGGTTTTCAGGCTTTGTGCTTCTACCACAAAAGATTTTTTTGTCATAGGTGTTTTTATGACAACCTGGACTGACAGCTTTACGTGCTCTTCAAGGCACGGAAGGGTCTCGATGTGTTAAGAATGGGAATGGTGGAATCCACAAACGGTTGTACAATTTAATCACTAAGTCGTGAGCCCCTACTTATCAAACTATTATTAATAAAAAATCCTCAAACCGCTAGACTAACGAGCTCCAGAAAAAAAATAACAGTCTGATTAAAAAACTTATGCTATATTTAACATGTTAATCAAACAAATTCCTTAAAATTCAAGGATAAAAGTAGCAAGCACGTTCTGTAAATGTTTACATGTCTCCGATCAAAAATAGAAATTGTTCAGAGCTTTGAAATGCTAAAGTTATGAACTATAAACAAAAGCAAGAGCTTTTGCATTACAAAGTAACGACGACACAGCATCGGCCATATTGTGTCATGTTAGAGGTATTCATAGCGCCATGAATAGAATATACATAATACCTAAGTATGGTAAAATTCGTACGAATTTGATGAATATTATAGATTTAAAAAGGTGCGAAAAGCGGAGGCCAGATTGAAATGTCGCACACTAGGGGAGGCCAGCAGTGTACCAGTATAGGCTAATGATGATGATGATAGATTTAAATAAAACCATCACGCCCGTTTCGCTGAAAGGTAGGCAGAGGTATACTGATGAACCCAGAGTTACCCAGTGAATTTTAGCACTCATGAATTGCAAGCCTACTGTCAACCGCCAACGCGGAGGTCTTCATCGAAAATCCCAATAACTATGCTTGACGTGCGAATCAAACCCAGAACCTTACTATCAGGAGTCGCGCTTGACACCGTCAGACCTAGGAGACAGTTTGAAACAAACTTATTAAGGATTAATCTCAGGACTCGGTTACTAAGTGATTTCAAACTTTGGGGTTACCGTAGCTTAAGAGATTAAAATCGAGGGGTTAAAGTAAAGTGGAATGAACAGTGATCTAGGCTGCCTTGGATAGCACTGGAGGTGAACCAGGGCGTCCGGATTCTTTACGTCCTAAAGACGGCAATTGTGTCATCTTAGTTAGTACTTCAAAATTAACCTTTGTCTTCCCCAGGCATTTATATATCTAAATGACAGAATTTCCCATAATCCTTACACTATTTACACTTAAAATATGAAGAACACTATAGCTTAGATACATACAATCTGAAATTGAGTCAACGTCCATTCTACCATAGATGATGCTACAGATACTGGTAGCTAAGTAGGTCCGGATAACCGGCTCGATAGACCGGATCCGACCGGATAAGTGTGCTATATCTGAAAGTAGGTCGGACACACAACATTGTGACCTTTATTAAATACTATTAATGAAAACCGTAATTGGATTGTTTTTAATTAACATGTCTAATGGGCACTTTGTAGATATTAACCTTTTCGAATTATAAAGGTCAAAGGGTTCTTTGAATGGGACAAAAGGCACATTGTGAAGGGTTTGTGAGAATTTTAATTTACATTTTGGCGCAGAAAAAAGTAATTCGGGAGAATTTGACTATGCTCTGTGAATCTGTTACTGACAACGTTCTCAAAAACGAATAAATGTTTCTAACCTAACCTAAAGTTAGTAAGAAGACGGATTAACGCAGGTAGTGAAAGTATTGTTTTAAGACCGTAGCAAGATGAAATATATAAAGCAAGTTGTCATATTTATATTCTCTACCTTCCCCAATGGGAGACAGCGTGAAAATATGTATGTATCTGACATTTATAATAGTTTATCTACATTTGTACATAAAAACGTGGTAATTAAGTACTTAAATAAAAACTCATTTTCCTATTTTGTTCCGTAACAAATAGGAAGAGGATAAACACTCACTCATCAATGACGTATGTCATTTAAATACTCTATTTTGTTACTGCAAAACCATAAAAGGAAAAATGACGTGACAACCCGCAAACCAAGGCATTCCTCCTTATACAACATGACTAACAAAGCGAGGTTCTGGATAAGAATCGACGCAATCGATGAGTCAGTTAAGTCCCGATTCTACCAACATCCCAACATGCGGTAGCTGTTTTCTGTCTTTGATCTTTGCATACGTTATGTAGAATATTATAGACACATTCATCTCAAGAACACAGCTGTATGCAATGCGCAGATGCCGTAATTAGCGAGTACTTAGTTTGAAGATAATTTGCGTCTGAGTCGATGTTAAAATTACATGATCGCGACTATATAAACAAGACTATAATATTATAAGTACTTATATCAAAATTCCGTACTAGTTTATCTAGGATACATATTTTTCACTGCGAGCACCAAACTCTTAGAATCTACTAACGTTTTCAAGGCAGATCGTTTTTGCTTGTATAAATAAAATTAAATTTGGTCCCCAAGAGCAATTAAGCTTTAAAAGGCTGACAGCTTTCGTAATAGAAAATATTAACAGTCGTTTATACCTAGTATGCCTGCCTAACAGAGGCAATCGGAAATTCCTTACGATGCCATATTTTTTTCCTGAACGATGTAATATTTAATTCTAAATATTTTATGAAAAAATCTTGTTCCAATTGACCTATTTAAATATATTAACCTATTTAATATCTACTTAAATATTGACCTGACCTATTTAATATCTACTTAAATATTAAATTAGGGCTATGTGACATTATATAGGTAATGTTATTTAACACTGGCAAATATAGGGTTAACCAAATTTGTTACTAATTCAAATAATATATTATTTCCCGTCAGACAAACCAATGTGCTCCCACCAAATCGATTAAATAAATTCATAGCTCGAGTTATTTCCTCCTTGCAACTACCTATATATTGTTTATATGAGCTAGTGCGGAGCCCATACAGTGAATTTAATTTAACCGCCGCCGTCCGGGCAGGTACTCGGATATCCGGCCAATGCTCGGACATCCGCAATCCGACTATCTGACCTCTATTTAGGATGAATATGTTAAGAGATATTACATTCTAAAAGAAGTTGAGCGCAAAACGAAAATAGGAGTTACTCGTAGTATGGCTGGAACTGGAACAGATACTCGCCAGATTTTAAGCAATTAACTGAACACTGCACTTTGGCGTAGCGTGCCCTGTATCAAAATTAGTTGAGGCAGAGGGGTGGGGGGAAGGTAATAACTCATGTAGGATGTTTTTTCTTTTGAGTGCACGCTTATCCCGAAAAAAACAGAAATTGCTTTTGTAACTTTTGTCATTTCTGAAGTGCAAACTCTATGTATAGGCATTTATGACAGTTTTTTTGATAAGTTGTTTTCCCTGGAAGCACGAAATTAAGTGATATTGTCAATAACATTTTACTAATTTTTTAGACGCCCCTGTAGCCCGGGGGCCCCGTATCATTGATATGTCAAAAGACTAGCTCGTCATCCGCATGCTGGGGTCATCACGTTGGGGTCGGCATCCAGTCTAACTAGTTCCGGCTGAATACCAGTATTTTAAACGAAGCAACTAGGTACCACCAGATCTTCGCAACCCATTTTCTGGGCAACACCAATATTCGAAAGTTGTCAGGCTTTTTGTTATGACTAACACTATCGGTTGTCATAGGTGTTCGTATAACAACTGGAACCGGGAGCTGTGTTCGGAACGGTTACCCATCCACAGACTGACCGCAGCAGAGGTAGCTTAACCTTACAGATCAATGAATCAGCCCTCTTATTCTGACAGAAGAATCGTGATAGTTAATGATTGAATAATGATAATGACGTATTACAATGATTATCGCCGTATCCAGTGTCGCCTCAATCACTCAACAGCCATTCCAAAGAATGATTGCATGCGTAGAACTGTAGATAGAAAGTGCAATCAAAGTGAGATGATAATTTGTTAAGTATTCACACGGGAAAATAGTCAAAACAAGAATACGTTCTAGTGAAATTTAAATATCATTATTGTGTAATGTGCTGTTGGAGTCTATAAAAAGCTGAATTACTTTTAACAATGCAAAGCTTTTTAAAAGTATCGCATACCATATGGAGTGTGTTGCTTTTACTTTTCTCATGCGTACCTTAGTATAATTTTTATTTAATGACTAGCTTCTGCTCGCGACTTTGTCTGCGTAGACTTTAGAATAAGGTCCAACCTGGATAGGTATAAGTAATCAATCTGTATTCTATGTGTTAGTCCAGGTTATAAAGTATCTATATGCCAAATTTGATCCAAATCCGTGGAGCCGTTTTTAAGCAAAAGATTTATATTCAATTGTGAACATACATTTTACTCACTTAGTTGATGACGCTATTACCTATGTCTGCCATGAACTACGACTGTTTTATAGACAAGAATTCCGAAAAAGAAAATTTGGCGGCTCAACAACGCCTCCACCTGAGCAACAATATCTAAGTAATTTATGTAGTTTACGTAGGATACCTAATATTATAATAATGTATCTGAATTAGCACATGTTACCAGGCATCCTGCGCAGGTCATGAATACACAAAAGTATTCATTGAGGTTACTATTATATAAATAGTGATCTCTTTATTCACTACAGTTTTTATTTACTTTTCATCACATCGAAAAACACAGCATTTGAATACACCGTCATATATTTTTACTGTTGTTTGTTAATGGATTTCAGCGCCCGCTGATGGATGGCTTCGTTATTGTTTTTAACGTACAGTCTTTTATAAAAGCTAGGGGTAAGAAACAATGGAGTTTTCCGGCAAGCCTGCGCTACAGTCCAAAGACAGGGCGCGCACCTTTGACGTTTCAAATGCCCAATAAACGAAAAAAGGTCATAGTAATAAAACCTTCATGCAAACAATATTAAAATATTATGTAGTTTCAAACTCTACCAAGCCGTTTATACAAGCAGGGAATGCCTTGTGATTTTGTGATATAGACTATCGGATTGCCAAGTCGTAAGTCTTGAGTTCAAATGCAAGGCGTCAAAGGTTAAAGGTGTAATATTAATTATCACACGCCTAAACCATGAAGGAAAACTTCGTGAGGAAATCTGCATGCTTGAGAGATTTTCTTGAAGGCGTGTGAAGTCACGGATCGGAATTATATATAGGGCCTCCTCCTTTACATATAATATACTCGTAATCCTTATGGTCTTTGGCTTAAATACTTAGAATATATTTACAATTATTATAATAATTTTCTAAAATGTTGAGCGTGAGAACAGTTTGGTTGAAATAATTCTTCGAGGAGTATACCTAAATATTTTAATGAAAGCCCTCCCACAATGCTATCCTTTATCAAATAAAACACACCACAAATTTCAGAATCCTTAATTACCCGGCCAGATGGTACGAGTAATAACAACACGTTGTGCCGCAGCATGCAAACAGCAGACATGAGTATTACGTATCTGGCTAAAAGCGTTTACTGTGCATTTATTCGCGTTCAGCTTTCGTATTCTCGATAAAACAATATTGTTCGTAGGAGGACGTTTAAAAATACAAAACTTCCACTCGTGGAAGAAAAGCGTGTTGTTTAATGTCAACAAAACCGCATACTTGGTAGAAAAATGAAATGTTAGGCTTGCTACCACCCTTAAATAGGTAAGATTGGCTCCAAACTCTTTTACCGTGTTAGCCGTCGTGTGTTGAGAACCAAACCCCGAAGGAGCAACTAATACTTGAACAGCTTGATCCATTTTTTTTTTTTTTTTTTTTTTTTAATGGCTTCGCACGGTTTGTGCATTTGCCAATGTCAAGTGGTAGATTTATTGATCCATTTTAGATGCTGTTGTGATTACAATTGGCAAGACTTAGGTCAATTACAGATTAGCAGCAGTCGTCAAAACAATGTGGACGGTAATACCTTAGATTTCACTCGAGTGTTTTTTTTTTCTTCTAAAATTCATTGCTATATCATAGTGTAATGAGATTTTATTACACTATGGCTATATTAAACTAAATTTGACACTTGGTCGTTTTGGTTTTCTCTCCCAAATTATATATTATTCTAAAATTAAATAATTTATTATTTACTTCTAATTTTTATTTGCCTTGTAATAGGATTGAATAAATAAAATTGTGTCTACATTAATGTTTATATTAACCAGTCTATAAAACGTTAATAGTTAACTCAGGAATCTTCGATTATATGCGCTTGCGAATTTGCAAATTCCGTATTAATAGATACTTAAAAATGTTCGTAAAATCACAGATCAGATACGAATAGATTGAAATGTGTACACATATGCCCTAACGAACATACCTACATGACACTGGTAAGTAATGCTAGTCAGAATGACGGCATTGCCACTCTCTGACCTCTGACGGGGCATTTTTTGTTTCACGACTTAGACGTCCGTAAGTGGCTGCATAGTGTGTGTGTATCCATTTTGTTGTTTTTTGGAACACTCGAATCTGTTTGCCGTTAGAAATTAGAAACGCATATGGGAGCAGAAAAAACATAACGCATAACAGTTCCGACGAAATAACTGCATAAAGTCACATAAAAAGTGATTTTGTGAAAAATTTCAGATTTTCAGAGCTTTAACTTTAGATATGCACAGTTATTTCATAGGAACCGTAATTATTAATTTGCATTACATCCCTCACTTTACTCATCTCGTTTTATAGTTAACTACAACTCTGGAAAACGTAGAAGGGAGGGCAAATTGTTTTTAGATGACCTTATAGGGCCTTTATTGCCAATGACGTATGCGATATTGAAATATTTTAAAGTTTTGTTATACAGCGGATTTGCCTTACACCCTGATTAGAAATTCTTAGCTGAAAGTCAACGATGTTGAAAAGGAAATAATTCTGACTCAAATTGTTGCAAATGCATTAGAAAAAGATCAAATTATTTTCGTAATATCTCTGACAAAATGTACAGAAGTCAAAATTTCATAAGATACAATCATAATTGTAGATAATTTCAATACACGCAGTTAGATCGGCAATCTGAAATCAAATGTTACTTAACAACGTACCCTATTGTTTCTACATCAGCCATATTATTGCAACAGTTGAATTTTATCTGTTCAAAAATCTCGCGGTTGTCGTGCAGCGCTGCAGCAAGGTCGCTGGCTAAAGCGCTGAAGTGTACAACACTATTACACTAATGTGATCCAACCGGTTGTAATGTATCGTCCTGTCCCGTATGGCCTAGCTGCTGACATAACGAGCTTTGAAATACTCATAAATCAGACCGATCTGCGTCTCAAGAAAATAACTAAAGCATTTGGTGTGTAACGTGAGGAATTTATTGTAGATTAAATTGTAAAGAACTTAATTCCTTTGCTTGATCTGTTTATCTTAATTAGTCCTAGGAAAATGTTGGGAATATATAGGAGATAAATTCGGAACTGTTATTGACGCCTTTGCTTTGTTAATATGAGACTGAATAAGTTGTATTAGAATAAAGTAAGGAGGTTTATTCTAAAGAAGGATATTCTGCAAAGAAAACGTTGTACCTAAATGTTTATTAAGTATTGTTTTGTTAGAGCATCTGAAAATTTCCTTACCGGTATTTGTTAATAAGGTTCACAATTTGGAACCGTTGTACAATTAAATACCCTGTAATAATTAGACTAAACATCTGACATTGGAATCTGCTTACTGTATTGTTTGCTTGGCAGATGATACGATAATAATTAGGATTCTAAAGATCAGATAATATATTAGCGATTTAATAGATAGCAATTTTACTAAGACATCAAAACTATTATCTACATAAATTTTTTTGCTTACTAAGTGCAGTTTATTACGCTCGCACAAAAAAATATTGGCAGTTCCATTTATCACGAACATGTGCGAGGTCAAATTTGTACAAGTCGGACAAGGTCAAAAGGCCAATAGAAATTTGTTTGAAATTCTCATGAATGGCCAAGAATGTCACAGGCCTTTGTAAATTATGACCATTGCGGTGAAACAAAGACTAGTTTCATTTTTGACCGTGTGACTTATTTGGGATTAATTGGCGTAACACAATTAAGATATGGTAAATTGTTAGTAATGTTGGGTTTATTGTTATTAATTTATTTGATGAATTTGTCTTTTGTTTTGGTTACGTTACCTTTTTTATGACTAAGTATATCTGGGTCCTTATTAGGATTTTTTATTATTGAACTTTTTATGGTATACCGCAACAAAAACTGTCTATTTCTTTTTGAGCAAAGATATTTTAAAGGGTTATTGAGCTGACATAGCGAACATTAAAAAAATATATCAGATTTGTTTTAATTTCTCTAGTTGTCAATCACATATACGATTAGTTTCCAATTTAAAACAAATACTTAGTGGATTAAGATTATTTTTTTAATGTTCCCATCTCTAGTATTATTTAAATATCTTTGGTATTGAGCAAAGATCTTGGATATACATGAGTATCTTTAAATCTGTCAATAAAATTCCGTCATGATCCATCAATTTGTATTAACAGCCACACCTTAGTTCATCTTTACTGCGTATAATATTGACATACGTCTCTTGAATTCACAATATAAACAAGAAAAGCCATAGTCTCTTGAGACGTTTACATAACCTTAAGGAAATATACTGTAATAAAGCATAAGGAATTATTCACGACAGCAAACAGTGACATCATGAACAATGGCGATTACTGTGTCATGGACAGAAATTACTTACGTGTTACAAATAAGAACTGCAACTGAATAGATAACAGTAAATAGTTGCAAGTTTGCAACAGTGCATTTGCACGCCCCTATTTTCTGAACATGCAACACTGTCAATTCCATTTTTGAATAACTTATAAGTCGTGACAATTATGTCATGCGTGTTATTAAGTGGCACGAAATTACCAGCTGATTGCTGTGAGAAGCATGTAGAATAGTTTTTGTATAATTTAATGCTGACGTATTATTGTGTTCGATGCGGTAGCATCGGTAGATTACGAAGACGTATAGAAATCGTTGTTAGTGTCTAAAATAACAATGAGGCTCCTGTTTCTTGCATTGTATTTAGGATTGGCACTAAACGCTTGTTGGTTATTCAATCTTTAGCGATAGATGAAACTTATTCAATGTTCGATGTAGTTCTTAGTTTGAAAATGTTTTCTGATCGCAAACTTTTCAATTTCGGTTTTACTTAGGTAACGAGAGATTCTTACGTAATCAACATCATAAGTTAAGTTTGGTTTTCTGAAGAACGTTACGGATAAGTTTCCTCAAGCCTCAAGTCGCTGTTATCTGCTCCCATTGTTCCCTTTGTTATCTTATCCAGAGATATTAAGCTGGGAAACTTTATATATCTGGCTACTTTGTACCATTATGACGGCGGAAAGGGCGATGGATTTGAGGAAGGAAGCTTGTAGATGAGAAATTATTGACAGAGGAAAATCGATTAGTGAACCCAATGTTGCGGATATTCATCGTCAGCGCGTGTCAGTTTGATAAATTTACATAGAGATACGCCCACCGTTGTTATTGCGACGGATATGGAGTGCGAACATAATGCCTAGTGACAGCGCAGATGTGCGCACTTTCACCTCCGCCCTGTTCAAATGTATCGCGTGTGAATACGACCCGTATGGTGTCGTAATGTCCCTCTGGGAATAGAGCGGGGTCGGCGGTAATTTATTACGCCAGTTAACGGACTTGATTGCATTGTGCTTATTAAGTCGCTTAGCCGATTATAGCACGTTTTGTG